>OX123198.2:37603680-38203680 GCA_944739405.2 Euclidia mi
TTAAGATTTTAGTTTTGGGATCAAATTGATTGTTGTTTAGCTGTAAGGGTGTTCCAGAGTGGGATAAGTTAACTATTGCTTTGTGTAGTGTACTGTCGTTAGCTTTTCTGATAAAATATGAGCGTAGGTTGTCTATTTGAGTGTAGTGTAAGTTTTTTATGTCTATAAAACCGCGGCCTCCCAGTTTTCTGCTTAGTGTGAATCTTTGTACAGCTGAATGTATGTGATGAATGTTATGTTTATTGCATGTTGTTCTAGTTGTGGTGTTAAGTTGATTAAGTTCGGTATCTGACCACTTAATTATTCCAAAGGAATACGTTAATATGGGGATGGCATATGTGTTTATAGCTTTTACTGTGTTTCTGGCGGATAGCTGAGTGTGAAGTATTTTATTGAGTCTTTGTTTATATTTTGCCTTTAAAGTGTTTTTTATTTCAGTGTGGTTAACTGATGTACTTTGTTGGTATCCTATATATTTATATGTTTCCCTAGCTTCCATACTGTCAATTGTCCCTGTTTGTAGTTCAAGATCAAATGAATTTGTTTTACTGTGCTGGCCTTTAATTATACTATTAATTTTACATTTTTCTGTACCGAATGTCATTTTTATGTCTGTGCTAATTTTTTCTGTTAGAGTTAAAAGGTGGTCTAATTCTTGTCTTTTACTTGCATATATTTTTATGTCGTCCATGTATAGTAGGTGTGTGAGTTTGATTTTATTGTCTCTGTCAATTGTGTATCCGTATGAAGTGTTATTCAGTATTCTGGAAAGGGGGTTTATGGCCAAACAGAACCACAAAGGACTAAGGGAGTCGCCTTGAAAAATACCACGTGAGATTTTGATAGGTGATGTAGTAAGTGTAGTGGTGTTGGTTCTTAAACTAAGTTTTGTGGTCCATGTGGTCATTGCATGTTTTAAGAACTGTAGTAGACTTTCGTCAATTTTGTATATTTTCAGAATAATAATAATAATAATTATTATTATTATTCGATTTTGATATTCTACTCAGTCGACTTTGTACTCTTAACATATCTCCTACGGTGATTGATTGGTTTCGTACTTACCTGTGTGGCCGCCGACAGCGTATACGCATTGAAAACTCACTTTCTTCTTGGTGTAACACAACTGTTGGTGTGCCCCAGGGTGGCGTGCTATCTCCTTTACTCTTCGCAATTTTTATTAATTCTATATCAAATAATCTTCGCTGTTCCTATCACCTTTATGCAGATGATCTTCAAATTTATACACAGTCGTCACTAGCAGATATGTCACTTTCTGTAAGTACCATTAACAGTGATTTGGCACTGATTAGCAAGTGGAGCAAATCCTTTGGACTAAAAGTGAATCCCTCAAAAACTCAGGCCATTGTTATTGGTACTTCAAGAATGACATCAAAAATTGACTGGTCTCAACTCCCTCGCGTCATATTTGATGGTACCTTTATTTCCATACAAGACAAAGTTAAGAACTTGGGTCTCATTATGGACTCTAATCTCAATTGGCGATCGCAGATCCAAGAGGTGAGTCGAAAGTTATTTGCTTCAGCAGGGTCACTGAGAAGGCTTAGGAATTTTCTTCCTACTGCCACCAAAATTGCACTAGCAAACTCCCTCCTTTTGCCCATTATCGATTATGCAGATGTCAGCTATTCAGATCTCGCCGAAAACCAGCTAGATAAACTTGAGCGCCTTCAAAATCTCTGTATACGATTCATATTTGGACTACGCAAATATGATCATGTTTCACAATTTCGAGCACAGCTCAAGTGGTTACCTATACGACATCGCCGGAATGCTCATATTCTCTCTTTGCTGTACAACATATTGTTTAACCCTTCAACTCCTCCCTATCTTAAAGGACGATTCGAGTTCCTTCATGATACGCATAACCGTTATTTAAGGTCATCAGAAAATTTGAAACTAAAAATGCCGGTACATTCCACAGCACTGTATGACAAATCTTTTTGTGTTACCGCTGTTTGCCTTTGGAATGCTTTACCATTACATATAAGACAGGCTCAAACGATAACTAAATTTAAAGCTTCAGTAAAGGCTTACTATCTATCACTATAACTTCTTCTAGTTCTACAAAATACATGTAAGTATTAAATATGTGTATGTATATGTATGTACGTATGTATAAGTATATATGTATGTTTATGTATATGTATATAATTATGTCTATCATTTATTATCATATTACAGGAATGAATATAGGTATATTAAGTATGTATATATTATATAGCTTTGTTTACTTTGTTTACACATGCAACTACCGATTTTCTCCTACCAATAATATTTCCATCCAAAGGTTGCCTGGTAGAAATCACTTTTAGCGATAAGGCCGCCCTTTGTACTATAGTTAGTTATAAGATCTCTAATAATGTTTTTTAATGTGTACAATAAAGTGTAAAATAAATAAATAAATAAAATTATTCACTTCATTTATTATTCTTCACTTGGCACACTTTTATATTATTAAAGTACAATTAGAAAAATACATTTAAAAATATAAAAGGGACCACGGAGACCCACCAGTGTCGGGTACAGGGACCAAGCCACCGGTGGTTAGGGCCTCAGAGACAGGAACTTCCTCACGATGCGTGCCGTGTCGAGAAGAACTGCCTTCTGAATCAAAGACTTGATCCAGCTGTCTAGTGTGAGCCTCTTTAGGTGTTGGTCGAGGCTCTTGGCGATTAATCCATTCACCGACACGACTATCGGCACAATGATCGCCGAATCCACATCCCACATGTCAACAATCTCGTGAGCTAGGTCCAAATATTTAATCTCTTTCTCTTTTTCTGCTTTCACGAGATTACTGTCATGCGGTATGGTGATATCGATTATCATTGCGAGTCGCTCTGCTCGGTCTATCACTACAATATCAGGCTTATTGGCTACAATAGTCCTGTCTGTAATGATAGACCGATCCCAGTACAACAATGCACGACCATTTTCGAGAACTGGGTCGGGCACATATCTGTAGTACGGTACCTCAGAACCAATGAGATCATATTTAAGGGCTAGTTGCTGATGGATTATCCTGGCCACTTGGTTGTGTCTGTGCAAATACTGACCATTGGCAAGACTCGAACAACCGGAGACTATATGCCTGAGAGATTCCCCGGGCCGGTGACACGCCCGACATATGTCAACCGTACCATCCCTCAGTATATACTTTCGGTAGTTGTTTGTCATGACAACTTCGTCCATAATTGCAAAGACAAAACCTTCGGTTTCTCCGAAGAGATCACCGAAACGTAACCAGGCTATAGAAGCTTTAAAATTGACGTCTGAGTCATGTAAAGCTCTATAGAACCGTCCATGCAGCTCCTTGCCCTTCCATATTTCTCTTCGGTCGTCAGTACTAAGTACTGCAGGTTTGTGCCAGTTCTCTTTAGCCAGAGCGAGCGGGTTAAGTCCTGTATCAACGGCAACTACATCGCGATGCACATCCACGTTCATTCCCAGAAAATATTCTCTGAGGTTGTACAGCTCGCGGTTATGGAGGGTCTTTGCACATAAAAAGCCTCGACCCCCACATTTCCGCGGGATGTACAACCTCATCACCGACGAGCGTGGATGATGCATCCGAGATGCAGTCAACATTGAACGGACTTTTCTATCCAGGGCATCGAGTTCCGTCTGGGTCCACCTGAGTATGCCGAAGGAATACATTAGGACTGGCATGGCCAACCCGTTGCAGGCCCGCACCTTGTTGCCACCTGATAAAAGACTGTTAAGTACTTTTTTCAGGCGGCCAAAGAAACGAGCCTGCAACGTCTGTTTCATGTCAGTCTCAGCAATATTCAAAGACTGCGACATACCCAGGTATTTGTAGGTCTCGGTTAGGGAGAGGGATCTAAGTTGTATGGAATCTGAGAGTTGTATCCCTGCAGATTCCATAATCCTGCCTCTCTTCACATGCATGACCGCACATTTATCCACACCAAATTCCATCCTGATAGAATTACTAAAGGATGATAGAATTACCTTAAGTAATGCTGTCAGTTGGAAATTGTTGGGGGCAAATAATTTCAGGTCATCCATGAAAAGGAGGTGAGAAGTAACATGACCTCCTCTCCTTAACCGATAGCCTAGCCCTGAAGCCTCTAACAAGGTACTTAGGGGCTTCAGGGCCAGACAAAACCACAAAGGACTCAAACTATCGCCCTGGAATATACCTCGCTCGATCCTTATTGGAGCACCGCAACCCAAACTCGATCGACACACTGGATAGCACAGTACGGTCCTCCATTGCCCCATACATGACCTTAAAAAGGTGCATAGAGTTGTATCTACTTTATACAACTCCAGCACCCTCAAAAGCCATGTATGTGGCACGGAGTCGTAAGCCTTCTTGTAATCTATCCAGCATGTCGATAGATTCTTTCGGTTTCGGCGCACCTGCTGGCTAATGGCCATGTCTATCAGCAGGAGTTCTTTAGTGCCACGGGCCCCACTCCTACATCCATTTTGAGAAACAGATAAAATAGAATTAGCAGCTATATGTTTCGACAATTTCGTTCTCAAAATGGATGTAAAGAGTTTATATATCGTTGGCAAACAGGTTATCGGCCTGTAATTCTTAGGGTCCGTGGCACTACCAGACTTATGGAGTAGGTGAGTGACGCCAGATGTTAGAAAATCTGGTAGCGACCCCGATTCCAGTGATGATTGGAATTGAGATGCTAAGCAAGTATGCGAACTACGGAGCCATTTGAGCCAAAAATTGTGCAGCCCGTCCGGTCCCGCTGATTTCCAGTTTGGTAACGAACGGATTGCACTGGCTATATCATCATATGTTATTGATATTGGCTCCATTGTTGTTATTTGTTCGCATACTCGCTCAACAGTCCCAATCCAATCACTCTCCGTGTGGCTGACAGGCGTCGACCAGATGCTGCGCCAAAATGTATTAGTAGCATCATCATCCGGTCGACCCCCATCAGCGTCACCGGCCGTGGACTCGGGTCGCTCCCATCTTCTGTACACCCACCTCTCGTCTCTCTGGAATGTGCGATTCAGGCAATACCGATCCACTCTTTTTTTGTATCGCCTTATACGGTTTGCCCATGCATAGAGTTTTTGTTTTAGGGTGTCGATGCGCTCTGTAACCCGAGATAAATTTAATTTATTATTATTATTATTATTTATTGTTTCTCTTTCACGCGTACTTTTCTAACATATGATGTTAAAAAAGTACACGGCCCTTTGGCAGGCGTACACGGAGACATAGGTCCAACGCGCAGAGGCCCCTTGAGAATTTTAATCTAGGATGTGGTGGGACACCTACTGAGGAGCCTCCATAACTGCACTATGAAGTACAGCCACGGATTAGCCGCAGCAGGTGTAGGACTATTGCTACTTATATGGAAACTACTTATTCCGGGCTGTTGTGATGGGTGTTCAATGGATTAGTGAATATGGAAACTATGGATAAACGGCTTCTGCCCTAAGTACTCTTATAGTACGTCGAAAAGGGGCAGACGGTGACTTGCCAACTCACTATTATTATTATTATTTCCTTTATTTATTATTTTTCTAATTAAAATTAAATTTTTAAATATATTATTGACCAAAATAAACACATTTAAAAATATAAAAATAACCGTGGGGTCCCACCAGCATCGGGCACAGGGTCCAAGCTGCCGGTGGTTAGGGCTCCAGAGACAGGAACTTCCTCACAATACGTGCCGTGTCCAGAAGTACTGCCTTCTGCATCAGGCCCTTGACCCAAGCACCCAACGCGAGCCTCTTAAGGTGACGGTCGAGGCTCTTGGCTATTAGACCATTAACGGTCACGACTATCGGCACAATAATTGCTGAGTTCACATCCCACATGTCGACGATCTCGTGAGCCAAGTCCAGATATTTAATCTGTTTTTCCTTTTCGGCTTTCACGAGATTCTCGTCATGAGGAATAGTGACATCAACAATTATTGCGAGGCGCTCTGATCGATCTATCAACACGATATCAGGCTTGTTGGCTACAACAGTCCTGTCCGTGATGATAGATCGATCCCAGTACAATGTGACATGGCCATTTTCGAGAACTGGCTCTGCTACATACCTGTAGTACGGTACCTCGATGTCTACAATTTGTACTTCAGAGCAAGTTGCTGGTGAATAATTCTGGCTACTTGGTTATGTCTGTGCAAGTACTCGCCGTTAGCAAGACGTGAACAACCGGAAACAATATGCCTGAGGGATTCACTAGGTTGGTGACAGGCACGGCAAATATCAGTAGTGCCATCCCTCAGGATATATTTCCGGTAGTTATTCGTCTTGATAACTTCGTCAGCAATTGCACAAACAAACCCTTCGGTTTCCCCAAAGAGGTCACCGAAGCGTAGCCAGTTCACCGAGGCTAATAGGTCTACATCGGGTCCATACAGGGCCCGATGGAACCTGCCATGAAGCTCCTTGCTCTGCCATACACGCTTGCGATCATCAGTACTAAGTACTACAGGCATGCGCCAGTTCTCCTTAGCCAACCTGAGCGGGGTGAGCCCATTGTCTACCGCGACAACTTCTCGATGCATATCCACGTTCGCCCGGAGAAAATATTTTCTGAGATTGCACACCTCGCGATTGTGTAGGGTCTTGACATTCAGGAACGGCTCCGCTCAGTACCTGCTAGATGCCCTTGATAGGATGCAGCGGCGTGCTGTCCGTATCATAGGTGACCTTGAGGCTACTAAGTCCCTTGAATCTCTGCAATTACGCAGGGACGTAGCCTCAATGGCTGTCTTTTACCGATTGTATCACGGTGAGTGTTCAGAAGAACTCTTTCAACTCATCCCACCCTCTCCTTTCCTATCCCGAACAACACGTGCCGGGTTAAGGTGCCACCCTTATACGGTAGATCAGATACCGTCACGTACGAAAAGGTTCGGTACGTCTTACCTTTGCCGTACCATAAAAATGTGGAACTCACTGCCAGCTCACGTGTTTCCTTCCTCCCTTGATCCTGGGTCCTTTAAGCGGGGCGTGAAAAAGCATCTCTCAAGGCCGTCAAAGTGAGGGCCATCATGTCACATTGCTTAACCAGCAATTGGGGATGGTGGCCTTCCCAATAGGACTTCACTGTCAGCTTACCATCAGGCAGCGTGAAGTCAATTTGACAGGTTCTTTCTAATAAAAAAAAAAAAAAAGAAAGCCGCGACCCCCGCACTTTCGCGGGATGTACAACCTCATCACGGCTGAACGTGGATGATGCATACGATATGCCGTCAACAGAGTGCGAACTCTTCTGTCCAGGGCGTCCAATTCAGACTGAGTCCACTTGAGTATGCCAAAGGAGTATACAAGAAGTGGCATGACCCAACCGTTGCAAGCACGAACCTTGTTGCCACCTGATAAAAGACTTTTCAGTACTTTTTTCAGGCGGCCAAAGAAACGCTCTTGCAACGATTGCTTCATGACGGCTTCATTGATACATAAAGCCTGTGACATACCCAAGTACTTATAGGTATCAGTTAAGAGAAGCGTTCTTAGGTTAATGGAATCTGAGAGTTGGATCCCCTCAGATTCCACCATCTTTCCCTGCTTCACATGAATGACAGCACATTTATCCACACCGAACTCCATATTGATAGATTTACTAAAGTTTTGGGTTACGTTTAGTAAGTCTATCAATTGGGCCTCAGAGTGGGCAAATAACTTCAGGTCATCCATGAACAGCAGGTGAGATATGACCTGACCACTTCTCTGTAACTTGCAGCCTAACCTTGAACCCTCCAGTAAAGTACTGAGAGGGTTCATGGCTAAGCAAAACCAAAGGGGACTCAGACGGTCGCCCTGAAAAATTCCCCGATCAATTTTAATACGTTCGCCGTCCTCCTGGATCCGTCGGCATCCTGGATAGCAAAGAGTCGTATTCCATTGCCCCATACATGACTTTAAGAAGGTGCGTAGAGTTGTATTTACTTTATACAACTCCAACACCCTCAAAAGCCATGTATGCGGCACGGAGTCATACGCTTTCTTATAATCTATCCAACATGCCGCCAGATCCTTTCGGTTACGGCGAACTTGTTGGCTAATGGCCATGTCAATGAGGAGGAGCTCCTTAGTACCACGAGCCCCCTTCCTACATCCATTCTGAGAGGCTGACATAATTGCATAGTCTTCAACATGTTTAGCTATTTTAGCTCTCAGAATAGATGTAAGAAGTTTATAGACCGATGGTAAACATGTTATCGGTCTATAATTGCCGGGCTCGCTAGTACTGCCTACATGTCTTATGGAGCAGGTGGGTAATTCCAGTCGTCATGAATGTTGGTAACGACCCAGATTCCACAGCTGATTGGAATTGAGATGCCAAGCGTTCATGCGAGCTACGTAGCCATTTCAGCCAGAAATTGTGCAGCCCGTCCAACCCTGGAGATTTCCAATTCGCTAATGGACGGACTGCTTGTAAAACGTCCTGGCTAGAAATGGCCACGCATTCCATTTCGGGAATATGTTCGCATGCACGCTCGACATCTCGCATCCAATCGCCTTCAGTATGACTAATGGGCTTCGACCAGATGCTACGCCAAAACATGGCTGTGGCGTCCGCATCCGGCCGCTGTACATTAGTCACACATTGGGCTGGTCGTTCCCAGCTTCTGTATACCCACCTCTGGTCCCTCTGGAATGTACGATTAATGTGATACCGGTCCACACGTTTTTTGAATCTACGAATACGGTTTGCCCATGCATAGACTTTCTGTTTTAGGAAGTCAATGCGCTCTGTGACACGGGATGTATAATCTTGAGGACTAATATTAGTCCCCACAAAGGCCCGTTTCACAAAGCGCATTACCCTGGGGCGTGTATTCCCCGCCCTAAAACAGGTCAGCTTGCCAATAAGTGCCCTTGCCTCGGCAATACGCCTCTCAATCCTGCACTGCCACGCCGGTACAGCAGATCTTTGTCGTATAACAGGGTCAGTTTCAGGGAACTTAACACCTGCTTTATGACATGCCGCCACGGCAGCACAGTACAAGATTGAGTGAGTATCACCGAGATCCTCACTATTATCTAAATAATTCGATAATAACGAGTCAAGAGCACTTACCAGCGCTATATTTCGCCTATGCATTGGCAACCGCGGCAGACGAGGTCTAATCGTGGGTGGCGTGTGCCGGTAGTCCCTAATCACACAATCCTAAGCGTCCTTTACCTCCTCATTGCACTGGGTACTTACATTATCAGCCATGTCATCATCCTCCTCAACGGCGCTGCCACCTATTGGTGGTGCGTTCGGTGTCGGCGTTAGCGTAGGCCGGACGGGATTGACATGACTCGAAGGTAAGTAGTCTGAGCGAATCCTATCAAGTACGGTATTATCCAACTTGCCACTGCGCTGGATAACTCGTACCTGATCCGATAATCGTTGAGCCGTGACGTTGATGCTTGGTTCCAAGGCCTGAAACATAGACAGCATACGACTACGGTACGCAGTGAGGTTAGTGCCCCCCTCTGTCGCCCCAAAATATGCGCGCATGACATGTTCGTTCATTGATGTCGTCCACTTCATGCGCTGCACATTACCACCGGCAGCGGGGACCCTGTTTGGGGCCGGTGGGCCCCGAGGTCCTAAGCACGCTGGTGGCCGGCCTCTTCCACGCCGCCGCGCAGGTGACGGTGTCGACGGCGGAGAGAAATACTCGTCGCTGGAGCTCGACGCAACTGCAGCTGCCGGCGTTGTCGGCACAGGTTCCGACGGCTGCGAGGCGGAGCTCAGCGACGAGCCCGGAGGTGTTAGATGTGCTGTCTTGCTCCTGGCTCGAGTCAACATGCTTATTGTGCTTTATTATTATTATTATTCCTCTTTATTACGTCTTTTCTCATGGTAGAATTTTATACACTTAAATAAATAAAAAAATTTAACCATATAAAATAGGACCACGGAGACCCACCGGTATCGGGTACAGGGACCAAGCTACCGGTGGTTAGGGCTCCAGAGAGAGGAACCTCCGAACTATGCGCGTCGTGTCCAACAATACTGCCTTCTGTATAGAGGACTTGATCCAGCCGTCTAACGAGAGCCTCTTGAGATGGTGGTCGAGGCTCTTGGCAATGAGACCATTAACTGACACGACTATCGGTACAATGATCGCCGAGTTCACATCCCACATGTCGACAATCTCGTGAGCTAGGTCCAAATACTTGATTTCCTTATCTTTTTCGGCTTTCACGAGATTCTCGTCATGGGGAATAGTAACATCAACGATCATTGCAAGGCGTTCTGATCGATCTATCACCACAATATCGGGCTTGTTAGCCACGATAGTCCTATCGGTGATGATAGATCGATCCCAGTACATAGTGGCACGACCATTTTCGAGAACTGGGTCGGGCACATACCTGTAGTACGGTACTTCAAAGGGTACAAGGTCATATTTTAAGGCAAGCTGCTGATGGATGATCCTGGCTACTTGATTGTGCCTGTGCAAGTATTCGCCGTTGGCAAGACGAGAACAACCGGAAACTATATGTCTGAGGGATTCGCCGGGCTGGTGACACGCCCGACATATGTCAACAGTCCCATCCTTCAGAATATACTTACGGTAGTTGTTCGTCATGACAACTTCGTCCATAATTGCACAAACAAAACCTTCGGTCTCTGCAAATAAATCACCAAACCGTAGCCAGGCTACTGATGACATGAGGTCTACATCGGGCCCATGCAAGGCCCGATAAAAACGTCCATGCAACTCTTTGCCTTTCCATACTTCCCTGCGCTCTTCAGTACTAAGTACAACAGGTTTGCGCCAGCTCTCTTTTGCCAGACCCAACGGGGTAAGTCCGTTGTCTACAGCAACAATATCACGATGCACACCCGTATCAGCCTTAAGAAAATATTCTCTAAGATTGTACACCTCGCGGTTGTGGAGGTCCTTAGCACTTAAGAAACCACGACCACCACATTTCCGCGGGATGTACAACCTCATTACTGATGACCGCGGGTGATGCATCCGATATTCAGTCAATAGACAACGGACCTTTCTGTCCAGGGCTTCCAGTTCTGATTGAGTCCATCTGAGTATGCCGAAGGAGTATGCTAAGACTGGCATGGCCCAACCATTATAGGCACGCACCCTGTTGCCGCCTGATAAAAAACTTCTCAGTATTTTCTTCAGGCGGCCCAAGAAGCGCTCCCGCAATGATTGTTTCATGGCAGTCTCAGCAATACCTAAGGCCTGCGACATACCCAGATACTTGTAGGTCTCGGCCGCAGATAGAGATCTAAGTTGTGTGGAATCTGCAAGCTCTATACCCTCAGATTCCACAATCCCACCTCGTTTTACATGCATGATCGCACATTTACCCACACCAAATTCCATCTTGATAGAATTACTAAAAGTTTCAGTTACTTTTAGTAACGCTGTCAATTGGAAAGTGGAGGGGGCAATTAACTTCAGGTCATCCATATAAAAGAGGTGGGAGATAACTTGACCCCTACGCTGCAGCCGATAGCCTAACCCAGACCCCTCTAGCAAAGTGCTGAGAGGATTCAGAGCTAGACAAAACCACAAGGGACTCAAACTGTCACCCTGGAATATACCCCGTTCGATCTTAAGAGGAGCACCGCAATCGCGAATCTGCCGACATCCTGGATAGCGTAGGACCGTACTCCACTGTCCCATACATGCCTTCAAGAAGGCGCATAGAGTTATATCGACTTTATATAACTCCAGCACCCTCAAGAGCCATGTATGTGGCACGGAGTCGAAGGCCTTCTTGTAATCTATCCAGCATGTCGCCAGATCCTTTCGGTTGCGGCGCACCTGCTGGCTAATGGCCATGTCAAAGAGGAGTAGCTCTTTTGTACCACGGGCCCCATTCTTACATCCATTTTGAGCCACTGACATGATGTTATTATTTCTAATATGTGATAACATCTTAGTCCTCAAAATGGATGTAAGAAGTTTATATATAGTCGGTAGACACGTAATTGGTCTATAATTTTTGGGGTCCGTGGTACAACCTGACTTAAAGAGCAGGTGAGTGAGACCAGTTGTCATAAAAGTTGGGATCGAGCCCGATTCCAAAGATGCCTGGAATTGGGATGCCAACCGAGCATGGGCACTACGTAGCCACTTCAACCAGAAGTTGTGCAGTCCGTCCGGTCCCGCTGATTTCCAGTTAGATAACGAACAGACTGCACAAGCTACATCTGTTGTTTCTATGGCTACGCGCTGCATTTGGGGTATTCCCTCACATGCTCGCTTAACATCCCCAAACCAATCACCTTCAGTGTGGCTAATGGGCATCGACCAAATGCTGCGGCAGAAAGCGTTCGTTGCCTCAACATCTGGCAGACGCCCATCATCCACACCTGAATTGGTTCGCTCCCAACTTCTATATACCCACCTTTCATCTTTTTGGAATGCCCTATTCTGGGCGTATCGGTCCACCCGCTTTTTGTACCGTCTTATACGGTTTGCCCACGCACAAACTTTTTGCTTCAGGTAGTCGATGCGTTCTGTGACTCGTGACTCGTATTCTTGGCGACTAAGGCCCGTACCAGAGAACGCCCGAGTCACAAAACGCATCACTCTCGGTCTTGTATTGCCTGACCTGAAGCAAATTAGCTTTCCGATGAGCGCCCTGGTCTCAGCGATACGACGCTCAATCCTGCACTGCCAGGCCGGTACAGCCTTGGTTCGAGGGGCAGAATTACTACCATTTGGTATTTTAATACCTGCCACTCGACACGCTGTAACAACCGCACAGTACAGAATCGAGTGGGTATCGCTAAGATCTTCACTATTGTCTAAATACGTGGACAATAGTGAATCCAGGGCACACACCAGCGCTATATTTTTCTTGTGCGTGGGCAAACGTGGTAAGCGGGGCCTATCTGCTCTATTCACAAAACGATACTCCCGAATAGTGCATTCCAAAGTACTCCTTAATTCATCTATGTACTGGGTACTTACTTGTGTATCCCTACTATGCACCTCTTCAACAGTCCTTTGCGTTGTGACAATATTTGAAACTTGTGTATCGCTACACGTAGAAGAAGTGATAGGAGGGCTACGTTGTAAGCCAGAGCGTAGCCTCTCAAGTGCGTCGTTATCCAGCAGGCGGCATCGCTGGATAGCCCGCACTTGATCCGACAGTCGCTGTGCCGAAACGTTGACAGCCGGTTCCAAGCCCTGAAACAGAGGCAGCATGCGGTCACGATACGCCGTAAGGTTGGTACCTCCCTCTGTAGCCACAAAATATGCCCGCATGACGTTTTCGTTCATGGATTTAGTCCATTTCATGCGGTGCACATTACCACCGGCAGCGGGGGCCCTGTTCGAAACCGGTGGGTCTCGGGGTCCCAAGCGTAGCGGTGGCCGGCCTCTCCCACAGCGGCGTACAGGTGTTGGCGACGTCGGCGGGGAGAAATACTCGTCGCTCGACGAGCTCGACGCCTCTGTGATTGCCGACAACTCTGTTGTAGGTGCCGGCGGCTGCGAGGCGGAGCTGAACGACGAGTCCGGGGGTGTATTACGTGCAGCAGCAGTTCTAGCCCTCGTCAACATCTCATTTCCTCGTTGTATTTATATTATAGTGTTTATTTACAATTTTCTTTGTTGATATGTCATTGACGTTAGTTGTCATCTTGAATGTTTTGTAGATACTTTTCTTAATTAATTAAATGGTTTCTTGATTTAGTAATATGTTTATCATGTATAGAAGTCCTGTTTGTAGTAAATATATATATATATGAATCCCAAACTTTGATATAAAACAAATATAAATATTCGAGGAAAAAATTTATGTCGTCTTGTTAACGTGTTGCTAGGTTATTATTATTATTATTATTATCAGAACTGTTAGTATACTCGGTTTAAAACCGGTGTTTAATGACGTTTACGGGTAAATACCAAGTAATAGTCATTTAAGATAGGCTTGGGGTGCTTTGGTCTATGGTTTCTGATTCACTTTCGTCACTTTGCATAAATTTCCTTACTATTCTGCATGTATTTAAGATAGCTGCTTTTTGGATGCTAATGTATATATTTGGTGGTAATTCGAGCATTTTTAAACTATGGTGTAAATATTTAGGAACGACACCTGTGGTGGAAATTACTATTGGTACTATATATACTTTGTTGACTTTCCAAATTCTTGCAATTTCTTCTTTGAGTTCTGTATATTTATTGATTTTCTCTGTTATTGTTTTCATGAGATTGTGGGTGTTCGGAACTGCTACGTCAATTATGTGGGCAGAATTGTCAGATTTGTTGTGGATGGTGATATCTGGTCTATTATAATGTATGGTCTTATCGGTTAGTATGGCACGGTCGTAATACATTTTGTGGGTGTCATTATCTAATACAGGATCAGGCCGGTACTTATAGTATGGCGTGTGTGTGTCTTGTATAAGTTTATATTTTATAGCTAGTTTTTGATGGATAATATTTACTACCTGATTGTGTCGGTGTGTATAGTCAGTTTGTGTGAGTGTTGCGCATGCGCCTGTGATGTGTTGTATCATTTCTGGTTGTCTATGGCATTTACGACATTTGTCATCGGTTATGTTAACATCTTTAATTATATGTTTCCTGTAATTTCTGGTATTAATTACTTAGTCTTGGATGGCTATAATGAAGCCCTCAGTTTCCGGGAATAAATTGGCGGCCGTAAGCCATGTATTTGATGCTTGTGTATCAACGTAAGGTTGCTGTAGATCGTGTGGGTGACGTCCGTGCAATACTTTTTCTTTCCATTTAATCATTTTCTGGTTTTCACGGTCAGTTTGTTTAGGAATCTGTAAAGCATTAGGTATATCTGATAAGTTAAGGGGAGTAAATTTGGTATCATTGTTGCTAATACTTGAGTGTAACTCACTAGTGGCTGCCTTTTTGTGAAAGAACGATCTAAGGTTATTTAACTGTTTTTCCCATAACCATAATATATCAATTAACCCTCTACCCCCATTTCTTCGTTTCAATGACATTCTCTCTACAGCTGATTTAGGATGCAGATAATTACTTCGTGTTAATTGAGTGCGAGTTTTTATTTCCAGGCTATTCAGATCAGTTTTGGACCACTTTATTATCCCAAATTAATAAGTTAAAATTGGAATTGCATAGGTATTTATTGCTTTGATGAGCCTTTTGTCAGTGAGTTGTGTCTTACAAATTGTTATTACTCTATTTTCGTATTCTTCAGTTAACGCTTTTTTTATAGTTGTGTGATCTAATAGTTTGGATTGCTGATATCCCAAATATTTGTACAAATCGCCAGTCTCCATTGCTGTTATTATTTCGCCTTCCTCTAAAGTATAGTCTCCTGATTCTATTTTTCCCTTTTTAATATTTAAACTCTTACATTTGTCTAAGCCAAATTGCATTTTGATGTCTCTGCTGAATAACGCTGTGGTGTCTATTAATTTTTTCATATTTTTTGCTGAGTTACTGTAGAGCTTAATGTCATCCATGTAAATTAGATGTGCTATAGATGTTGTATTAGACGCATGTTTAAATCGATAACCAATATTTAATTTGTTGATCATTTGTGAAAGTGGGTTAAGAGCTAGGCAAAACCAGAGAGGGCTAAGAGAATCACCTTGATATATGCCTTTTTTGATCTGAATGTCACGTGTTACTATAGAAGTGTGTGTGTCACGGAGATGTATGTTTGTTTTCCAAAATGGCATTATTTGTGATAAGAAGTTAATTATCTGTGGGTCAATTTTATAAATTTTCAGGATTTGTAATAGCCAGGTGTGCGGAACACTGTGAAACGCTTTGCGGTAATCTATATAAGTACAATATAAATTCCTTTTATTTGTATTTGCGTGTTTGTGTATTACAGAGTCTATAATTAGTAGCTCTTTACAGCCCATGTGGTTTCGTCGGCAGCCCTTCTGTTCCTCCGATATTAAATTATTTCTTTCGATGTGTGTGTCAATTCTATTGGATATAGTAGCTGTTAGGATTTTATAGATTGTTGGGAGGCATGTGGTCCCTTCTCTTTTTACCTTTAGGTATCAAATAGGTAATTCCTTGTGCTAAAAATGATGGAATGGGATGCTTATTTAAAATTATATTTGTAAAAGAGTTGGCTATTGATTTGTGTAATGTGTGTAAATGTTTATACCAGAAGTTATGTATGCTGTCGAAACCTGGTGATTTCCAGTTATGGAGTTTGTCAGTAACGGTCCTAATTTCATCCTCTTCTATCTCATGAAACTCCATTTCACCAATTTCTGTCCATTTGTTTTCTTCTTCTCTTATCCACGATGCATCTTCGTTGTGCTTACTTTCCTTTTCCCATATATTTGACCAGAATTCTTCTATTTGCTCTTTAGATGCCGTTGTTTCTGTACTGTCACTTGTTCGCGCCAGTTCCAAATGAAAGATGGTAATTGCAGTGGACTGTATACTATATTTCGTAGTAACTGGTTCTATACAAAAGTGAATATGCCCGACAATATTCAGCGCAAGCGAAAGATATTTGAACGAGTGTTTCGTTGGGCTTCTGATCGCTGACAGATGACGGCGCGCGCTCCCGTGCGCAGGCGCCGTAGTGTTGTGACACGATTGTAGTGATGTGAAAAAGTGTTACTATTAGTAACGTGTCTACGACAATGAGTCGTAGACATTCTGCCGGGCCGCAAACGAGTGGGTTGCATGCTCTTCTGATGGTGCTGGTCTTGATGTCGACCACTTCTGTGACTCCGTCAGGCCCCAGTTGGAGCTGTGTTGCTCGCCCCAGGACGCAACGGGCAGGTGGACGCGCATCATGGCAGCTGTCCCAATGACTCATGCCATCTGGTCTGGATCTGTGAAATTGTGCTTCTGTTTCATCTGTTCATGCATCGCAGTCAGCCAGTGGTGGCTCAGGATACAGACAATGGTTGACCAATTAAGAAGTGAAATGGAGTGGGGGCAGAGAGTGAATCAGACGGGCTGGAAGAGAGGCGTCTAAGACCTAGAAAGTGAGAGAGTATATGGGGATAATGCCTCATGTGTGCGGTGTCCCAAGCCTTAGACCTGCCTAAGGTGCCGTCCATTGACTGTTGCTCACCATAACCCACCATAGTATTGATACTATGGGGGAATGAAGTGGATGTGATGCCTTGCTCTGCTGCACTGCCGCTGATTAAGTTGTGATTCTCTGCTAGAAATCTGTGACAACATTTGACGCCACTACAAGTGGAGCCATTGCCTGAATGTGCATGTGTCGGTGAACTGTGAAGTCTGAAACTGAACAGTCTGAAAATGAATGTAACTATGAATAGTCTGAAGTGTGCATGTATGTCAGGTTCCTCAGCAGCTGATGAATGTATTTAGTGATGCTATAAGATTTGTTCGTCAAGGTGGTAACTGATCCAGATTGACAGCTAGAACTGCAAGGCATACATAGATGCATATGTATGACTCATTATTGACTACCACGCCCCCTATGGTTACTGATCATGACTTTAAGGGACTGGTAGCAACTGTGAAGAAGCATGGAAAATGTTCTGTGAAATGTGAAGTACTTAATGAGTTTGCAAATTAATGTGATGATTGCAAACTATTTGTTATATTGTAATCGCGGGTTAGCGAGCCTGCCGCCCACGCGAATGAGAGCACCAGCCTGATAATAAATGAATGTTTTGAAATTAATGATTTTTATTTTCTAATGATTTGTTGAAAATGAATTTGATTGTATGTTTTTAATGAATTTAATTGGTTGAAAATAGTTCTGTTGTTAATAAAATGAAATTGTTTATGCTGAATTACTGTGTTTTATTTTACAATTGTGTATGAACTGCAATATGTATGCAGTATGTCTGTTAATTTATGAAGTTGTAAATTAATTAATGAATTGTCTGTGTGTAATTCTGATTGTTATTTCTGAGATTCTGAATTATTTCTGAAAGTTCTGAGAAATAGTCTGATTGTGTGTAAACACTGATTAGTGTTCCAGTGATTCTGAAATACTGATTCTGAAAGGTATGTAATACCTATAGTAATATCTGTATCTGAATTGTTGTCTGTTTTGAATCGTTTTCTATGTTAAGAAAACAATTCTGTCTGTCCACTTAAACACTCTGATGATTGTTTAAGTGGTGTGGTTCTTAAAACCAATTCCTAAAACATGATTGATGTGTAAGGAATTCTGAATTTGAAAGTTCTGATTTGAATCATTCTTCTATGTGAAG
Source organism: Euclidia mi (assembly GCA_944739405.2). Lineage (NCBI taxonomy): Eukaryota > Metazoa > Arthropoda > Insecta > Lepidoptera > Erebidae > Euclidia > Euclidia mi. Next base: position 37,621,835 of record OX123198.2, read on the forward strand.
AAGAAACAATTCTGTTTATTTGTCTGACCGACTTAAACAATCTGATGATTGCTAAGCGGTGTGGTTCTTAAAACCAATTCCTAAAACATGATGAGTGGTTTAGGAATTCTGAAATTCTGATTATGAAAGTTCTGATTTGAATTGTTCTTCTATGTGAAGAAAAAACAATTCTGTTTGTCTGTCCGACTTAAACAATCTGATGATTGCTAAGCGGTGTGGTTCTTAAAACCATTTCCTAACACTTGTTAGTGTTATTGGAAGTTCTGATTGTCTTTAAATGTATGAGTTGTCTGAGTGTGTGTGAAAGTGATGAGTGTTTTTGTGTTTGTGGTTCTGAGGTGGTTCTTGGAGTTTTGAATTGAAGGAGTGTGTGTATGACTGATTGATTTTGTGTTTATGCTTGTGTTTGTGGTTCTGAGGCAGTTCTTGGAGATCTAAATTGTAAGTGTATGAATTCCCCAAGTGTGTGTATGACTGACTGAGTTTGTGTTTATGCTTGTGTTTGTGTGTGTGGTTGTGGTTTTTGGGTGTGATTTGAACTGTTTTCCTTGTTTCAGAAAACAACTATTTTTCTGTTTGTGTGACCGGCTTAAACAATCTGGTGATTGTTTAAGCGGTGTGGTTAATGTAACCATTTCCTCACATGATTGATGAGGAGTCTGATATATGTTTGAAGGAGAAGAAATGTTTTCTATCTCCCTTATTCTGTGTGCTTTGTCTGAGGTCTGATTGAATAATGTGGTCTGAGTATCATTCTGAATGGTCTGATTGGTCAGCGTGTCTGAGATGCAGCCTGTTATCAACCAGCCTAACTTTGTTTCAGTTAGAACTGGTTGCTGTTTCCCTAATTCCAATCTTCCAGTACCCATGACTTGCCAGAATATGTCTGCGCCCAACAACAAGTCAATAGGGGCTGGAATGTTAAAGTCTGGGTCTGCCAGTTGTATGCAACTGGGTATCTGAATATTGTGTTTGTTTATTAATGTGTGTGGTACTGCGTTTGAAATTTGATTAACTACAAGACACAATGTGTTTGTGCTGTAATTGTTGTGTGCTGATTTTATGTGAATGTTAGTGTTTTTTGTTATGTGTGTGGACTGATTGTTAATACTAGTGACTGTGGTGTCCATAGTATTTATGGGTAAACCTAACTTTGAGCACAAATGCCTAGTAATGTAGCTAGTTGTGCTGCCATTGTCTAGGAGTGCTCGTGCTGTGTGTGGTTTTCCATGTTTGTCCAAGATTATGACTTGTGCAGTTGATAGTAGTGTTGTTTTGTTCTGTGTGTAGCTGGTGAATGTGACTGATGGTGAATTTTGTGTGTCTGAGTGTAAAAGTGTATTATGTTTTTTATTACAGTGCTTACATGTCCCTCCTCGGCAAGATTTGTTGTCATGACCAGGGTGTAAACAGTTGGAACAGATATTTAATTTCTGAACCTCTGTGATTCTTTGTTCAATGGACATCTGTCTAAACTTTTCACAGGAAAATATTAGATGATGCTGTTTACAAAATGGACATGTGGGTACTTTTGGTGTGCATGTGTGGGTAATTTTTGGTACTGTTTTTGTGTTTTGTCCCACTTGAGTATCTGATTTGCTGTTGTTTTTAGTATTTGATTGTTCTAAAACTTCTAATACATCAGCGCGATCTCTTAAAAACTTACTCAGACACTCAAGTGTGGGCATGTCTGTGAGTGTGTTTTTGTGTTCTTCCCAATGTCTTAATGTGTTTGGGTCGAATTTACTAGATACTAAATGTATGATTAATGTATCCCAGTATTCTGTTTTTTCACCTAATGTAGCTAATGCACTGAGGTTTTTCTTAACTGTGTCAAGTAATTGTCTCAAACACACTGAGGATTCTGTTTGAATGTGATTTATGTTGAATAATGCATGAATGTGATTTCCTATCAACTGTCGTTTATTGTCATATCGTTCACACAACAATCTCCATGCCACCTCAAAGTTGTCACCTGTCATTTCTAATGATTTAATAACTAATAATGCTCTGCCCGATAGTGAGGAACGCAAGTAATGAAACTTTTGAATGTTATGTAATGTTTTGTGACTGGTAATTAGTGATTGAAATGTGTCTCTGTACTCAAACCAATCATGATGATCACCCGAGAAGTGTGGCAAGTCAATTGTGGGTAGTTTAATAAAAGATTTGGTCCCACCTGAGTTATCCTTGTCTGATTCTGGATTAGTTACCGGCCTGTCGTTCAACTGAATCAGCTGGGAAGCTTGTGCCACTAGCAGATGGTATTCATTTTCAAACTGCTCACTCTCTGGGTCTGGTTCATCGGTGAACTCTGAAATGTCAGTGTTTAATTCAATTTGTGTCTGAATATGCTGGAAAGTTTTATGTATGGTCTGGAACTCTGACAATCTGTTTTTTAATTCAATGACCTGAATATCTGTTAATGACTCATTGGGCAAAATTAAGTTGATGTACTTTTTAAACAATGTGAATTTCCTTTTTACAATGCCACGTTGTTTAATTAATTCTGTATTATCAGGTTTGTTAACTTTGGTGGCCATTGCTGTGAATTAAGGACACACAATGTTGCACAAGAAATGAAAATGATAGGCAGGCAAATGATGTCACAAATTTCTTGCAAAAGAATTGTGCAATACTTATATCAGAGCGTGCAGTGCAGTAAGCGGCAGAAAGCAGGGCTGTGCAAAGTTGGGTGCACAGCTAACACGTGGAGGGCGAAGGCCTAGGGCGCATGCACATGCAACCACGTGGGAGCTCCCTTCTGAGACAGGCGGCTGGCAAAATAAGCTCGTCTCGGCTGCACGGCAAGCAATTGTGACGCTGTGAAATGATAAATGATTTGAGCAAGTTTGAAAAGAAAATGTGAAAGGTTAGATGAGAGGTTGACAGGTGACGTTATGATGTTATTTGTGAATATTTTAGCTTATTTCGGATTGATATGAATATGTACTTAGTTTGACAACATAAGTACTGTAAAGTAACGGGTCTGTGAAGTCTGATTCGATTGCTGTTGCAATTTGAATAGTCTGTGGGAATTAGGGAAAAAAAATAATTGGTCTGATTATCTGTTATCCTGAGGCTGCGATGCGCCGCGCTGACACCGCCGTGGCTCGTCGACCGTCGTTGTCCTCGTCGTGCAGATTTTTCTCGAAGGCCGCCGCTGAGTCCGTTGATTTTCACTGATAGCTGATATGGCGGCGGTCTTGATCACGATTCACGACGCGTACGCAGATCGACTTCTTCACCTTCGTCGGCGTAGATGGACCATGTTCGCGCCAGTTCCAAATGAAAGATGGTAATTGCAGTGGACTGTATACTATATTTCGTAGTAACTGGTTCTATACAAAAGTGAATATGCCCGACAATATTCAGCGCAAGCGAAAGATATTTGAACGAGTGTTTCGTTGGGCTTCTGATCGCTGACAGATGACGGCGCGCGCTCCCGTGCGCAGGCGCCGTAGTGTTGTGACACGATTGTAGTGATGTGAAAAAGTGTTACTATTAGTAACGTGTCTACGACAATGAGTCGTAGACAATAATATTATTATCAGCTGTACTGGTCTTCATTCGTCTATAAAAAATCTTTTCATTAGTGGCGAATAGCTTATTTTCTTGTTTCCTTAGAAAAGATTTTTTATATCTGGATAATCTACTTGCTTTCAGCAGTAACTTCTGTTTAAGTGTGTCGAGGTGTTCTTCTAATTTTTTATTAGCATTTTCATGTTTTGTGTGTATTTTGCTATTTTTCAATATATTGTCTATCATATTTACTAGCCTGCTAGATCTGTTGCCCCTTATGTACTGTGTGAGCCTTCCTATGTCTGCTCTTAACCTAGCAATGTCCTTTTGTAAACGAATTTGCCAAGAAGGTTCGGCATATTGCTTTTGTGGGGTTCGATTAGTGCCAGTGTATATTTTGTAGCCTAGTTCTTTTGTAATTACCATCGCAGTGCAATAAATCAATGTATGTTAGTCTGATAGTGATAGATTTTCGGTAAGAAATCGGTCCAGGATGTTATTATTAAATAGAGCAAGTAACTCAGACGCTTACTGTAGTTTAGTTTCGGGAGTTTTGGTCTCAGAGTTGGGTCCATTCCGCCATATTCTATTAATTTAGTGTCAAGTGTGTCGTTAAGTTTTTTGACTATTTCGTCATAAGGAAAATCTTGTTGCAGCACTTGCAATTCTGTCTCTAGCAGCAAATCATGTGTTAATGTGGTTTGTGTAGATATGTGACAAGTCTGGGTAGTGGACGTTTGGTCTAGGTGTAATATATTTTGTGTCGTGTTTATTTGAGATATGAGTTCTGGATGAATTTCTGTGTTAACATTTGGTAAAGAAACATGCTCTTGTTGAGAAGATAGGGTTGTATGGTTATTACTATCGTGATGTATGTCATTTAGCTGTGTTTGTACTTCTTTTTTTATCTGGTTCAGTAGTTCTTCCGAAATATACTTATTTCTGAATATCATTCTTCTTTGATCTGATACTCTCTGCTCTGTTACCTTAATTGTCGGATATTGTTGTATAAATAATTGATGTAAAGATTTTTTATAGCAGGTCATGTCGGTTTCTAATTTAGTTATAAAATAATAAGTACGCATAATGAAAATATTGACATCATTTGACCACTTCATGCGTACTGCAGGTTTACCAGCTTTAGTGGACGCAGGTGTAAAGGCATTCACCTCCCGCGTAACATCTAGAACTGGATTAGGTGTTTCGGGGCTTCTTTCGTCCACCGAAGACACCGGGGATGGGATATAAGAAACTGTGGATGGACTATATGGTTCTGCTAATGATAAAGATGCGAAAGAATTCAAACTAATGTTATCATTGTCAGTCTGTATGTCATGGGTCTGGTTGGCTGTAATATTTTCGGGTGACCCGGAGGGAGCCCGCCTATTCAACTCCTCTCCGCTGACGGTTCCTATGCTGTGACACCCAGCGTCAGCTCCAGGTGTGCCCCGGCGATTGCCCCCGGGAAGCGGCCCTATACGTTTACTCCTTAAAATCATCTCCATTTACATGGGTGCCCAGAGCCATGTTAGCCGCGCCAGTAATGGGAATTCGCGTGTCCGCCCCCCACGTGAGTCAGGTGGTCGACTCGGACGTATGGTTGGATTATAGGGGGCTTATTATTATTATTATTATTATTCCTCTTTATTACGTCTTTTCTCATGGTAGAATTTTATACACTTAAATAAATAAAAAAATTTAACCATATAAAATAGGACCACGGAGACCCACCGGTATCGGGTACAGGGACCAAGCTACCGATGGTTAGGGCTCCAGAGAGAGGAACCTCCGAACTATGCGCGTCGTGTCCAACAATACTGCCTTCTGTATAGAGGACTTGATCCAGCCGTCTAACGAGAGCCTCTTGAGATGGTGGTCGAGGCTCTTGGCAATGAGACCATTAACTGACACGACTATCGGTACAATGATCGCCGAGTCCACATCCCACATGTCGACAATCTCGTGAGCTAGGTCCAAATACTTGATTTCCTTATCTTTTTCGGCTTTCACGAGATTCTCGTCATGGGGTATAGTAACATCAACGATCATTGCAAGGCGTTCTGATCGATCTATCACCACAATATCGGGCTTGTTAGCCACGATAGTCCTATCGGTGATGATAGATCGATCCCAGTACATAGTGGCACGACCATTTTCGAGAACTGGATCGGGCACATACCTGTAGTACGGTACTTCAAAGGGTACAAGGTCATATTTTAAGGCAAGCTGCTGATGGACGATCCTGGCTACGTGATTGTGCCTGTGCAAGTATTCGCCGTTGGCAAGACGAGAACAACCGGAAACTATATGTCTGAGGGATTCGCCGGGCTGGTGACACGCCCGACATATGTCAACAGTCCCATCCTTCAGAATATACTTACGGTAGTTGTTCGTCATGACAACTTCGTCCATAATTGCACAAACAAAACCTTCGGTCTCTGCAAATAAATCACCAAACCGTAGCCAGGCTACTGATGACATGAGGTCTACATCGGGCCCATGCAAGGCCCGATAAAAACGTCCATGCAACTCTTTGCCTTTCCATACTTCCCTGCGCTCTTCAGTACTAAGTACAACAGGTTTGCGCCAGCTCTCTTTTGCCAGACCCAACGGGGTAAGTCCGTTGTCTACAGCAACAATATCACGATGCACACCCGTATCAGCCTTAAGAAAATATTCTCTAAGATTGTACACCTCGCGGTTGTGGAGGTCCTTAGCACTTAAGAAACCACGACCACCACATTTCCGCGGGATGTACAACCTCATTACTGATGACCGCGGGTGATGCATCCGATACTTAGTCAATAGACAACGGAACTTTCTGTCCAGGGCTTCCAGTTCTGATTGAGTCCATCTGAGTATGCCAAAGGAGTATGCTAAGACTGGCATGGCCCAACCATTATAGGCACGCACCCTGTTGCCGCCTGATAAAAAACTTCTCAGTATTTTCTTCAGGCGGCCCAAGAAGCGCTCCCGCAATGATTGTTTCATGGCAGTCTCAGCAATACCTAAGGCCTGCGACATACCCAGATACTTGTAGGTCTCGGACGCAGATAGAGATCTAAGTTGTGTGGAATCTGAAAGCTCTATACCCTCAGATTCCACAATCCCACCTCGTTTTACATGCATGACCGCACATTTACCCACACCAAATTCCATCTTGATAGAATTACTAAAAGTTTCAGTTACTTTTAGTAACGCTGTCAATTGGAAAGTGGAGGGGGCAATTAACTTCAGGTCATCCATATAAAAGAGGTGGGAGATAACTTGACCCCTACGCTGCAGCCGATAGCCTAACCCAGAACCCTCTAGCAAAGTGCTGAGAGGATTCAGAGCTAGACAAAACCACAAGGGACTCAAACTGTCACCCTGGAATATACCCCGTTCGATCTTAAGAGGAGCACCGCAATCGCGAATCTGCCGACATCCTGGATAGCGTAGGACCGTACTCCACTGTCCCATACATGCCTTCAAGAAGGCGCATAGAGTTATATCGACTTTATATAACTCCAGCACCCTCAAGAGCCATGTATGTGGCACGGAGTCGAAGGCCTTCTTGTAATCTATCCAGCATGTCGCCAGATCCTTTCGGTTGCGGCGCACCTGCTGGCTAATGGCCATGTCAAAGAGGAGTAGCTCTTTTGTACCACGGGCCCCATTCTTACATCCATTTTGAGCCACTGACATGATGTTATTATTTCTAATATGTGATAACATCTTAGTCCTCAAAATGGATGTAAGAAGTTTATATATAGTCGGTAGACACGTAATTGGTCTATAATTTTTGGGATCCGTGGTACAACCTGACTTAAAGAGCAGGTGAGTGAGACCAGTTGTCATAAAAGTTGGGATCGAGCCCGATTCCAAAGATGCCTGGAATTGGGATGCCAACCGAGCATGGGCACTACGTAGCCACTTCAACCAGAAGTTATTATTATTATTATTATTATTATTATTATGTTCAGAATTTTCTTTGATCTCGACTAAAAGTCGGTTAATTATTTAAACCAGGTACGGGCTTAAGCCAAGTATTCTGGTTCGGTCGTGTATTTGTGTTTAGTGATTTTGTGTGTTTGGTATAGAATAATTTGTTTCTGTCTCGTTTGAAGCTTGCGGTATGTTTTGCGTATTTGCGGGTATGGCAGTGTTAGTGTTATTGGGGACATTCTGAAGTGTGAGTGAGATCGGGTTTAAGAATCGGCGAACTATAGAGCAGGTGTGTAATACAACGGATTTTTGCAGTTGTGTGTATGTTTTTGGGTGTAAATCTATAATTTTTAAAGCGTTATGCAGTGATTTTGGTATGATACCAGTTGAGGAGATAATTATGGGCACTATTTTGACCGTTTCTTGGTGCCACATCTGTTTTATTTCGTCTGCTAAAGGTATGTATTTTTGAATCTTTTCGGTGTGTTTCTGTTTTAAATTGTTTGTATTGGGCACAGCTATGTCGATTAGGTAGGTGGTTTTAGTAGATTTTACGGTTAGTGTGATGTCAGGTCTGTTGCTGAGGATAGTGCGGTCTGTGATGATGTCTCGGTCCCAGTAGAGTTTAACTTTATTATTTTCTAGCACACTTCTAGGTTTATATTTGTAGTATGGTGTGTGTGTCTCTGTTAGGTTATGTTTGAGTGCAAGTTTTTGATGGATGTGTTTAGCGACGTTGTCATGGCGGTGTGTGTAGTCTTTGTTGGCGAGTGCACTGCAACCCCCTGTGATGTGATCTATGTGTTCGGTGTATTGGTGGCATAGTCGGCATTTATCTGTTTCTATTGACTCTTTCAAAATATATTTTGAGTAATTGCGTGTTTTAATGACTTGATCCTGTATAGCTACAAAGAATCCTTCTGTCTCACTAAAAATGTTTCCTTTATATTATTGTTCTCTTTATTTTAACATTCTCTCATAAATTATATTTTACATTTTTATGTGATTTAGAAAAAATGATATAGAAATATAAAATAAAATTACGGGGCTCACCGGTATCGGGTTCAGGGACCAAGTTACCGGTGGTTAGGGCTCCAGAGAGAGGAACCTCCTGACGATACGAGCCGTGGCCAGCAATACTGCCTTCTGTATAGAGGACTTAATCCAACCGTCTAACGCGAGCCTCTTGAGGTGGTGATCGAGGCTCTAGGCAATGAGACCATTAACTGACACGACTATCGGTACAATGATCGCCGAGTCCACATCCCACATGTCGACAATCTCGTGAGCCAAATCCAAATATTTTATTTGTTTATCTTTCTCGGCTTTCACGAGATTCTCGTCATGGGGAATGGTGACATCGATGATCATTGCAAGGCGCTTAGATCGATCTATCACTACTATATCTGGCTTGTTAGCCACAATAGTTCTATCAGTAATGATAGATCGATCCCAATACATGGTGGCACGACCATTTTCAAGAACTGGGTCGGGCACATACCTGTAGTACGGTATCTCAGAGTCTACAAGATTGTACTTTAAGGCAAGTTGCTGATGGATGATCCTAGCTACTTGGTTGTGCCTGTGCAAATATTCGCCGTTGGCAAGACGAGAACAACCAGATACTATATGTCTGAGAGATTCACCAGGCTGGTGACATGCCCAACAAATGTCAACCGTCCCATCCCTCAGGATACTTCCGGTAGTTATTCGTCATGACAACCTCGTCCATAATCGCAAAGACAAAACCTTCTGTTTCGGCGAACAGATCGCCAAAACGTAGCCAGGACACAGAAGCTGGTAAGTCTACATCGGGTCCATGCAGGGCCCGATAAAAACGTCCATGCAGCTCTTTACCTTTCCATACCTCCTTGCGCTCCTCAACACCAAGTACGGCAGGTTTGCGCCAGTTCTCCTTAGCCAGACCCAACGGGGTAAGCCCGTTGTCCACAGTGACCACATCACGGTGGACACCCGCGTCAGTGCTGAGAAAATATTCCCTGAGATTGCACACCTCGCGTTTATGGAGGGTCTTGGCACTTAAGAAGCCGCGACCCCCGCACTTCCGCGGGATGTACAATCTCATTACTGATGACCGCGGGTGATGCATCCGGTATGTAGTCAATAGACAACGGACTTTTCTATCCAAGGCATCAAGTTCTGTTTGAGTCCATCTAAGTATGCCGAAGGAGTACATTAAGACTGGCATGGCCCAACCGTTACAGGCGCGCACCCTGTTACCGCCTGATAAAAAACTATTTAAGATTTTTCTCAGACGGCCAAAGAAGCGCTCCTGCAACGCCTGTTTCATGCCAGCCTCATCAATACCTAGTGCCTGCGACATACCTAGATATTTGTAGGTTTCGGTTGCAGATAGAGATCTAAGTTGTGTGAAATCTGATAGTTCTATACCATCAGATTCCACAATCCTGCCCTTCTTTACATGCAAGACCGCACATTTATCTACACCGAACTCCATCTTGATAGACTTACTAAAGTTTTCAGTTACCTTTATTAACTCTGTCAACTGGAGGTCAGAGGAGGCAAATAGTTTTAAGTCATCCATGAAAAGAAGGTGAGATATTACTTGACCTCTGCTGTGCAACCGATAGCCTAGCCCCGAATTCTCGAGCAAAGTGCTAAGAGGATTCAGTGCTAGACAAAACTATAAGGGACTCAAACTGTCACCTTGGAAGATTCCTCGTTGGATCTTTATAGGATCGCCGCATCCGAGAGTCCGTCGACATCCTGGATAGCGAAGAACCGTACTCCACTGCCCCATACACGTCTTCAGGAAAGTGCATAGAGTTGGATCCACTTTGTACAACTCTAGCACTCTCAAGAGCCATGTATGTGGCACAGAGTCGTAGGCCTTCTTATAATCTATCCAGCATGTCGCTAGATCCTTTCGGCTACGGCGAACATGTTGGCTAATGGTCATATCTATAAGGAGTAGCTCTTTAGTACCACGTGACCCACTTTTACATCCATTTTGAGAACTGGACATGATTTTGTTAGTATATATATGTTTGGCCAGTTTGGTTCTCAAAATGGATGTAAAAAGTTTATAGACCGTCGGTAGGCAGGTTATAGGTCTATAATTTTTTGGATCCGTGGTACTTCCTGTTTTGAAGAGCAGGTGGGTAATGCCAGTTGTTAAGAAAATTGGCAGCGTCCCTGATTCTAGAGATGATTGGAATTGGGACGCAAAACGAGCATGTGCACTACGCAGCCACTTCAACCAAAAGTTGTGCAATCCGTCCGGACCTGCCGCTTTCCAGTTTGGTAACGGACGGACTGCACAACTAACATCCGTAGCTGTAATAGCTACGGCATCCATACTAGGGATTGCTGCACATGATCGCTAGACATCCCTAAACCAACCACCCTCCGTGTGGCTAACGGGGGTCGACCAGATGCTACTCCAGAACGTATTTGTAGTTTCATCATCTGGTAGACCTCCATCATCCACACCTAGACCGGGTCGCTCCCAATTTCTATAAACCCACCTTTCATCTTTTTGGAATGTGGGATTCTGGGAATATCTGCCTATACGTTTTTTATAACGTTTGATACGATTTGCCCACGCATAAATCTTCTGCTTCAGGAAGTCGATGCGTTCTGTGACCCGCGACGTGTATTCTTGTGGCCTAATACCCGTTCCTGCAAAGGCGCGGGTCACAAAACGCATCACTCTCGGGCGAGTATTGCCCGACCTGAAGCAGATCAGCTTGCCAATGAGTGCCCTAGACTCAGCGATACGATGCTCAATCCTGCACTGCCAAGCCGGCACAGCATTATTTCGGGTAGCCATATCAATGTTCTTTTCTATCTTGACATTGGCTATCCGACATGCCGCTACAGCCACACAGTACAGAATTGAGTGTGTATCACTGAGATTTTCACTATTGTCTAGGTATGTAGACAATAGTGAATCCAGGGCACACACCAGCGCTAAATTTTTCTTATGCGTGGGCAAACGCGGCACTCGAGGCCTATTTACTAAGGCCTCGTAACGATATTCCCTGATGGCACATACCAAAGTACTCCTTACATTATCCATGTACTGGGCACTTACTTGTATATCCCCACCATCCACTTCTTCAACACTTTGCGGCCTTAGTGTGTCAACTATCACTGCCGTTACACGTTCACGCGTGGAAGGAGGAATGGGAGGGTTACCTTGCAAGTCCGAGCGTAGCCTCTCAAGTGCATCGTTATCCAGCAAACGACAGCGCTGGATTGCGCGCACTTGATCCGACAGTCGCTGCGCCGAAACGTTGACGGCCGGTTCCAAGTCCTGAAACAGAGGCAGCATGCGATCACGGTGCGCCGTAAGGTTGGTACCACCCTCTGTAGCCACATAATATGCCCGCATGACATTCTCATTCATGGATCTAGTCCACCTCATGCGGTGCACATCACCACCGGTAGCGGGGGCCCTGTTCGAGACCGATGAGCCTCGGGGTCCTAAGCCATTCGGTGGCCGGCCTCTCCCTCGCGGGCGGACAGGTGGTGGCGACGACGGCGGGGAGAAAAACTCGTCGCTAGATGCGCTCGACGCCTCAACACTCACCGCCGATGCTGTTGCTGGTGCCGGCGGCTGTGAGGCGGAGCTGAGCGACGAGTCCGGAGGTGTTAATCGTGCTGCAGCTGCTTTCCTGGCTCTGGTCAACATTTATATTACATTTCCTTGCCTTTATATTTGTTATTGTTTGTGTTTTTCATTTTGACATATGGTGTCATCTTCAGTATATTTATCTATAATATTATTTCTTAAATTTTATGGCTTTTATAAGTAAATCCGTATATTTTAGGTATTATAACTTCTTGTTGTGGTATAGATATATAAATTGTATCGTAAAACTGTAATATAAATTCAAATAAAAATATGCAAGAAAATTTGGTTGTTGACTTTACGGTGTTGCCAGGTATTATTATTGTTATTATTATTATTATTATGTTGACTCAGGATATATTTCGGTATTTAGATATTATTTTGTTTCTTGCGTTGAAATCTGGTAAGATAATCTGGACTGATGGTATACCATCCCGTTCAAGTGTTGCGACTGGAACTCATAAAAGAGTAGACCTAGTTATGCCAGGTTGGGGCTCATTTTATTTGTTTTGGTGAGACCCTACCACTGGTACTAGTGAAGTAACCTTCCAAGGTTATTCGATGAGTCTTGCTGGTACTCATATGTGAGTAAAGCTACGCATGCCGAGTTTGGGCTCATTTTGTTTGTACATAAGAGACCCTACCACTGGAACTTATGAAGTAACCTTCCAGGGTTATTCGATGACTCTTACTGGTACTCATATGGGAGTAGAGTTAGGCATGCCGAGTTTGGGCTCATTTTGCTTGTACATAAGAGACCCTACCACTGCAACTTATGAAGTAACCTTCCAGGGTTATTCAATGACTTTTGCTGGTACTCATGTGTGAGTAGAGCGAGGCATGCCGAGTTTGGGCTCATTTTGTTTGTACATAAGAGACCCTACCACTGGAACTTATGAAGTAACCGTCCAGGGTTATTCAATGACTTTTGCTGGTACTCATGTGTGAGTAGAGCTAGGCATGCCGAGTTTGGGCTCATTTTGTTTGTACATAAGAGACCCTACCACTGGAACTTATGAAGTAACCTTCCAGGGTTATTCAATGACTCTTGCTGGTACTCATGTGTGAGTAGAGCTAGGCATGCCGAGTTTGGGCTCATTTTGTTTGTACATAAGAGACCCTACCACTGGAACTTATGAAGTAACCTTCCAGGGTTATTCAATGACTCTTGCTGGTACTCATGTGTGAGTAGAGCTCGGCATGCCGAGTTTGGGCTCATTTTGTTTGTACATAAGTGACCCTACCACTGCATTTTATGAAGTAACCTTCCAGGGTTATTCGATGACTCTTGCTGGTACTCATATGTGTGTAGAGCTAGGCATGCCGAGTTTGGGCTCATTTTGTTTGTACATAAGAGACCCTACCACTGGAACTTATGAAGTAACCTTCCAGGGTTATACAATGACTCTTGCTGGTACTTATCTGTGAGTAGAGCTAGGCATGCCGAGTTTGGGCTCATTTTGTTTGTAAATAAGAGACCCTACCACTGCATTTTATGAAGTAACCTTCCAGGGTTATTCAATGACTCTTACTGGTACTCATATGTGAGTAGAGCTAGGCATGCCGAGTTTGGGCTCATTTTGTTTGTATTTAAGTGACCCTACCACTGAAACTTATGAAGTAACCTTCCAGTATAACCCTGGAAGGTTACTTCATAAGTTCCAGTGGTAGGGTCTCTTATGTACAAACAAAATGAGCCCAAACTCGGCATGCCTAGCTCTACTCACATATGAGTACCAGCAAGAGTCATCGAATAACCTTGGAAGGTTACTTCACTAGTACCAGAGGTAGGGTCTCACCAAAACAAATAAAATGAGCCCCAACCTGGCATAACTAGGTCAACTCTTTTATGAGTTCCAGTCGCAACACTTGAATGGGATGGTATACCATCAGTCCACATAATCTTACCAGATTTCAACGCAAGAAACAAAATAATATCTAAATACCGAAATATATCCTGAATCAACATAATGGAAAAAATAAAGTAATAACGTTCATTTATATAAAAAAATAAGAAACTTATTTGTACGTAATTCGCACAGAATACGAGAAGTATCAAATAGATTTTAGCGAATATTTTGTATGCGTATGTATATTGCTTTTTTCGAAGTCTATCGCGTCTTACCATTATTACATCCATACGACACCTATAATATAATAATAATATTCCAGGCCGATAACATAGATACATATCACAAAAAAATCTAAAATCTCAAAGTTATTTAGTTGAACTACATTTCCGCAAGTTACCGTACGTAGTACGTACTGTTGCCACCGTGTCGCTGTAGTGACGCGATTTTGTACCTACTTATTTTGTAAACGCGTCCTTAACCTTCCCTTGGTAAAGAGCCTTCCCTTACTGTAAGAAGCGGGACAGTATATGCACAGGGCTGATGATGATGAATATGACGATTAAGACTATTAATCGACTTCAAAAAGGAGGTTATCAATTTGACCTGCATGTATGTGTTATTGTTGGCATTTGATAATATTTGTATATGATGAGCTATAATTACAGCCTGCTATGCCTAATACTTCTTATATATATTTCATATGTGTATGCAAATAATGTGGTTGTTGGTATGTTTTTATATTTGTTCACGAATTTCCACGCAACGAGATGTCATTATTGCAGATACTTACCGTGGTTAACTAAATTTTTATGTAAATTAAAATGACTCGTAGGAGTCTAGGTTTATACTTATGTATATAATAAAAAATATGAAATTAGGTGCAGCTGTTACGGCGTGAAAACGGATGAAACACTTTTACTTTTGTAATTCTATTAGGGTTTATTATTTTAAATGATTTTTAGTCCATTGAAATGTTACATTTGGGGTTGCATTTATCAGAGGACGCAATTTTATTTTATCGACGTGTAGGAAGGGCTAGTACATCATCTAGCTAATAAGTGTTCAGTTCACTCATATCAGTGCACAAGTTCTCATTAAGCAACCTGACACGTTGATTTTCTAACGAACATCAAAGGGATGAACAACAAAATAGTTTGTTCCTATAACACTTTGTAAATGAACACTTCGGCTTAAGTGGTGTTTACGAGGATACATAAGAAGTTAACCTAAGAAGTAACTTTTCCAAGAATCACGTAAGTAGATCTACTTAACGTTGAACGAGAACGAATGTGATACGATTCAATAGAACCTTAGCAATAGGCAGAGCAGCCTACTTATCTTATCGTCAATATATGTATGTAAAATTCTTCGTGATCCGTAATACATGTATATGTATGTAAGTAATGTAGTACGTATATGTATGTAATCCGTTTCTGGCAAACATACTCTTCAGTTTTGTTATAACAGTGTAGATTACTCCGTTACTGATTAACTGACATACAATGCACAGCTGAAAATTCTACGCGCAAGTGGCAGGTATGTACTTTGGGGAGTATAGGGAAGCAATTGATATCATATCTTTGAAAATTCCTCTCCTAAAGGTGTAAACAATGTCCGACGCGGGCGGGGTCGTGGGTGAAGTATAGTGTACAGATATAATAGATAATAATTTGTAGTTCAAAGATGTAGACATGCATGTTAGCCAGTGGCGTTGGTTAATACTAAAATTCCTGGTTAATTCTACCGACCTCCTTCGCCGAATAGGTATCTCTCTTGCATTTATACTCTATATGCATACATGCAGCATCAGAGAGTAACGATATTTTAATTGTACATGTAACATTTAGTAAATTACACCCGTATTAAAATTTGAGAATCATCTTGTAATATGCTTATTTTTTCGCTTTTACCTATACATCATCCTCTTAGCGTTATCCCAGTTTCAATCTGGGGTCCACTTTCTAGTCTAACCGGGTTTGGCTGAATATTAGCTTTTCCACGGAGCGACTACCTGTCTGACCTCCGCAACCCGAAGGGATAGCGATATTCCATGGTTTAGACTAGTGTCAGTTTATTAAGAAGGTACTGACACCCTGTAACGACTGTCAAAGATCTTCATGACAACCGGGACCGACGGCTTAACGTGCTCTCCGAGGCACGGGACAAGCGATAATTAACAATTCAATACGCACATAACTCCGAAAAGTCATTGCTGCGCGCCGTGGATTAGAATCCGATACCCTCTGCATGGCAGTCTGTTGGTATATCCACTCGGTTATCGCTGCCTTTTACCTATACATATATATTAATTTCCTGCATTATATATTTAGGTGCACTTCAAAAATCCTTTTCATTCACTTCTGGTATCTGTTACCAGCAGGTTGCATACGTTGCAACGCCTCGTATTTCCACAGTCTAATAAATACCTCTTTAGGCTGGTTTCACAGTCACGCCGTCGAGCGGCTCTGTCAAGACGCGCGCGCTTATAATTACATTAGATTAGTAGTTGCGTTTCATAGTCACGCAGTTCATACGCGTCGCGAGTGAGACGCACGCCGTCGCGCACTGGCGAATATTTTCTCTGGCCGATATATGACTTTAAAATATTGTCGAAAGAACAGTTTTATAACAAGTAGCTTAAACCTTAGTAAATGACACAACTTTTGAGCATTTTTGATATATTTTATATGATAAAATTCTATAACAATCTGCCTAAGAATTTGATCAAAAATATCGTGTTTTATATCGATGATTTTCAAGTCGCATGTTGTCGCTCTTTGTTTTCTACAACTTTAAATGTTTGGTGTTTTTCTGTTATGGATTCTATTTCTAGAGGTATTTATAATTTGCTGTCAGATGTTACTACTTTCTAAAATAAATCCTAACACCTATACCCTTGCCTAGAAATTGATAGTATTATTTACTTACGTAAGCAGAAATAATAAGGGAAATAGTACGATATTCTTCTGTATTCCGAGAAATAAGCTGTATTCAATTGAATATAATACTAGTATTTACTTTGTTTTAGATTTGGCTGCCGATATCTGCCTAGTGATTCGTTTTTATTAGCTGTAACTGCCGGTATTTACGCGTACATTTTGTCGTCGATTATATTTTGAGGTCTATAATTTGAGTTCCTTTTTATAATAAGTGGTTTAAAAAAAGTTGATATCTATCTGAAGATGCACAACAGTCAAGAAATAAGGATATCAATAAATATCGAAGAGACTTTACAAGAAAAACGCCCCGTATTTAAGCTACAAATGAGACATTTCGACACCTCCTACGTATAATATCGTAACTGCATTTTATAAATTTTACAGTATCGCTATTTAAAGGTAAGAATGCAGATTATTGATGTTTGTGAAGTCAAATAAGCTAATTTAAGAACCAACATTGGCATACTGACATATTTTTAGGCTTAGTTTATGACCTTTAGTGAGATTTCTTGTTATTTTTGCTAGAATTGCTTAAAAGTCATATACGACTTTCTACGTTGAAAATATCAGCCTTATTTAGAAGTATGAAGTACCTACTTACTATCTTTTACGTTGACATTGATATATGTAGAATTAAGTAATGTATGTTGTATGTAAGAAAACTTACATCGAAACCAATCATTAAAAAATGTGTCGTAAGTTACAGTTATCATAATATTAAAGGGAATACATGAAATAAAATATCTTCCATTAAAGTAAATGTATTTCGTAATCAAATCAGCCCAAATAAATATCCCGTTCAGAAAAAGAACTAAAAATACCACTCGAAGGCATTGTCATTCATTATTATAGTATATAAATAGGAATTTAAACTTTCGTGGTCATTTAAACATGATTAAAATTGTCTTTCGGGATATATACCATGTACCTTTGTTTGGAGTAACCGATATTTCGGCACTGTTGCAAGCGCCATGTTCACGGATGTACTGAGGGTATTGCGGGTGGATGAATGTTACGAAAAACGAGTAAGAAATCGGATAGACCGTTATACTATGCAGAGGGTGTCGGGTTCAAATTCACGGCATGCACCAATGACTTTTCGGAGTTATATGCGTATTGAATTGAAAATTAAAATTTGCCCCGTGCCATTCTCTTAAGAAGGTCTTTGACGGTCGTTATAGTGGCTCAGTATATATGAATAAACTGACACTAGTCTTAACTACAGAATAAAGCTATCCATTTGGGTTGTGAGGAGCTCAGACAGGCAGTCGCTCTGTGGAAAAGCGGTCAAATCCAGTTTGTTATACAAAACAGACACCGGGTTCTAACTGAAATAACGCTAGAAGGATGATAAAGGGATCTTCAGGTTCATTTGGCGAGTCTAATGAAATTCTTCTAGTCGAAGACATATTTTAAGATCACATACATATCTTACACACATTAAATCATGCTTTTCTCGGTTGCATAAATGCCCAAACCTATGAAAATCAATTAATAAATTTCAAGAAACTATTTAGTATGCTACCATGCCTTACAGCACCATCGTGACTCATAAACTCATTGCCTAGCATTATCATTTCTTAGCATTTTTCGTTTGTTGTCTTTCTGTTCGGCAGCATGTCGACGTCCGATATTTCTCTTGTTCTTCCTGGGTTAAGTGTTGCTTTTCCTGAAAGTCTGTGGTGTCGCTTCTATTAAAGATGAAAAAGGTGTGTTTGCGGGCTGAATTATGAAAGATGATGAAAGTTGAGAAGGTTGTAGTGGCAAAATATATTTTTTGACAAGCCAAGTACAAAAGTGGTTTTCATAATCAAAATTTAGATGATTTACTGTGTAAAGAATGAATTGCGTGTAAAATTTTCAGCAATTAACAGAAAATCTTCACCGGGGTACAAAAAAAAAGAAAAAATATATGATTATAGCTGGTTCGGCGTTACACCGAAACCGAATGTTCCTAGGCGATTTGGAAAATTTATTAATATTGTGGACTGTAAGGATGTGGGTTCTTATCGCCTAGGAAAGGAGAAGTGAATGATTGGAGAAGGGGGTATGGGAGCACACCTTACCTTGCACGTCAGTCTTCTCCCTTGTAAATGGCGGTCGCCTGGTGTCTCTTCGGGAATCCTGAAGCTGCACTTATCACTCCGTCTGGATCCAACCCAGAATTACACAATTTCACTACACTTCACTCGCGGGCGGTTTGTTGCGTTTATGCTATAAAGCGGTAAAAATATGGTGGTGCGGTACACGTGTTCGGCGCTACACGGATTATTCTAGACTGTTTCGTAGCGTCGTTGAATTCTTGCGACCAATCAGCGAGGCGTGCCTTTGAGAGGAAAGGAATAAAAGGATCGCTCGTATTGGACGAGCAAGCGTGGAACGATTGACGTTGATGTAATTAATTCTCGATAGAAAGGTAGATGGCGCTACCATATCCTCCCGGCCCTAAAGGGTTGCTTTTAAAAATAAAATAAAATTGAACTTAGCTATGTTGGGTGTACTACCGCATAACCCATCAATAGGCTAAGACAGCGATATGAGAATAAAATTAATCTAAATTAACTTTAGCGAAAATTACAAACGCAATAATAGCGAAAACTACAAACTAAATACTTAAACTAAGAGGTAGATCCAACTTCAGGTTAGATCTCACTGAGTTGGAAGCGGGCAGAGACGTACAACAGGGCGCACGTAGCTCCCCTTCGCGGTTTTCACGGTAACAACGCGGGTTGTACCGTCCTTGGAAGTATGCAGTTTCTCTACGATGGCTAACGGTCATGAAAGCGGCGGAGCATTATCATGTATTATGACGACCAACGTACCCTCCTGTATAGGGTATGCAGGACTATTCCAGTTGGATCTAGCCTGAAGCTGGTGGAGATATTCCGCACGCCAGCGCCGCCAGAACGACTGCACGAGTTTATCCAGCAGAGTATGTCTCTGGAGTAAGCTTGAAGAGTCTGCTTCAGGAGCCGGAAATGACGATAATGGCACTGTGTTCAGAAAATGTGCAGGGCTTAACGCGGATGGTTCTGCAGGGTCGCTACTCAATGCCGTGAGCGGACGCGAGTTGATCAGCGCCTCGACTTGTGCAAGGACAGTTAAAAGCCCTTCGTAAGAGAGGATCTGTTGACCTATAACTTTGAAGAGATGCGTTTTATTTACTTTGACCATGCTTTCCCAACATCCACCGAAATGTGGTGATGTTGGCGGAATAAACTTCCAGTCAATATGATTTATGGAGAGTTCTTCCTGAAGACGAGTACGATATTCTTCCCTGAGAAACTTATAGAGGTCGCGTAAATAAGAACTTGCGCCCACGAAAAAAGTGTCGTTATCCGTATACAAACACTGTATAGGGCCGCGCCGTGAAAGAAATCGTTTAAGGGCTGCAAGGAATGACACCGTGCTTAAATCTGTCGCAACTTCAATATGCGTAGCGCGCGTCGTTAAGCATGTAAAAATACATAGCCAAGGTTTACTGCTTTTAACACCTCGACCACGCACTGGCGTATACTGCAGTGGTCCGGCGTAATCACAACCGGTATGTGTAAACGCTTTATCAACCTAATTGACACGCTGGCTAGGAAGATCTGCCATGGGAGGGAAAGTCGGACGCGGACGAAATTTGAAACAGACGTTATATTTATGTATTCTGTGACGCATTATTCGTCGAGCGGCTAAAACCCAATATTTATGCCTAAGTAAAGACATAAGCAACTCTGGACCAGCATGGAGATGCTTCTTGTGATAAAATCATCAAGAAGGTCGACAACATGATCATGACGCGGTAAATGCAAGGATGTTTGTAGTTATAAGGTTCATCCGAATTGGACAGACGACCACCAACACGTATGACACCGTGCTCATCGAGAAACGGCTTGAGCCTAAGAATAGCGGGAGAACAAGGTACATTGTTTTTCAAATGTTGAATGTCATTACTAAAATGAACAGCCTGTACAGCTAGTAGTAACTTACATTCTGCAAACTCAAGATCAGTACTTGAAACAAAAGTCCCATTAGGTAGGTGCCTAAGAAACCTACAGACATAAACGATGACGCGGAGTAACTTAGACCACGATGACATGCGTAGTGCGAGTGCATAGATCGGAGATTCAGCAACCTCAGCAATCACGGGATGAGAAACAGACTTCCGTTCGGGTACATTCTCGTCCTCTGCACTGTGGTCAAAGGGTTGCATGGGCCACTTTGTCGGATCATGGGAAATCCAAGAAGGTCCATGATGCCACAATGGATGATGCAGAAAATTAAGTGGAGTAACACCACGAGACAGGCAATCAGCGGGGTTCTCAATACACGCGACGTGATTGAAACAAGTAGCAGGAACAAGTTCAATCAATTTACTAACGCGGTTGGCGACAAAAGTCTGCCAGCGGTGAGGAGAAGAATAAATCCAAGCGAGCACTACTTTGGATTCAGAAAACGCGTATATTTTATTAATAGGGTAGTGGGGCAAAACTGTGTCTTGAACCTTGCGGAGCAACTGAGACAGCAGAAGGGCCGCGCACAACTCCAGCCTCGCGACCGAAATGGTTTTAATAGGCGAGACCTTAGACTTGGCACAAACTAACTGCACCGAGTAGTTAGAACCAATGCGGACTTGCAGATATACGACTCCGCCGTAAGCACGCTCGCTGGTGTCAGCGAAACCTATTAAGTTAATGGTACATCCATCTACCAACCCAAGATGACGCGGAATAGTAATTTGATTGAGCGCGGTAAGCTCAATACAAAACTGGCCCCAAGCGGCGACAATATGGTCAGGGGATGGAAACTTTGGCTATCAAAGTGTGAGTGGGATGAAAATCCCACTCACACTTTGATAGCCAAAGTTCCTTGATCAAGAGCTTGGCGTACACAATTGTGGGAGCCACAAAACCCATTATGTCCCATAGTCTAGTCACTGTGAACAGCATAGTGCGTTTGGTGCACTTATCATCTGGCGGAGAGACGTCAAACCGAAAACTATCACAGGATTTGTCCCAGCGTAAACCGAGAACTTTATGCGGTACCGACTTCTCAAACTCAATGTCTGGAGAAGCTTTATGAGAATCTGGTATGCGTGCGAGAACCTCCTTAGGGTTGCTTGTCCATTTGACAAGATCAAACTGGCCTCGCTTGAAAAGCTGAATAAGCTCTTCACAAAGCGAAATTGCTAGCGGAGCGGATATCCGCTCCGCTAGCAATTTCGTAGTGTCATATGACACTACAGGCAATGTCATCCATATACAAAGCGGAAGTAGCAACAGCTGCTGCGGCGGGAAACTGATCGTATTCATCAGCGATCAACTGGTGAACAACTCGTAACGCGTGATATGGGCTAGACTTGAGTCCAAAACAAACACGATTGAACTGATACACAGGTAAACGTTCCTTATTGTTAAAACGATAAAAAATCCGTTGAAATCTACGGTCAGATTCGCAAACGCCGATATTGAGGAACATTTGGCGGCAATCAGCTGACAGAGCGATTTGGAAAAGACGAAACTGGCCGGCATGCAAAATGTCATTAATCGACTGACCCGATGTAGTCTTACAACTAGCATCTAAAACCACACGAAGTTTGGTAGAGGTTTTATCTTCGCGAACTACGCCGTGATGCAAAATATAATATGAGGGAAAAGAATTGCCCTCGTCGTTTACAACTACACTCAAAAAACCTTTATCTATGTAGTCACGAATGACGTTATTATAGGCGCTGCGTAACTTAAGTGATGCATCAAGTTTACGTTCTAAACAATGGAAACGTCTAAGCGCAGCAGCGTACGAGTCGCCTAACGAATAAGGGTCACCATAGAATCGCAACGCCTCTACGTATCTGCCACTGTCGTCACGAACAGTGGTAGCGCGGAAATGTTGTTCACACTCGAGATCCTTACGGCTCATCGAGGGCGGTGCGGTAACCTTTCAAGCTCCCAAAATCACTTGAGAAGAGAATCAGTATTATTTTCTTGAAGAACAGAACAACAGCAAGACCTAATATATGAGAGAAGTATGTAACGTAGGTACGGTACCCATAATCACATACCCAAATACCGTCTCAATAGCGGGCGGTAAGTTATATTGCTCACTACGTACCACTTTAGTTAGTAGCAAGTGCGGGAATATTGCAGCTCCGATCAAAACATCAATGTCTGCCGGATTCGCAAACTCCGAGTTGGCCAGCGGCAATGACTCGAGGTGAGTGAGTAATGCTACGTCCACATTAGCGTTCGGCAATGCGTCCGTAATACGCTCCACGATAAGCGAAGAAATGTTAAAGTTAATATTCCTATCAAAACGCGAATGTATTTTAACATCTACGGAACCCTTGCAATGCTTTTCTGAACCGCCGCTCCCTTTGACTACTAAGTCAGTATTTTTAAAGTTATTCCACAATCCGAGGCGTTTGAAACAATCCGAAGTTATGAAATTGCTCTGAGACGCGCTATCGAACAGACAACGTACCATGTGCGGCGATCCATTAATATCATAAACGATAACTTGCGCTGTCGCTAACAAAACCGTCTTGGACGCCATACACTGCGGCTTGGCCCCACGCTGATCATTATAGATGCGCGAGGGCCGTCCGCGCGTGCGCGTCGCCTGCGCAATGGATGTCGTACACAACGATATTTCATCCTGAGACGCGGAAGGCGCAGCTATCATGGCCTGCACTTGCGACGTAAGTGTGTCAAGGTTACCGGCTTGGCTTGACAACGGACTACTTTTATCAAAGTGCAACAATGAGTGGTGTCGTTGATTACATGAACGATATCTCGTCTTACTAGAACAATCACTCGTTTTATGCTTTATACTTAAGCAATTAATGCAAGCTTTGTTATCCTTCACACATTTGAAACGAGCAGTCGGATTTAAACCATTAAAGGCGGGACACATATAGAAATGGTCGTGCACTATATTACTGCACAGACACTTCTGTGAATTATTATTATTAGATTCACGAGCATGTTTTCGGATTAGGGACCGAGTTATTATTACTATTTCGCGCTTTATTCGACCTTTGTTTGCTATTGTTATTATTAGACGAGCTAGACTGCGTATTATGCTATATTCGACACTGATCTTTGATGAACGAAATAAAACTATCTAGTGTAATTATTTTATGATTTCGTTCCGTTATCTCGAATGCGCGAATTGTTTCAGTGTCAAACTTTTTTAAAGCGAGTTGAAGAAACATAAAGTCGGAAAGATCTTCTAATTTTAAGTTTTTATGAGAATTAACTGCGGTAACAAAGTTGTCTATAAACAGCTGGAAATTACTGGAAACAGACGCGGCACCGGACAATTTAAGATTTAAAGCTTGATCAAAGTAAGTAGACGCTAGAACACGAGTATCTTGATATCTATCAAGTAGTGACTGAAATATGACCTGATAATTCTCAGCACTGGGTGTGACACCTGCAAATACGGACTGGGCCTTCGGTGACAGTTTACCTATTAAATGGTACAACCTGTCAGCATCAGTCAGAGAACCATTATCGTGTACTGTAGACTTAAAACTCGCATAGAATAACGGCCAATTTCGTATATCGCCATCGAATGACATGAGCTCAATTGGCGGTAATCTCGGCGTCCGAACCGCAGAAACGGGCTGTGCTGAATATTTACCCTCCAATTGTGATTGTATACGCTATTGATGATACAATAAAGATCCTCGAATGAGGTGTACGCCTGATAAATCGGCTGTTCATCAGGATTAGTAGAAAGCAATCTTGCGTTATAATCGTCTAACAACTCATGAAAATCTGTTTGAATACTATCTACTGTCATACAATAACTAAGAAATGACTCCCTATCAATATCAAAAGCGGCGGCGGTATTTGAGCGCTCGTAAATTTTTTGAATACGCTCAAATAAAATATTGCGTTTTGCTTCTAAGATTGTCAGTTCTCTGTCTTCCGACACGCGTGGCTTCTTTTGTTGTGCCATGCTTACGTAAGTATAAGCTAATGAGACCGAATCAAAATAAGAATACCTAAATTACCTATTATTTTACCTAAGTAGGCAACACTTTAAGGCGGTGGAATTAAAAGGTGCTTGAAATATGTAATTTACAAGACAACAATGATAGTTCCAGTAATAATAACTGGGTTAGTAGGTAGCTACATAAAAGTATATTACCTACGGATGCGTGCAGAATAACCCTGTGATGGGTGTGAAAATGGAATAGGAGTATAGCTAGGTGCTATAACTGCGAGCGAGATAAGCGAGAGATTACGTATAAACGCAAATTAATCCGGCTTCGTACGGACCAAAAAAAAATGGTTCGCCGTTACACCGAAACCGAATGTTCCTAGGCGATTTAGAAAATTTATTAATACTGTGGACTTTAAGAAGGGGGATCTTATCGCCTAGGAAAGGAGAAGTGAATGATTGGAGACGGGGGTATGGGAGCACACCTTACCTTGCACGTCAGTCTTCGCCCTTGCAAATGGCGGTCGCCTGGTGTGTCTTCGGGAATCCTGAAGCTGCACTTATCACTCCGTCTGGATCCAACCCAGAATTATACAATTTCACTACACTTCACTCTCAGGCGGTTTGTTGCGTTTATGGTATAAAGCGGTAAAAATATGGTGGTTGCGGTACACGTGTTCGGCGCTACACGGATTATTCTAGACTGTTTCGTAGCGTCGTTGAATTCTTGCGACCAATCAGCGAGGCGTGCCTTTAAGAGGAAAGGAATAAAAGGATCGCTCGTATTGGACGAGCAAGCGTGGAACGATTGACGTTGATGTAATTAATTCTCTATAGAAAGGTAGATGGCGCTACCAATAGCTCTTTCCCGCAGTTTCTTACGCATGATATTATGATAATTGTAACTTTCCCTTGGGTAAGTACCTTCCTCAACAAAATGATACGAAAATAAGTTGTTTAGCCGTACAAAGGGATGGATGGATAGAATAGAGAGAGAGAAAGAGAGATAGAACATAAACTTTGACATTATTTTGTTTAATTAGTATAGTTTATTAGTACATTAATTCTAAGAACCTACATACCTTCTATTAACAACTTTTGAACACATAGTTTGCAATAAAGAATTTGAATTTGAATTTTAATGAGTTTTTATACTAACTATAAATTAAAAACATTGTAAAACTTAAAATAATGTTTCAAATTGACTTGAACCTTTAAACTTTGAGTACAAATGTTAGACACGTACCATTATTGTGCCAATACACTGTTACTTACTTTGAGAAGGGGGCTTTATTCTATGGCGTGTTTCTTCGGAATCAGTTAATATGTCCACCGTTCCCTTAATCTCATCAACATCTAGGTTAAAGGGTCGGTGATTTTGTAAAGCTAATACAAAATAAATTATTTTATCGAGGTTTTCTGAAGCGAATACCTACTATCGTAAATTATGTTTCCTTTCGATGTAAAATATCTTAAGTATAACGTATGATATAAAAAGACCATAAAAATCCGGCGTAAACTATCGTAAGTACAAATACACAAAAGTCATTTAAATTTTGACAATAGTAAAATATCGTAAGACATTACATACGATAGTTGAAAAGTACCTAAAGCCAATGTATAATATAATAAGTCCTACTTACGAGATTTTACTGTGAGTATTATGTTATTGCAGACAATTATTTTGTTTAATTGTAATTAATATTTTAAGACAATCCACTTACCTTCCATCTTCGTTCTGAATGCGTGAACGCTTCTCCGGCGTACTCAATTGATACTTACACTTACTATTGGATCGCGCGGCTCACAGATACCCCGCCCCCCACGTACTGTATAGTAGTTGCAATATACCATATATTACTACGCTAAGGAATAATATACGATAATATGCAGTCTTCATATGTTGTTTTTATTAGATCAAACGATAGTCCATGTTACAGGGAAAATGAAAATGTAAAAATGACATTTTCGTAATTTTGTCAGTCACGATGTTGTACGTAGGAGGGGTCGATTTCCCCCTCGTGAGATCTCCACCTTGTCGTGGTGAGGGGGCTCAGTAGCCGTGGTTGGGTCACCCACGGTAAAATTAAGCGAGATCCCGGGAGTGGACGCTCCGCGTGGGCTTGACGGAGGCCTGCCCAGGATGCGTCCAAAAGGGCAGATGCGAGGGACAGTCCTTCTGTCCCTCGCAGTCAGGCACAGTCGCGGGAGGAGAGGCGTGTCGGTGTTGCATTGCAGCGCGCCCTACCTCCTGCGACTAAATGGGGGCGCACCATTTGTTGCGTTGCGGTGGGGCTGCAGAGGAAGAGGAGATGCGGTGTTGTCAGTTTGCCGTCCTCCCTATCCTCTGCGGCCGCTGGGTATTTTGGCGGCTGAGCCAAACACCTTCATCCGCCGCCAAGGGGGTTTTATTCGAGGCCCGCCTGAATGTCTAGCGGGCCAATAGCCGTCGGGGGGTAGCGAGGAATGCTTCGGTGATACCCGAACCTCCAACACACGGGTACATGAAAAAAAAAAGGAAGGGTCGATTTATTTCAAAGACTTTGCGTTTCTTCAGATCCTTACATCTCACGTTTATCTAAAACGTCCAGAAAGTCCAATACGCAGTTGCTCTGGATGCAATTTAACTATTGAAAGAACCTGAAGTGGAGTATTTGATATTTAAACAAAGTTAGGTATCAATATAGACCAACGACAACCTAGCCTACTAGACGGCAAACCTAAGGTGAACACTTTCTGACAACACGTTAGACTTATACGTCTTCCAAAGACCAATCCCAACACTAGTTATGAATTATGACGTACCGCAAATTTGAACCGGCCAATTAGAATGCATTTTTATAGCCCCTCTTTGCCCCGCATGCCTCGGCGCTTTGACAGAATCACGGTAATAATATCTAACAGTATTGTAACTCCATACAAACGCACGAAACTCGAGTTATACCTACGCGCCTCGAGCAGAGTACCCATAAGACTGGGCGGACTGTACCTACAGTACCCGCAGCCGCTATCGTGCCGCAGCTCGCATGCGGCGCGTCTGGTAGGCACAGATTTACTGTAGTCTTAGCTGGTAGGTATATAACTCACGAAGACGGCCGAGTTACAATACTGTTAGATTATATTACCGTGACAGAATTGTTTGTTTGTAGAAATGAAAACATTAGATGTCTAGTAGGCTGGGTTGTCATTGATATGGACACACCTCTGTCTTTTCAAGTTTTGTGTGAAAAAATGTTAATTATCGCTCGCTTAATAATGTGCCCGGTAGATGGCAATAGGCACGCCCCCTATTACATTCGGACCTAAACATAACTGGCGAAATGTGTGTTTGTAATACACCTCTGCCTACCCCTTTGGGGATAAAAGGCGTGAAGTTATGTTTTAGGTGTCAATATTGGATACCATATAGTTTGTGTATCTCTGATCATTCATGTTTCATTTATGAATATACATACATACATAGACTCACGCCTGTTTCCCGGAGGGGTAGGCAGAGACTACGGAACGCCATTTGCAACGATCCTGACATACCTCACTTGCTTCACTCACTCCCATCAAGTTTCTCATGCATGCTCTTCTGTTAAGGGTACTTCTGACTTGTCCTTTTTTCAGGATGTCTCCAATCTGGTCAGAGAACGTTCTCCTAGGTCTTCCCCTTTGTCCTGTCCCATTCACACTAGCCTGATATATCTTCTTTGTCAGTCTATCACTTAACTTATTTATGAATATTATTAAATATAATACAATTTTCGATAGTTAAATTCTTGTTAATCTTTATCATAATTATATATACTAACTATTATCCTTCTATTGTTTTAAAACTATCAATATCATATAGTCAGTCTTTATATTCGCGCTAGTCGGAACAACGGCCTCTTTTCATAAAATAAAAATTAATCATAGATCAAAAGGTCTACATTTAATTTCAATAGGTTTATTTAATGCATTTTTATTATTAAAACATTTTGGCCATCTTTTTGGTAATATTCGCCAGTGTGCGACGGCCAGTGCTGCCGAAGCGCGCGCCGCCCGAGCTCCTCTACTGGCAGTGACGCGTTTCAGAGAGACGCCGGCCGCACGCGCTGTTGCGTACACTTAAAATGAGTAATTATTTTATGTTCTGTATTTTATGTTCAGATCAGATCAATTGTATAAGGACTATTGGAGGAATGCTAAAAGTCATAATAATTTGTAGAGTAATTCCTCAAAAAATCTGGATGAAAGGTAAAATGTTTAAAAACCTGTAGCTACCTTCTTGTAAATCGGAGAACGATGTTACAAAGCCGCTGCTCAGTATCATTGTGGCATTAAACGGAAATAATAGGGAAGGAAAAAATAATAAGGAATAATTTGCAATCTTCTGCGACGACGTCACTGTTGCACTCTTCCAAAAAAATTAAATAGCTTATCCTTTTACCGCTGAATTCAATATTCGATCTATCCTTTTTTTGTGATTTTAGATTAGCTTTTGACATAATCTGCATACAAAATAAATCAAACACGAATCTTGAATTTCGAAATCCATGGATAGATTGAATATTGAAACCGGCCGTTAGTCGGTTTGTGTCCTTGATGTCGATTGTACACAACTGTACATTGCAAAGAAACGCGTGATCCTAAAACTCGTTACACAGTGGTCCGCGTGTCATGCGCGCGCTGTTGAGACGCGCTGGCATTCGGCGCGTGCCGCACGCGTGACTCTGAAACCAGCCTAAGAGGCAGGAGACAGTTTAATTAGCGGTAGGGACGCATTTCGCAACTCTTGCTGCAATCAATGTATGTAGATGCGATGTTCATTATGTAGCATTCTACTGAACCATTGACATATATTGTACGTTAGTACATATATATCGATGTACTGAACATTCAGTATGCAGATCAGTCATACGGTGTTTAGTATAAAAGTAGTCAAGGTTAGGGCAAAAGAAGAAGTTTGTGAGACTCTTTGCTTCTTGGAGCCACAACTGAAATGTTTGCAGGGAGTCACTAGATGGTATCAATATTTAAAGTGTTGACCCCACTTCACCTCCATTTCCATTTATTGAACTGTTACTTAAAATTATTCTTGACACACCGTAACTCCGAGAGTATGTAAAACCTTCAGTACTTACTAGCTGTCGCTGGTGGACAAACGGGGCGTCGTGCTTATTACTCAGGGAATACTTTTTTAACAAGGCTATATAACTGACGTAGAAAGTAAAAAAACGAAGATATCAAATTGCCATTAAAGAAAATCCTTTTCGGTAAAATAATTGTCTGATAGAAAAAAAAAAGAACAGTATGAAAAATCATCCAAAATATGTAGCAACAAAACTTCAGGGATACAGGTAAATTCGAGTTACTTTGGGCTACTTTTTCCGCGTATTTGTAGAAACCTATCTGGTGCAGAGGCTCTGATTGTCTTTTAAGGATGATAATCGTTTTATTTGATAATAAAGATAGTAGTTAGCTATAAATATATAATTTTGATTAGAAAAAAAAATCATTACATGTATATATTTTAAATTTGAGCCAATGTTGTTATTTGGGGCGGGTTACTTTGGCTTGGAGATTTTTTCTGGTACAAAACTTATACTGAACCAAGCACAGAGTCAAAGTAAGACGTTAAAAGTGAAAGGTAGCAACAATATACGTTTCAGACATATAAAATTATTTAATTCTGGAAGGAAATATTAACAAAAATCTACTCTTAAATAGTTTCCTTACTAAGTTTGACAAGACATTTAAAAACATTGCTTTACTTATAACTAAATTGCTATGTTTTAATATACGGAAATAAAAATAAATGCTTACAAAATAATAAACCAGCTTATAACAGTCTTTTTACCGATCATTTATATGTCAAAATCAGTGGCAAATTAAATTCGGAGAGTGTAGTTATATGAGCAACAAACGAATTCTCTTCCTGTTCTGTGAATATTATTCGTTGACCTGGTTTATTTCTAAACATTTTTTTAAATTTGTTTTTAATGGTGCTCCAGGGAATATTTTATTTTGCTGCAGCTTCCCGCTGAGACATTGCCTTAGACCTCACAACATTCAAGCACTCCTTTAGTTCTGCTTCGATATAATCGACATATCGGCGACTGCCTGGATTTCGCCGATACTCTGATGGCATTAAAGTTATCTGAAACGTAACTAAATCGATTATACAATATCATAATCATCGTCCTAGCGTTATCCCAGTTGCATCCAAGACTTGCACGCCTTGGAGCCCGAGGTCCGCTTACTATTCTAACCAGATATGACAGAATAACATAATCGCTTAAACAATATTATATTTATTTAAATTTATACGATCGGCAAAATTTCGAGTAACATTGGCCCAATAGCCAATGTTCAGTACAGTCTCTAGCAAATATTCACACATGACACAAGTCCAGCATGCAACTGTCGACTGTAGCGGTAGCTACATACAACTGAGGCCATCTAGCGAGCGACGACGAAAGTCTCAACAAAAATCCGGTGACATCTATCGGACATAATGACGAAAAACAAGATGTTGAATCGCGCAAGCAGAGTTCGCACGCCGAGTGGTATATATACAACTTCTGAAATACGTCAGTCGGACTGACAGTCCACCAGGCACGATCACCCAGCCTGGTTAGAGGATCCTCCCTCTAGTTGGAGGAACACCACACCATTTCTTCCTTCACACGACTTTAAAATGAATTAAACTGCGGGCAACCTATTAAAAATAGGCGCCAGTAATGTCATCTATCGAATCAACAGTGAACTAGATCGAATACTGCTTTCGCTGCAAAGTGTCGGAAGGTTTAATCTTTTTTTTATTTGATCCAAAGTTGCCCTCGGGAGCTAAAGTTACCCGACCTTACGGTACGTAGTTAATTATTTTTTTATTTGTGTAACTTTCTCATTATATTTTTCTTGTTCTAGTTTGAATTGAACAAGATAACAAACATTCCCTATACCAGCGACATATACAAGTAGACATGCATGTTGATTATATTACAGTTCAATATCATTAGATTTGCAAAGCAATTATAATTTAACCTGAATCTAATAAGTGAATATAATACGTATACGGATAAATTTTAAGTAATATAAAAATATAAAAGTAGCGCAATTAAAAAATTTACTCACAATTGGAAAACTGGCTGTAAATGGCATACAGTTTTCGACATACTCACACTTTTTTGTCAAATGACAATGTGTTAAATGACAATTTTTAAACCCATAGGAATATAGGTACATCTAGATAAAATAAACAAGTCTGTTGTAACCTATATAATAATATATATAAACGTCTTTTCTAACGGGTAAGCATTTTACGTAGATTTACCTGCTTTCATCACAAACACGATCCGGTTTTAAAGTGGCTTCCTTTGCACGGATACGTTCCTTGCGGAAGATATTCAGGTCAGTCCCTTGGGCTGGCAAACTGGCGACATGGGTCCAACATGGAGAAGTCCCTATAGGATTTTAATCTGAAGTGGGATATGCCCGTAAAGGAATGCCGTACCTGCGCTATCGAAATACATTCATCGCAGGTAGCATGCAGGACTATGGTTCTGTAACAGCACCGCTCTATCCCGGTGACTAACTTTTTATGTTGTAAGTTAAATTTGAACATTAAATAGTAGGTATGTCGCACTATATATTTCATGATATCAAAATAAATACCAACGGGTTCGATGTCAGTGCGCTTGTCGTAACCTAACAACTTCAGACAGCCCTGTGCTGTACCTTATGATTTTAATCCATATGTATACTTTTATCACAGGAAATACATTTTCGGAAACAAAAATATTCGTGTGGTTGACGGCATAGAATACAAGTGTCACCACCCCCTATCTTCCCGTGGGTGTCGTAAGAGGCGACTAAGGGATAACACGATGCAAATACCATCTTTACGTAGAGACGGAAAACTCGACATCAAACCCTGTACGACTGCCTCGTTGGTCTCGCGGCATAAATGTGCGCGTGGGATCGGGAGGTCCCGGGTTCGATTCCTGGGTCGGGCAGTGTTATTGGGTTTTTCTGTCACGAAATTCTCAGTAGCAGCACGGAGTCTGGAAATGTGCCCGGTACGGCAATAGGCTCGCCCCTTATTACGTGGGACTAAAGTATATCTGGCGAAACGTGGGTGTAGAAATACACCTCTGCCTACCCCTTCGGGGATAAAAGGCGTGACGATATGTATGTATGTATGTATGTAAATATTCAAGACAAAGAAGGAAAAGACTCAAATCTTAAGCTAAGATTATATAACTACTTTTAAACTACCATGCTTACACATACTAATGATTATGTAACTGGGATGACTGTCATCCCGTGACCACGGCTGGTGTAACCTATGCCGAAACGTCGGGACAAATAGAAAGGTATTTCATCTTTCTTTTTGTTTAGTTAACACGATTTAGACCCGTTACATAATCATTAGTATAAGATTATATATTTTAATATTAGGCTTTTAAATTCCTTTATTTCATACAAGATAAATAACATCCCCCTATGATATCAATACAAATAATTCCTCTATAACACAAAATCATTATTATAAAATCATTCTTATATGAGAGCGTTATTTAATATAGATTCGATTAACACAGCCCGAGTTACGTCATTTTGTTGCGTGTGTAACTCCCGTATTATCGTTATCAAAAGAGTATATTTATACGACCGCGTACGTCGCTTAGCTTGTAGACATAGGGTGTAATTTCACCTGCTGAGCGAAAGTTTAAAATCGATTAATAGCATACAAGATCAAGGCTGGACCTTGATCTTGTATGCTATTAATCGATTTTAAACTTTCGCGATTTGTATACATCATACAAAATAATTTAGCGGGCCTTAATCGCGTTAACTCAACTTATTTAAGGTATAAATATCTATTTGTTTCCGACGTTTCGCTCGTCTTACACCGAGTGTGGTCGCGGAGAGACCACGCTCGGTGCATTTGCGCATTTTAATATTCTTATTTGGACAGGAAACGCCATAAGACCATCCAGCATGGCGTTACTTGTTCCTGCCTTTATGATAATACGCGGCTGCCTGACACAAATGATCGTCTTGCAAGAATAAATAAAGCCTGCGCCTGTAACTAACTTTATAATAATACATTTTACCTCTTTGTTACATTGATCATCAAACATGGACGCCTATTATAGAAAATAATAATTTGTTGTACTGAAAGATTGCAGTCAACTAGCCTATTCTGTCAATCGTTATTATTTATCTCTCAGTAGAGGTTTCTCCGTCGATATTAAGGTCACGCATCTATCGGGAATATCACCCCACTCTCAACTAAGTCTCTAATTTATTAGACGTTAGATATTGCAATTTGATACGTATTGCAAAGATATAACTTGAAATACCCGAATAAATTTAGATTTCATAAATTGATATATTGATTTATGCAAATGGCAACATTTATAAATGGCGGGCTAATTTATAAAACAGTTTGGGTGTTGAACGTGTTTAGGGTTATCACTACATAGTATAAAAAAGTCTGTCTTCTGTCTGTCTGTCCCTATGTATGCTTAAATCTTAAGAACTACACAGCGGATTTAAATGCGGTTTTTTTAATAGATAGAATGATTCAAGGGGAAGGTTTGTAACGTATAACTGACGCGGGCGAATCCACTGGCAACGTCTAGTTTCTGATAAATGAATTCAACATCATCTTACAATTTTTCCTGTTGCAGAGACTTTAAACATGGAACTCGATGGCCACTTTGTGGTCTTACCAGTTCTGTCAGAATCCACGGTCAACAAATGCAAAACATGGTCAACAGTGCAATGGTGATTAGATCTGTGGCTAGTCTATCATTGTAATGTCAGTGTATCTGAGGCATAGAACAAGTCACTTCGTAGATACGAGGTTTTTTTAAAATATTGGACAGTAGATAGATATCTACTGTCCAATATTTTCATGACAGCCGAAGCGATTTTAGAAGCCCCATTTTCAGAGTGTGGCTTAATCTGACTGGTGACTAGTCTTTGAACCAAATGATTTTAAAGGCGCTTCAAAATCAATAGATTTGTGAAGTAAACACCACTTTGCCACGGACCTCTTTCAAAATAAAAGTTTGTTTTATATGTAACATTCATTATGACACACATCGAAATAACAGCCACCCCTTTCTTTAACCACACATTACGTGAGCAAATAACTACCAACCCGTGTAACATGTGAGGTAACAAAATGTAATTTCATAACGTATTTAATAAAATTGTATTTGTGTCAAATCGACACTATTAACCGTTACTTGTACATATGTGTTAGCAACACCCCAATATATGTATATATTGGAGAGTTGCTATGAGTGTTTTATACTCGTGGTTTGTAAAATAGACAACCATATTTTGCTAATTATGTTTTGAATAATGTTTTTAACCGTGAAGCTAGATGAACACGGTACATAAACATTGTGCCAAAATCGTGGCAATTTGAAAATATTTGTTCCTCATATATATTTCTTCATAAAAACCATAGTAATATAGAAACCAACTATTTCCAGACGGCAATGAATTCTGTTATGTATTAAGTTCAAGGAACATCGTCTTAGTCTATAAAGATGAGCCATAACGTCTGAATGATTGACAATTCTCGGTATTTGTTATGATTTATCAAACACTTTCAGTAGGTTCAAATAAATGTATAGTAGTTTAATGCTAGTTGTATAAAATATACAATTTTTTTCGACTGACCTGTTGCTCTAGTGATTAAGCTCTTACTGATACAGAAACCCTACAGAAATAAGAAAAGCGTTAACCATTATATAACTGGTAACAGCTAACACTACGTCAAGAAATACTATGACAAAGGAAATAAAAAGAAAGCAGAAACTTAATGAAATTGTTGGTAGACACAACATAATTCTTTCTTTTATGATTGCAACAAGTGAAAGTATTTATATAATCAAGAATCTAGTTAAATAGCATTTATAAATAGAGCATGGCTGGCATTTCGAGAATACAGAGTAATTCTTCGTCTATTTAAAGCGATCCATTCGTAATTACTACGTAATTACTATCGGCTTCAGACAGTTAAAAACATACAGTACTTAATCAGCAATGGCGGTATTTTTCCAAATGAATGAACTGTGCTACGGTGCTATGGAGCTACGGCGCTACGTAAGCGTGGGCGTTCTACGCCGCTGGCTAGGCTTTCGTCTGCGGGTATGCGTAGGAAGCCGCCCACGCGTACGTGACTCGTTTGATATTTCGATCGTACTTATAACCCGCACAAAGAACAAGTATTCACAATTGCGGGTTGAGTTACTCGCTGCTTTTGTATTGTAAGACAAATTCTTGTTGCCAAATGTTTTTATTACTGCGGAAAACAAATCCAATGTTTATTTTCTTATTAACCCTTTGTTTACCGAAACTACCGAACCTTAAAATTACGCTCGCTAAGCTAATAAGTAAGTAGATAAAAATGATTCTATGACATTTATTACTGTATAATTATGTTA
The DNA here is from genome assembly GCA_944739405.2 of Euclidia mi. NCBI lineage: Eukaryota > Metazoa > Arthropoda > Insecta > Lepidoptera > Erebidae > Euclidia > Euclidia mi. The sequence continues at coordinate 37,658,073 of OX123198.2, forward strand.
CTTGATGCTAAAATCCTTCAAAGAAAGAAAAACAACGCATATAAAAAGGATTACTTCAAAACACGGACAAAACTAGCATCAACAAAAACTCGAACTACTTTTATTGAACGCTTACAAACCTGTGGCCTTAAATAACATTTTCAAAATAGGCAAAAACATCTACTAAAACCCAACAGCCCAAAACTCTGCCATATCGAAAATAAACCTACGATCTCAAAACACTTCCAAACCACATAGAAAACAACATCTTACACAGAGAAAACAGTCCAGCAGCCGTGGTGCAAGTAGTAGTTCCGTACGGAAGGAAAGCGGTACGCAAGTACAAGGATCATCGTACCATCTATCTTGTTAGATTTAGGGGCGCTACTCGTCCGGCTTATCTCGTGATCTCTGACTACGGGATTATTGTACTACTCACTCATATCCCAACAAAAATGGGAGAACAATGTCCACTTTGTGTAAGAACGCGGGGAATTTTAAATTTTTGCTCAATTTTTTTTCTTTAGGCCGTTTACGGGTTGGGTAATTGTGCCACGTGATCTTTGAATTTATTTATACTTATTTTAGATGTAATTATTGTTACGATTACTTAATTTAGATGTGATGCACGGATGGCAAAGTGGTTTAAGCGGATAATACTAATGTGTTGTGGGTTCAGCCCTACACATGTGTGATCTAAAGTTTGATGACTTAAGAGGATCATAGGTCCGTTTCCACTCTAGATAATGCCAAAAGAGCATTTTCTTTTAATTTCTTTCATAAATTAATCATTTAAAGCGACATAAAACTTCAAAAACCTCAAAACTTAGGCAGATTTTTCGCAGTGTCTAAATATCCAGAAAAATATTGACTAAAATATATAAAAAAAGAAAACATTGGAACACGGCGTAAGATTTTTTTACTTTATAACAAATGAAGCAGTTAAATCAATCAAGTAATGGAGAAAGGAATGCGAAAACTTGATTTTGTGTACTTTGGACACTTATTTTCAATTCTCTCACCTTAGTCTAGGTGTTCCTTGGGTCTGTAGATAAAATTTCTTTAAAGTCTTCGCAAATACAGGCTTTCTTACAATTGCAGCTGTTGCCTTTTATAAATTCAAAATAAAAGGGATAAATTAAAGGGATAATAAATTCGCAGACCAACTTTATAGTTGCGATGATTGTAATAATTTAATTATACAACATAGCTTCCACCGCTCTCAAGAGCATTAAAAAGTTCAATACTTACAAATTTACGTTTTCATAAGTACAGAATTTTAACTGCATATTTTTATTTATGAAAAGTCATTCAAACTTTTCGTTGCACCTAAATTATAAAGCTGACTTCATAGTCCACCAACACCAACTTCTATGAACCTTATGGAGTCATCTCCATAAGGTTAATAGAAGCTAAAATATTTTACACATATGGGTTCCATGCACGGTTTCTTGCCAGTTGCTTTCTTTTTGGCAGTCTATGTATGTATGTTTGTATTTGCTTTTCGTCTGCTAATGACAAAATCACATTACATTATAATAGTAGGGGAGCCACGATGCTAAATTGGGATTTACTCGCGCGTCATAGAGACGTACTGGGCTACCTACTGCAAAGCTTAGATGATAAGAAGATAAAAATGTAAATTATGTATAATTTTTCATCGATGGGGGGAGTGGCTATAGACTATCAAAATTTTAAAAAAAAGCTGTTACCTTAATCCTTGCAGTAAGCACGTCTAGGATGTTAGGATAAAGCATAATATATACCTTAATCTAACATGCTTGGGTATTCCAAAACGGCGAATTCACATATTCACATTTAAAACTAATAATGGTCACGAGTTTACGTGACACCTATACCTACAGATTATTCAATGAGAGCCTTTTTTAGGTTCACTTAACATACCATTAGAAAATCTGACAGGCTCGATAATTTTTTTTTTACATTTTGAAATCTTACATCCACTATGGAAACGATCTGATTATCATTCCTACTCTATTAAAAATACGTAGGATATGGATGCTATCAATATCTGACGCGCCCGAGTAAATCCCGAAATCCCTTCATGGGCTCCTATATACTATAATAGGTATAAGGCATCCTTTCAAACGATCGCGATTTGTACACATTTTTCGATATATCTAATAGAACCAGCTTAAACGTCAGCGCAAAAAAAAAATATTTCATCTCCTTTTTTTCAATCTAGTCACTATGCAGCTAAGACACGTTACATAAATATTGGTATTAATTTGAATGGTATTAAAATGAGTGCTTCATTCATTCATCACAGTGAGATAAACTTGGCCAAATGCGATATAATAAACTTCATCTCTTTCTCGGCTCGTCATGATTATAAAAAACTAGAGGACGCCAGCAGCTACGCCTGCAATATTTTAAATTTACCCGTTTTGGCCTATCCCGGGGGAATTTCGGGAAATCCCTCCTTAATGCACCCCTACGGTCCCCAAGGAACATACATGCCAAATTTCAGCTTCCTGTGCCCAATAGTTTCGGCTGTAGCGTGTCTGTTAGTCAATAAGTAACGCAAGGATTTTATATATTAAGAAGATATCAGAAATACTCTGCTTTGACCCTCACAACTTCAAGAATCTATATTTATTATGCTCTCATTAATAATGCCTGAATATCTTACCAATAATTTTTTACAATTACTACAAAAATGCTGACTCAAAATACAAGTTTCAATGAGTAGACAGACAGCTGCATACGTTCCGATCACGAATAAACGTGAATAGTGTACATGTGTGCTGTATTGTAAAATACGGGCCATACGGAACTGGGTCAGAATTTGTAGCACCGTATTATCGTAACCGTAACTGAAGGCAAGCACCGTACATTTTTAGCTGCGAATTCACCCTTGACTAATGATCGGGGGCCCTTATTACACATTGTCTGTAAAACAATGGATACAGTAAATAAACATAAGTGAGCTATCGTGTTTATCTGCCAGGATAATATATATTTAAGGTTCAATTCTTGGTCCATTCCTTTTCCTTGTATATATTAATGCTTTGCCATACATTATGCAAAATAATGAAGAGATAGTGTTATTTACTGATGATACATCACTTATTTTTAAACTTAGACGACAACAATCAAATAATGACGATGTAAATAACGCTCTCTCTAAAGTAGTTCAATGGTTTACTGCTAACAATTTACTGTTAAATGAAAAAAAAAACAATGTATACGATTTTCAAGACCGAATGTAAAACAAGTTAAACCTAACATATGTTTGAATGGAGAAGAGTTGGATCTTATAGATAACACCGTATTCTTAGGCATAACCTTAGATTCTAAGCTACAATGGGGCCCACATATAGGTCAGTTGTCGAATAGACTTAGCTCTGCAGCGTACGCGGTTTATAAAATTCGTCAGTTAACTGATATAGATACGGCCAGATTAGTATATTTTAGTTATTTCCACAGCATAATGTCATATGGCATTTTATTATAGGGCAACGCAGCTGACATTAAAACTGTGTTTGTACTGCAGAAGCGGCCTATTCGTGCAATCTACAGTCTTGGTTCAAGGCATTCACTGAGGGAAAAATTTAAAGAAATTAAGATAATGACTGTCGCATATCAATACATTTATGAGAACTTGTTATATGTCAGGAAAAATATAGATATGTTTTCCAAATTCAGCGACATTCATAAATTAAACACACGAAATAAAAACAAACTTGTGCTACCTTCAACTTGACTACAAAAAATAAGTAACTCATACAAGTGTCAAAGCATACGTTTTTACAACACAATTCCAGGCAATATTCAGGAACTAAGTATTAATAAATTCAAAGTATTTATTAAACAGAGCTTGTGTTCAAAAGCTTATTACACAGTTAAAGATTATTTAGCAGACAAAAATGTCTGGAATTGAGTTTAAAAATTATGAATTTTGACATTTTGAAATTAGTGACATGACATTTTTATTTACATTTGTAATACTTATATTTTTACATTTTGACATTTGTAATTTTATTTATTTTGTTTTGACATTGTTTAATTTGACATTGTTATTTTATTTATTTTCTGTTGACATTTAAAATTACTTAAGTAATATATTATTATTCCTAAATTGACATTCAATAATATTTTCTGACATTTTAAATATATGACATTTTATTGTTTATTTTTTTTATTATTTTTTAAAATTACTTAAGTAATATATTATTATTCCTAAATTGACATTCAATAATATTTTCTGACATTTTAAATATATGACATTTTATTGTTTAAATTTTATTATTTTTACATATTGTTTGCAACATGTATTTTACTATGTATTAGCATGTAAAGTTGTGAGTATGATGTGGGCATTATTAAACATATAAAGAAATAGTTGTGGCGACCTGTCTGATGGCTTAGGCTGACATGCTTATACATACACCTTCTGATGCCGTGGAGGTATAGTGATACAGATCGTGCTGGCTCCCTCAATCAAGGTTGAACCGTACGATTGCTGTTGATTGCGGGCCTTCAGTGGGCCGAGTTAGTCAAAAGCGTCAGATGATTTCCTGCATTGTACTTGCATACTAAACCCTTTTTTTGTCTGGACTCTAAAACATGAAGAAAAGACTAAAGAAATTGAAGTGACAAAAAAAAAAAAATAACTCTGAGTTTGTTTCGGCCTTCTCAAGAAGTCATTTAGCTAGGAAAAGCCGGCATCATCTAGAATAGGATTTTGACATGTATAAGTGTTGTAAATAACCAAAATGTAGAAATAAATATGTCTTTATTTGTACGTAGGAATCAATTACGCCTTTACATTTCTCGATGTTGTAGTCATGTCCGTTCATCAGTTTTATTGAAAATAAGGTTGATGGATAAATGCTTAATAGCACCGCGCTAAAAGTATGGCTTAACAAAAACTTAAGTTAAAACACTTACCTATTAAAAGTAGAGCTCACAAGGTATTACCTCATTCATATTTCGATTACTTCCAGAATACTCATAAGTGAATAAATTATTCAAGATAGATAAATGGTAGTAGCACCATTACACTAGTAATAAGCACCAAGTGTGTATGTGTGGATAATACGATTCTTTTCTTCTTTTTCTGGCTATGCAAAGCAAATATTATGATACATTTATAAATGTTTGGCGATTTACGTTGCCAAAGTCATACAAAGTTTGATAATAGTAAATTAGGCGACTGAGACATGACAAGCCAAGCTATATATACTGCAATATTATAAACACATGTAGGAAAGTACACATATCAAACTGAAACTGTAGTATTAGAATTGGTTGACATCGATAATTCATTTAGAGCCGTACTATTCTACCTTTATGAAAATGCCAAGAACTACTACTCACAAGGCTCTCCATCTAACCCTGAAATACGCTCTCAGAGTCATTACCTGATTTATAAAACAGTTGCCTACATAATACTTCTGCAACAGTAACCTATTACTTTAATCTGCAGTCGTCCCATTTCATTCAGTAGGAAAACAATAGTCGTTATAAATGAAACCGATATAATATCATGTTATTCCAAACATTTCAAAATAAATTGACGATATTTGTCACAACAAAGTTCCAAAATGTTGCGTACCCCAGGTTAAAGTTTGTGGTAGGTACACAGCGATATTCTAAATATTTTTTTAAGAAACTTCAGTTTTAAGTAATAAATCTGCGAATCATCTTCTTTTTTGCTTTTGTGTTGCAGAATTTGGTTACTATGAATAAAACAGTTGCCTCGAATCGAAAGCTAGGTACTGCTCTATCACAAAATATCGGCACACAGTTGTCTACTACGTCATTTCGTCTGTAAGTATACGTCAAAGGCTCAATCACACCATCATTCATCAGCTTGCTTCGCTTTTGGTAGTGTTAGTCGCTGTCCTGTGAAGGCGTACAGGTTAGTATTACCTTCGAAATGCACTGCAAACCCAAATACTTCCATCGATAAGTTAGTTGATCAATCAAAAAGAAGAAGTATATTGAAGGAGTTGAAAAATAAAAAATCCACTACCATATAATTGCCAAGTGTCAAGTATTTGACTGACTTGTTTAATTGTTTATTAAGTCGTTAGTGACCCTGCCTAAGCCTGGGTCGTGAGTTCGATTCTCTCGCATGACAAATCTTTGTGTAATTACATTGATTATTTGTTCTGGGTCTGGGTGTTATTTATCGATTTCTAGAATTCGACCTTGTGAATAATACACATGAACCTTCCTCAAGAATCGTCTGTCTATTGGTGAAAACCATACAATGATCCGTTCGGTAAATTTTAGGACTAGGAGCTTAATTTATAAATACATATATGGAATTAGGAACATACCTATAAGTATGTTTATCGGTTTTCTAGTTGTAGAACAATCTTGCCTTAGTTTGACGGTGTGTGTTGTGCTAACGTAATATATATTTGGTATTCATTTGTAAAATAAAAATAAAATACAATTGTTTTCCAGTATTCAATTTAATTACAAATTTTCCAAGCCAGTGCAGCTAGTGTCAAGAGTTTATTAAGCATATGAATTTGGCACATAGGCTACAAAAATATGGAAATGTAATTATTATCTCATTATTTATATTTTAGTTCTGTAACTTTAATTAACATCCACAGATACTAAATGATTCTATTATCAGACTTGTTTTTATATTAATAATTAACCTTATTAATCTTTCTTTTAAAATAATAATTATTAAATAATTATTACCTTTTACCAACCGTACCAAACAAAACTGAAATCATTTTATATTTTTATTCAAGAAATCTGAATTTACGTGACCTAAACTGAAGTATTTATATTTCTCTGCTTATTTTTTTTAACAATCAATCTGTTACTGCAATTGATATATAAAATTTTACATCGCCACAATAACTCTACCAAACAGTAAATATATTGGATTCTGCCGCGTCTTTGCTGACTATAAGCTATATTACTGCAAAGTTTCATCAAAATCCTTTTAGTAAATATACCTATGTAAAAGAGTAACTAACATCCATCTTTTAATCCTCATAAACTTTTAAAATTTACTTATTAAGAAGATATGCATTTTAATCCTTGTTTTACATCAAGCTCATTTACAAAAAGAAAAGTATTGGTTCAAAAATTGTTATACTTTTTGACTGATCAATTGTTTTGAATTTTTTAACGACTACGCATTTAATTTCTGTCCAAAAAGATTATAAAAACAAACATTAAATCAAACTTAATATACTACGACGCCGATAACTAACAATTAAAATGCATTTTCGGGGAGACGGGCCTCGTTAGCCTTGGCTGGCAGCCTGTCTGGGAGAAGGAAAACTCCGAAATTAAACCAACTTTCAGGGAGCATACCCGACACAAAACCCCGATCTAAGGTGTGAACCGAACCGTGCCGAGGGATTTGTTGCCAGGGGGTAAGCTGGTCGCAAACGGAGGGTGCCTGTGTTGGTGGTCACAGGGCACGATGACGAATATGTGATATTCCACCTTACCCTTGTAAAGGGCTCTATGGGGATGGACATTTAAAAACCCTAAATCTCGTGGGAACGCAATAAGAACAATTAATAATATTTCCTCACACGGCGGTGACGCGGTTCGCAACCCATCACGTCTCGTTTCCGAGAGGGCGAAAAACGGCCTACGGAAAGCCGGCTTGCAACATTGAATGTTGGAGTACGAATGAACGGCAGATTGGATGATGTATGTCAGATGATGGATGATAGAAAGATTGATGTTCTTTGTGTGAATGAAACAAAAAGAAAAGGGTGTGACACGGCGTATTGGTCTGGGGTAGATAGTACCACCAGAGCCTGTAAGGGAGTTGGTGTAATACTGTCTGCGCGAATGAATGAGTGCGTAAAAGAGTTTGAATGTGTAAATGCTAAGCTACTATGGATGAGAATGAAAGTAGGACTTACTCGTGTCTTTATTGTAGTGGTGTACGCCCCGGTCAACATAGTTACGGGTATGTCAAAACAGGGGCAAGACGAAAGGCAGGAGTTTTGGGAGAGTTTCAGAGAGATTTTGAGGAACTATAAGGATACTGAAAGTTTGATCTTGTTGGGGGATTTCAATGGATGGGTAGGAGTAAAGCGGGATTGATTTAAAAGGGTGTTAGGTTCATTCGGTGATGAGAGTGTGAACAAAAGTGGAAAAGCACTGCTTGAGATTTGTTTGGAGTGGAGCCTTTGTGTGACAAACATCATGTTTGATCACATATATACGCGTGAGGTGAAAAATGTTAGAAGACGTATGATTGATTTTGTGATAGAAGATGAACGAATGAGAAAGAATGTGTTAGATACAAGAGTATATTGAGGGATCGGCATCCACACAGACCACTTCTTGGTGATGAGCCGGATATGTCGGCTCTTTAAAGGATGGCGACACCGAGAGCGTAATGAAAATAGGGTCTTGGAATGAATAAAAATAGAAAATCTGCAAGAGAAAGATGAGTATAAACGAAGATTGATAGCAAGATTTGAGAGGTTCGATGGCATAAATGATATGGAAGAATTATGGCAGTCCTTTAGAGAAGAGGTAGTATGTGTAGCGTCTGAAGTATGTGGTGTGATCAAGAGAAGGAAAATACGAAAGGTTAAGAATACATGGTGGGACAAGGATGTACAATCAGCAGTGTCAGAGAAGAAGAAAGCTTGGTCAGATTGGTTGGCTGCCATAGCAAATGAAAGAATTGGAAAAGAAACGAGTGTAGACATAGATGAAGCAAGAAAGGAGTTTGTTAGGTCAAAAAAAAAATAGTGAAAGAAATGGTTAAAAGGAAAAAAGAGAAAAAGAAAGATGAGTTTGATAGCAGATTATTTGACGATTTCCAGAGGAACATTAAGTTTTTCTGGAAATCCGTTCGTGCAGTTCGAGGAAGAAATCAATCTTCAGAACACACATCCATCAGAGACGAGAATGGAAAGATAGTAAATTGTGTATCGTGCGTGCTGAAGAGATGGAAAGTTTATTTGAAAGTTTATTTGAAAGAACGGCGATAAAGACACCGATAGCTGAAATGAATGGTAATGATAGCAATGATGAAAGCGTTATTGCAGTGGATGAGATCGTGAAGGCACTGGGAAGTATGAAGGTATGTAAGGCTGCAGGATATGATAGGATTACAGTCAAAATGCTGAAGGCTGGACAGGGCATCATAGTTGGTCAGTTGCAGCGGTTATATAACTTGTGCTGGAGCACCGGCCGAGTACCTAACGACTGGGCACAGCTGTAATTGTGCCTCTTTATAAAGGAAAAGGCTCGCAGCAAGACTGCAAAAACTATAGAGGCATTAGCCTTCTCAGCATTGTTGGCAAATTGTATGCAAAGGTACTGATTGAAAGAGTTATGAAAGTAACTGACAAGAAAATATGGGATGCACAAGCGGGATTCCGAAATGGGTTGTACGGATCAAGTCTTTTCCTTGCGAAGCATAGCCATAAAGTTTTTGGCCAAAAGTCAAAAAGTCTATTGCGCATTCGTGGATTTGGAAAAGGCTTACGATAAAGTGGTGAGGAATGAAATGTGGTCGGTGCTGTCAATGAATGGGGTGGACAGCAGCCTCATTCGAGTTCTGAAATCCCTTTATGATGATTCTAGAGCTTGTGTGAGGATAAACGGGGCATACACTGACTGGTTTACCATCGATACAGGTGTTAGACAGGGATGTGTAGCGTCGCCGTGGCTGTTTAACCTCTTCATGGACAGTTGTTTGCAAGATCTAAAACATAGTGACTGCGAATTAAGGATGAATGGGTTACTTGTCCAATGCCTCCTTTATGCTGATGATCAGGTGATACTTCTTCGTTTTCAGCGGAGGAATTGCAGGAGGTGATAACAATCGTGCATGGTGCCTTAGAGAGTGCTTGAGTATTATGATGTACAGTAAATATATACAAGTGATATAGAAGGTGTAACAGTTGCAGCACCTTACAAAATGTAAATTGTGTATAATGCAAAACCTGGCTTTGAAAAAGAGTGACCGTGAGTTTTATTGCCCGTTCTTTCTCATGGTTCTACCTATTGCTTTGCGAACGTGGCAGTAAATGTAAATGTAGAAGCATACAGTAATAATGTTTTAAATTTGAGTATAAGTAATTATTTTATAAATTTATTATTTTGACGTTCATAAGCGTCACATTGTGACCCAAATGAATAAAGGATTTTGAATTTGAATTTGAATTTGAATTAGAGGAAAGGAATGAAAGTGAATATAAGTAAATAGAAAGTTATGGTTTTTGAAAAGGAGGAATTCGTTACGGCTTGTAATGTTTTGATCGATGGACAACAAGTGGAGCAAGTTAATGAGTTTGTAACTTAGGTACGATGTTTACAAGAATAGTAAGAATAATATTAGTAAGAATGAAGAAGATATTGAAAGAAGAATTAATGCAGGTAATAGAGTGAATGGAGCTCTGAAGGCGTTTGTGAATAGCCAAAACGTGTCCAAGAAGGCACGATTGTCTGTGCATAGAGGGGTATTATTGCCTACCCCTATGTACGGTAGTGAACGTTGGGTATGGCAGAAGAGATTTGAAAGTAGAATAAATGCTGTAGAAATGAGAGCACTGAGAAGTATGTGTGGTGTATCTTTGACCGACAGAGTAAAGAATTGTGTGATAAGAGAGTGTTGTGGGGTAAAATAAGATGTAGTGACAAGCATTAAGAAAGGTATGTTAAGATGGTTTGGGCACATGGAGAGGATGGATGACGATAGACTGACAAAGAAGATATATAAGGCAAGTGTGAATGAGACAGGACAAAGGGGAAGACCTAGGCGGATGTTCTTTGACCAGATTGGAGACATCCTGAAAAAAGGTCAGGTCAGAAGTACCCTTAACAGAAGAGCATGCATGAGAAACTTGATGGGAGTGAATGAAGCAAGAGAGGTATGTCAGGATCGTTGCACTTGGCATTCCGTAGTCTCTACCTACCCCTCCGGGAAACAGGCGTGAGTCTATGTATGTGTTTATGTAAAAGCTTGTTGCTAGTAAACGTAAAAGAGTTCATTAACGTTTTAATTGCAATCGCTGAATCTCAACATTATTTTTAACCAACGTATATTAAAGAGCATTGTTCAATAAATACAGGATATATTTATTCTCCGAATAAATGGCCAAATGAACAATTCGAAAATACAGAATATCGCAAAAATGCTCGGTACTCTGCACTCAAAGGATGGACGCAAATATACGTTGCTTGGTGTATTTTTCCAATAGTGCGATCTATAACATCGAATGTTTTCACTGGCGTCAAGTAATAAAATTAATAAATACAGTTGTCTTCGCAACGTATTGAAAAATAAAGTAATAAATAAGATCGTCCCCGTAATTTTTTAATATTTGTTTAAACAATTGTCATATTTCTTTGTATGGGAAGAAAAACAGAAATATATATATTTCTTAGGAAATAATGTCACAAATACTAGAGCTACCTGCTGATTCCAGCATGGTTGGGCTGGCTCGACCAGGGAAGTACTCTCTTACAGAATATCGACAGAAAATAACTGTATTTATACTGTTGCGTTTAGTTGCGATAGTGAGAGTTCCGGAAGCCCCATCTCTTTTTCTCCCTCCTCCTGCTCCTCCTTCTATTTCTTTTCCCATCCAGGCCAACAAGACACTCGTCACCCCTCTAGTGTTGCGGTTGCCATCCGCCGCCCGCTGTAATCGTTAAGCATCAGGCGATCCTGCTGTTCGTTTGATCCTGCTGTTCAATAGGAGGCAAACGGCATTATGAATAAATACAATACGTTACTAAATTTAAAGAAATCTACGGGAAAACCTTCTAAATTTGCATTTCTCCCATAATCCTTTTCTATTAAATTAATCCTTAACATGGCTACCACTGCATTCACATTTTATAATAAATTTTAAGACAAAATAAACTTCCAGTCGTGTTACCCCGACAACCCCAAGGAAGTAATAATTCATTTGCGTCGCCGCGCATCGTATTAAAAATATGAAGTTAACAAACTTTCTTTATGAATATTAACGACACTTACTTGCTACATAAATATGTATTTAAAGTCAATTACGTAGTCAAGATTTGAAGAAGGATGTTATTTATTATATACTAGAGGATCCCCGCAGCACTCATAATTTTAATGCCCAATTCCGTACCAATTTCGGGTAATCCCTTCTTAGTGCACCCGTACCGGACGGTACGGCAAAGGCAAAGACATACGTGTCAAATTTCAGCTCCTTGTGCCTAAAAATTTTGGCTGTGCGTTGTCTGTCAGTCAGTCAGAAACGCTGGAATTTTGTATACCTATACAGACTCTGAGGCAAACAATACTGCGGTCAAAAAAACATAGAGTGAAGTTGCGTCTTGCGTAGCTGAAGTAGCCCTTAGCCTAAAAAGCGCGATCTAGTCGTAGGCTTAAGGTAAAAAATAACATTTGGTGACACCACGATGGCATCACGAAATAAAAAATATAGCTCGTTGTAGAGTTGAATCATTGCCTAACGCGATGAGCACAATAAATGGTTCTCTTAGAAATATTATAAGCACTCCATTGCTTATAATATTTCTATATATTGCATGTATCTATTTAAGAACATAATTATGATCTGGTTACCACAGTACAGTTGCTGTCCGGTTTAATATTAATACATAATCGTTTGTATTCTGACAGCTATTGCTTGTGTAGAACCCTCTTTGCAAAGTAAGTTAATTAACTCCATTAAATATTTTTTGCACTCTATATAAATAAGGCAGAAACCGTGTTTCGAAGTCAAGCTAAAAAATCTGAACGTTTTGAAAGATTTAAATGCATTACAAGATTTCGCATTCAAAGTAGTTGCTCCTGTTAGAATGGAGTTTTGGGCGATGGGATAACTTGAGAGGTACGGACAACAAAACTTTACCGGTGCTTGTATTTAACTTAAAGTTTTCAACTTGGAAAGGGAGCAAGTGTCCTTAAAAGAGGTGACTTTTAATGTTGTACTGTTAAACGAGACGTGACAGGATGTCTGTATGTCTTGTAAATTGTATTATCCCAGGTTTATAAGTTAACCTACCTGTATGAGAGTTATAATAGAAGATCACTGTAACTATACTTATTACACACATGTGCATATCCCTTTTGTAGTAGAACACCATTAATCAAAATTAACACAACTAATTACACAAGCACTCATTCAAACCGACTCATCGCACACATCTCTACGCGCGCACGCACACATATCGGTCCGACCAGCTATCTGTGCAAATAGCTGGTTTAATCTCGCCAAGCTGAAACAAAGCTAGTGGGTAGAGCCCACTAGCTTTGTTTCTCTGGCGCTCGTATGACATAATGTGGCGAATGGGATCCGTCAGATCCCTATAATTTAATACTGGCACATCTACCAAGCCGACTGCCGGCCAACTAATTCTACACTCTGTTGCCGCCTTCATAACATAAATCTTCGTGATACACAATCCATGTTAAGGTTTTGTACAGAAATATTTCCGGTGTTCTTAAGGTTAGCTTTGTATAGTTTTTGGTTAGTAATGTCAGATATAGAACATATTGGGAAGTGTATGCATGTTGTTTAATCGAAATGTTCTACACGAAAATAACTATTATACAATAACCTTATTTATTAAATTGGTGGCCGTCGTTTTAAAAAAACACAATCATCAATGAAGTTATGTAAATGTTCTAAAATAATATTCTACATTATTTTATAAATTCGAAGACGCAAAGTAGACTTCTCTCTCATAGGAGATTTACTACGCACTTTCAAGTTTACCATATTTTCGTAAATATGGGAAACTTGAAAGTGCGTAGTAAATCTTGCAATCATAATTGCAGAAAATAATTGACGATAGCAATAGCCTCTGCCGACGGAGTTTTATTGGTATATGACGCAAATACGCAGTATTCTGCTTTGAAAATAAGATGCAATCTAAATATTGAAGCGATTCTCCCATCATAATAAAATTACTACAAACCATATCACCCTCACTGTTTTTCTTATTTTTGTTTGGATTCTATTGTTAATTAAACCTTACTGTTAGTGAGCCAATTATCACACCGCATCTCTTTAACACACCGATGTCATCACAAACAACACATATATGTATTATCTACTATACTCATACCATACAACACGTTGAGAACCTATTTAATACAAGGAACAACGTCTGAGCTAATTAGGACAAGTGCACTAGCTTGGGAGGCTTGCAGGCTATACATTACAATACAACACTACGTACAATTCTACTTTGGCATACGATAACACGAAACTAGAACGGTTAAAATAAACTTAAAAAAAATGGTGTTTGTCGTACTCCGTAACATGACTCTTTTAAAATAAAATGTTGGTCGTCGCGCTTTATAAAGTTTTTAATTGTGTAAGTCTAACCAGAGAAACTACATCGAGGGTGTCACTAAATCGGCATCTCGAAAACTCGGAGTCCTGAACAGAGTGAGGAGGTTTTTCACGCCGTAGCAGCTGTAGGTATCTATTATACAAGACTCAGATTCGCTCCTGTGTGGAATACTGCTCTCATCTCGTGAATGGCTCCGCTCAGTACCTGCTAGATGCCCTTGATAGGTTGCACCGGCGTGCTGTCCGTATCATGGGTGACCTTGAGGCTACTAAGACCCTTGAATCTCTGCAATTACGCAGGGACGTAGCCTCAATGGCTGTCTTTTACCGATTGTATCACGGTGAGTGATCAGAAGAACTATTTCAACTCATCCCACCCTCTCCTTGCCTATCCCGAACTACACGTGCCGGGTTAAGGTGCCACGCTCACACGGTAGAACAGATACCGTCACGTACGAAAAGGTTCGGTACATCTTATCTTTGCCGTACCATAAAGATGTGGAACTCACTGCCAGCTCACGTGTTTCCTTCCTCCCTTGATCCTGGGTCCTTTAAGCGGGGCGTGAAAAAGCATCTCTCAAGGCCGTCAAAGTGAGGGCCGCCATGTTACACTGCTAAACCAGCAATTGCAGATGGTGGCCTTCACAATAGGACTTCACTGTCAGCTTACCATCAGGCAGCGTGAAGTCAATTTGACGGTTTTTTTTAATAAAAAAAAAGTCTAGTACTTATTTACACTATATTGATGCTACTTTAATTAGTCCATAAAAGAATAATCGAATGTGTGTATCATCATCATCAATCCTGTATATTAAGTGTCCCACTGCTAGACACGTGCTTCTTCTCACTATGAGAAGGCTTAGGCCATCGTCCACCACAGTGGCCTTGTGCAGATTTCAAATGTCTTTCGAGATTATTATAGAGAACTCTCCGACAAGCAGTTTTCATCACAATGTTTTCCTTCACCGTTGGACAAGTCATTGGTGTGCAAGGCTTTTGTCTATAAACCTTTAGACTTACCTGATATGCCTATGTACATATATTATTATCTATACTATTATAAAACTGTACAGGTGAAAAAGTCTGTACATTAAACATAATTTGACGAAAATTAGCTAAAAAATCTAGGAAAATGCTAAAAAGCAATACTTGATATTTTTTAAAATTTATGCCTGTCTGTCTGTCTTTCCCTATATTGCTAAAGATCTCTAAAATGGCGAAATTGATTTCAATTAAACTTACACTCATGTACAAAGCATACTCAAACCTATAAAATTGTATATGTTACATCACAATCGGTTGAGTGGTTTTCGGTGTACAGCTTGACCTCTCCTTTGTACGTAGTCCCAATCAAAACAGGGATCATCCAAAACTGGTTATAAATGTGGTGCCATCTATGATCATTATAAGTTTGAAATTAAACTACAGTTTACGGATTTTATCGCGATGTATTGGTTTCACTAAGTTATTACATTTGAAACTAATGATCTAGAAACTATATTTTTAATTTATTACTAGCCGACTTTCGAATTCTTCAGTTTGTTAGTAAAAGTATAGTTAGTCTAAATAGGTACCTTCAAAGTGTTTTATGACTATTTACCCGACTTTAAAAAAGGAGGCGATTCTTGGTTTTGTCAGTATATTTTTATGTATTTTCGATAAATAAATTACTGGAACCGAGCATAATTATAGTTATCCTTCCGACCGATAGATGTCACTATTTTCAAATAATTTTCTAGTGAAATAAATGTTTCTTGCAAAAAAGATAATAATTTTGTGTCAGGTATCTTTCTGTTATTAAAAATATAATAGAGTATAATATTCGGCACTTTCATAAACAAAAAGTCTCTGTGTCAAAATTTATTACACCACTTAATTTAAACGGTAAATCGCATTTATTTCAAATAATTATGTTTATATAATAGTTATAAAATAATTTCATTTTATTTTAAATGATAAAAACAATGACTATAGATCCTTTTTTCAATAAATTGTCGATAGTAGTCCATATTATTTTCTATCTCGGTCGGTTTGTATATGTAAACATAGATGGCCTTGAGCAAATGACGTCATTTTCTAAATGGCGGTGTTAAGATTCTCCGAGGATTGATGAGGTTCTCAATTAATTTTCTTTCTTCGTCGTTGGATTACTTAGATTGGTGTCATTGTCGTTTCCTTTAAATTTTTGATTGTTGAGTGTGTTTCTTAGATTTCTTTCGTTCGTTCGTATTCTGTTCACATATAGGTGTCTCACTCCTTATTCCCAATTTCCCACTCCTCACGTCTCGTACGTGGGAATCTTTGGGCGGGAGACTGAGGCCTGAATTCAGATACCTCTTGAGTTACTCAACGGGGATATTCGTAGTCCTGTGGGTATTTTTTAAATAAATCGCAGATACAGACACTTGAAAGATTGAAACAGCTGGAATCGACCTCCGAATATGTTGTTATTGACATGCTCAGTTTTATTGTGGCATGTTCACGAGTGAGCGGTAAAAATAATTTACATGTTCTATGTGAAGGTGGTAAAACAGTTAATGTTGAGTTTAAAGAAAACTCTAAAGATATATATTAGGTATATAATATAGGTACATATAAAAGTTATAAATATTATATACTTTTGGCATAAATGTCATGCTAATTAAATTCCAACATTTACGCGAACGAAGTCGCGGGTACAACTAGTTTTCTATTAAGCTTAAACGGCAGAAATGATTTTCCCTACTAATATTAAAAATGCGAAAAGGTTTATAGAGATATATTGAACATGTATTAGAACATGGCTTTGACATTTTACTGTATGCAAGGTGATCTTATTATGTACCTTTCGGTAGATAACGGTAGATAATGTCATGGATACTGATCGAGTTACTTTGTACCCTATAGAGTTTCTGAAGTCCTAAGAATAATCAGGAGTGTCTTCACACAACTTGAGACTGAAAGTACCTAGATGTGTGTTACCTTGAATTTATCGCGCGAAACGGCGGGCAAAAGCTAGTATTAATATACATATAGGAATGAAGGTGTATGCAGTAAGGTGTGTTCGGTAAATTCTTAAGGAAATTAACAAGATATACTTATATTAGTAATTGAATGGGAACAGTAAGTGTGGCTCTTAGCCATATCCACGTGATTTACTCATATTATAAGCTGTTATCTGTTACATTACAGTAGCCCCTTGACTCTAATCGCTCTGCAAGCGAAACTAAGACCTTGATGCAACAAGCGGCTATTGTGTATAATGAAATTATATGTATGTGTAATGAGACTGTCAGGTTTAATTAAGTATCTACAGAGTGTAGGCGTCTGCCGATAGTACACCCCATGTGTGATCCGTGAGGTTCATGCTGAAACAAAACGTGTTTTGTCGCTCACAAATACTACTACTGGCTGAGCCAGCAGTTACACCCGCGCTATTACCCATAACGTTATTTTATATGGGCTTCCGCGATAAATGGGCTATCCAAAACAACATAATTATTCAAATGTAACCAGTAGTTCCTAGGATTAGTACATTCGAACAAACAAGCAACAATCTCTTCAGCTTTATAATATTAGTATACAAAGTATGGAGTCAAACAATAATTCACAAAATAAATCCACTGTTTTTTTTTAAACATGGTATATTCATTTGTTCAATACCCTATAAACATTTTAAAATAATGATCTAGCAACTTTGTACGGTTTACGTACATTTTAATTTGCATTTTTATACAAACTGCCGACTCATCGATGTCGCAACAAATTATATTCTAAGTAGTGTGCATTTCAACTAACGAGTGAATAATAAATCTTAATTCGGTGTCTAAACGCGTTTATCTTTTAGTCACACTCACAATCAATAACTACTACCTAAACTAACTAACAAACACAACTAACTATAAGTGTACAGTCAACTAAACTGTACAGTTTTTGGTCCTTCCCGAGAAAACTAAGTGCTTAGTGAATTCTGTGTGTGCTTAAGTGTGATGGCGAATCGGTTTGGGTGGCCTCCCACAAGCGGATCTCACCAGTCCAGATTGAGAGTCGAGTGTCACAACGGGACAACAGGTACACTGAGCATCGTACTTCAAGATTCGCCGGAGCTCGTAAACTGGGACGGGCAACGCAGGAACCTTGAAAGAACCAGCATACCGGAGCTTCGCAGTCGTCTACGTGTCTAGGAAACAACTATCCTGGTAACGGACACTGAACTAAACTTACTTCGAAGTTAAGGTACTGTACTTAATTTTAATTAACTATTATTTTTATCATGGATCCGCTTACAAAACAAGTAGGTATCTTTGAAGATATTAAAACTTTATGTAGCAACTACAAAAAGGACAGCGTAACCAGGAAAACCGTGGATTACTTGGAAAAACGTTTACGTACTTTAGAAACCCTATGGGAAACTTTCGACCAACAACACAAAATACTGTTGGATACGATTGAAAACAAAAATATCGGCTACTTTAACAATGATGTGTATGAGAAAACAAAGAGTATGCACGAATCTACTAAGAAACATATGATGGGCTTATTGGTAGTCCAACAGAAACAACAACAAAAAAATGTGGATTTTGACCTAACTGGAATTATGGATGAAGAAGGTGACGACAACTTGAAGAAACTTATTAACCAACAAGAGAGAAACTTTAAGGCGTTATCGAGGAATATGTCTAAGATAAACATTAATTTTATTACCGAAAAATGGGAGTTTGAAGAGCATTTAGCAATTTTAAAATCTAAGAGGGAATCCATAGACAAAATTCACTGGGAATTAGAAGATGAGTTAAAGGTGTCCAGTTTGAAGGAGGAGTACAATCAAAAGTTTGAAGCCATCGAGCAAAGATATGACAGTTTGAAAAGGGATTTGAACAGCAAGATATGGTCCAATATTCACTACCAACAATCGGCACCCAAAATCAACATTCCGGAATTTACGGGAAACTACGTTCATTGGATTACTTTCAAGGACATTTTTATAGAAACAATCCATAACAACCCAAGCATTTCCAAAGCTCAAAAAATGCAGCACTTAAAGACAAAACTTAGAGGAGAAGCGGAACGTCTTGTACACCATTTATCGATTAGTGCAGACAACTATGACTCATGCTGGGCAATACTCTTGCACCGTTACGATAATCGACGCCTTCAATTCACCTCTTTCATGAGTACTATGCAACATTTGCCCACTATTCAACAACCCAACGCAAATAATCTGAAACGCATGCATGGGGTAATAACTGAATGCCTCAACGGCCTTGGTAACATGAGTATTGATGTGTCTAGTTGGGGACCCATGATTGTTTACTTTATGTCTCAAAAACTGGATACTATGACGCTTAACGAGTACACAAAGGAAACACAAAACAATAGGGAACTACCAGACCTGCATGAATTCTTGAACTACTTAGAAGCCAAGTTCCTAGCTTACGAAACCGCTAAGAGTTGCTTAAAGGACGCTCTCGGATCCCAAAACCAGTCTTTCGCCAAAACGACTCAGAAACCAAATAACAAGCCCTGGATAAACTACAAGAATAACAATCCTATTAAACAACAATTTACAAAGAAATTATCGACCTATGAAACTAATAACCATCCGAAAACCTTTCATACGTCACACTACGGACAATGCCCTCTATGTGCCAGCGATCACGTGTTGATGCAATGCGATAAATTTCTCGACATGGATATACCGCAACGAAACAAAACTGTTTTAAAATTAAAAGTTTGCAAAAACTGCCTGTACAGTCATGGCAACGTAGCGTGTAATTCTTGGAAAACGTGCCGAGAATGCAACTTAAAACATCACACATTATTACACATGAAACGACCTTCCGAATCTGAACCAACTACAAAAAGGGATCAGGATTCGAACTCTAACTCACGTCCTTCGACATCAAGTCAACAGGGAGCCCACCTCTTAGCGATCAATGACACGGAAATTTTATTAACAACGGTTCAGGTCAAGGTAAAATCAGCCGACGGAACCTATATAACCCTCCGTGGTCTCCTAGATCAGGGATCACAAACTAATTTAATTACAGAAAACGCCGCTCAACTGCTACGTTTGCCGCGAACAAAATTTGATGCAGCTGTAACTGGAATTGGAGCAACATCCCGGAACTGCCAAGGACTTGTGCATCTCCAGTGTCAATCCATTCATTCTAACTTTAAATTCAACGTACAAGCTTTAGTCTTACACAAACTAACAAACAAATTACCAAGCGGTACTTATGACAATGCTAGCTGGACACATGTACAAAACTTAAAACTCGCTGATCCGCACTACAACGTGTCTAGCTCAATAGACCTCCTCCTAGGGGCTGACGTATACGCAGATATAATCCTAGATGGAGTCTTGAAAGGTCAACAACATGCACCTGTCGCCCAGCAAACTCATTTAGGGTGGATATTGTGTGGAAAACTCAAAACATTCAACTGTCACTTAACTTTAATAGACACGGATGATTTATCAAGATACTGGGAATGCGAAGACATAGTTCAAGGTCACGAAGACATAGAAAAAAACAACCAATGTGAAATTTACTATAGAGAAACTACTAAGCGTCAATGCGATGGAAAATACGTAGTAAAAATGCCAATGCTCCAATCTTTCGAAAAACATCTCGGCGACTCAAAATCATCTGCAATAGCTCAATTTTTGCAACAAGAAAAAAGATTAGCCAAAAATAAGCAACTTTCACTTATGTATACAAACTTTATCAACGAATACATTGAATTACAACACATGAAGCCTTTATCCCATCAAACATCTAATCAAATTGAAAGTTATTTGCCGCACCATGGAGTACTGCGAGATCAATCCACAACAACTAAGCTCAGGGTAGTCTTCAACGCGTCACAGAAAACGTCGACTGGCAAGAGCTTAAATAGCTTGATGGAAAAGGGTCCCAACTTGCAAAAGGACATTCAAGCTCTTATTTTGAAGTGGAGAACCTATAAATATGCATTTACCGCTGACATAGAGAAAATGTACAGATGCATATGGATAGATGAAGACCAACATCCGCTCCAGAAAATTATATGGAGAAACTCTCCCAATGATCGACTTCAAGAATATGCTCTATGCACGGTGACATACGGTACAAAGTGTGCGCCTTGGTTAGCCATGCGAACATTAAAACAACTAGCTATCGATGATGGTCACCTGTACCCGGATGCTGCGAAGGACTTGTGCATCTCCAGTGTCAATCCATTCACAACATAACTGTGTGGGCATGGTGTGACTCAAAAGTGGTCCTAGCCTGGCTATATGGAGAGGCGTCCAAGCTAGAGCTCAAATTCCTCGCTTACGAAACTGCAAAAAGCTGCGTTAAAGACTCTGCTGAAAGCAAAACTCCAAGGCCAAACAACAAGGGCTGGAGTAACAACTATAAGCCCAATATTTTTTCTAACAAACAACAAGATATGAAAAAATCTGGATACTCAAAAATGTTTCATGCATCTTATGGACAATGCCCTCTTTGTCACAAAGATCACGTGTTGATGCAATGTGACAAGTTTATCGACATGAATATTTCCCAATGAAATAAAACTGTTGCAAACCTCAAAGTTTGCAAAAACTGTCTATACAGCCACGGCAGCGTCGCTTGTAATTCGAAGAAAACATGCCGCGAGTGTAATTCTAAACATCATACATTATTACACTTGAACAAAGTTACCTCCAATGAACCAAATGTTAAAAGGCAGCATGACCAGAATTCGAACCCAGGTCCATCAACATCAACTCCAACTGGCACTCACCATTTGGCGGCTGATGGCACTGAAGTCTTACTAACTACAATTCAAGTCAAGGTACTATCGGCCGATGGAAACTATATAACTTTACGGGGTCTCCTAGATCAAGGGTCCCAAACAAACTTGATCTCTGAAAATGCAGCGCAACTACTACGCTTACCTCGGAACAAATTTGACGCCGCTATAACTGGAATCGGATCTACGTCACGCAACTGCAAGGGAATTCTCCATCTCAACTGCAAATCAATACACTCCGAGTATACTTTCAATGTACAAGCATTGATACTGACTAATTTAACTAATAAGTTGCCTGGATGCTCTTTCCACAGCGGTGCTTGGACACATTTACAGAACTTAAAACTTGCCGATCCTAACTATAACGTGTCCAGCTCAATAGATCTCCTGCTGGGAGCTGATGTCTACGCGGACATCATCTTAGACGGAGTCCTGAAAGGTGACCAGCATTCACCCATCGCCCAGCAAACTCGTCTGGGTTGGATTTTGTGCGGAAAACTGAAAACCTTTAACTGTCACCTAACTTTGGCAAACACGTATGATTTATCGAGATATTGGGAGACTGAAGATATTACTCAAGGTTCTCAAGACATACAACAAGACGATCAATGTGAAATTCACTACAAAGAAACAACTAAGAAATGCTCCGATGGCAAATATATAGTAAAAATGCCCATGGTCCAGTGCTATGAACAACACCTAGGATACTCAAAGTCAGCTGCTATAGCACAGTTTTTAAAACAAGAAAAACAACTTTATAAAAATAAATCACTATTAACTATGTACAAAAACTTCATGAATGAATACTTGGAATTACAACACATGGAACCAGCGGCTCCGATAACATCAGGCCAATCAGAATATTATTTACCGCACCATGGTGTTTTACGAGAAGAATCCACTACAACTAAATTAAGAGTTGTGTTTAACGCGTCACAGAAGACTTCCATCGGCAGAAGTTTAAACAGTCTGATGGAGAAAGGCCCCAACCTACAAAAGGACATTCAAGAGCTTATCTTGAAATGGAGAACTTACCGATATGCATTTACGGCAGACATCGAAAAGATGTACCGCTGTATATGGATTGCTGACGATCAAAAATCGCTTCAAAAAATTATTTGGAGAAATTCGCCCACCGAACAATTACAAGAATACGCCTTATGTACTGTGACATATGGCACAAAATGCGCGCCGTGGCTGGCAATGCGAACTTTACATCAGTTGGCATACGATAATTGTCACTTATACCCCGAGGCGGCCAACTTATTACGTAATGAGTTCTACGTCGATGATTTGACAAGCGGTCATAACTGCCTCCAAACTGCCAAAAAACTACAAAACGATTTAATAAAACTATTACAAAGCGGAGGTATGAACCTAAGAAAATGGTCAAGTAACTGTGTCGAACTGTTAGAACAATTGAACGAAGACCAGATTTCAAAAACCAACTTTGACTTCAAACACGAAGACTCTATGAAAACTCTTGGCCTTGGTTGGAATCCTACTTTGGACACATTTACGTTTAGCTGGAACTTGAAAGAAAGTTCGAAAAAATCACTAACCAAACGCTCGCTATTATCGCAAATTTCACAACGGTACGACCCCCTTGGTTGGTTTTCACCAGTTACTATACGAGCTAAGCTTATTTTTCAACGCGTCTGGATAGAGAAACTAGCATGGGATGAGGTATTATCTACTGATATCCAGGATGAGTGGCTGAAACTGAAAGGTCAACTTGAGGATCTTAGAACTATAAAAATAAGCCGCTGGATTGGAACCATTCAAAATGACATCGAATTATTGGCATTTAGCGACGCGAGTGAAAAGGCTTACTCATGTGTAATTTATACACGTGCAATAAATGAATGTGGACAGCCTGTTTTACGTTTGCTGGTAGCAAAAACTAGGGTTGCCCCACTCGCACAAAAGTTATCTCTGCCGAGGCTTGGACTAAGCGGTGCCTTACTTTTGTCGCAGCTGGTGAACAAGGTCAAGGAGTCTCTGCCGGAGCACAACATAACTGTGTGGGCATGGTGTGACTCAAAAGTGGTCCTAGCCTGGCTATATGGAGAGGCGTCCAAATACGAAAAATATGTGGAAAACAGAGTCATCAAAATTACACACGTGGTACCAGCATCTCAATGGTTTTACATCGAATCAAAAAAAAATCCTGCGGATTGTGCTACCAGAGGGCTATATCCAAAACAACTTGTAAACAATCAGTTATGGTGGTCTGGCCCGGAAATGCTGCAAACATTCAAGAACAAGCCCGAAGAACAACGTTGTCTATATACAACAAAGGTTGACGAAAAACCTAAAGTGACAACCCTAACTCAACCAGATAATATTATAAATGATTTATTAAACAGACACAGTACATTGAGTTACGTTACTCGGCTTATCGCTTGGATAACACGATTCAGTGCAAATGCACTTCATAGCGGTACCACAAAGAAGAAACTTGACTCCGCTCGACAAATGTCCCACGGTTGTCTAACAATACATGAACTTGATAACGCTATGACAATAATAACGAGAAATATACAACGAATTGAATTCAACTTAGAATACGATTTATTACTTAAGGGTCAACCTGTACCTACCAAAAGTACTATTTGTAAACTATACCCCTATTTGGACAAAACGGGCATTATGCGTGTGGGTGGTCGATTAAACCTGTACCCGGATGCTGCGAAATTACTTCTAAATGAATTCTTTGTCGACGATTTGATTAGCGGGCACAATCAACTAACAACTGCCAAAAACTTACAGACCGACCTAATCAAATTACTTCATGGTGGTGGAATGAACTTACGAAAGTGGACGAGCAATTGCAGCGAATTACTTGAAAACCTTCCCGAAGAAAAAATTTCTAAGACGAACTTTGATTTCAAACAGGAGGATTCCATGAAAACTCTTGGACTTGGGTGGAATTCGACCTCAGATACATTTACCTTTAACTGGAAACTGAAACAAGACTCAAAAAAGGGACTAACCAAGCGGTCTCTGCTATCTCAAATATCGCAGTTATATGATCCTCTTGGCTGGTTTTCACCTGTAACTATACGAGCCAAACTTATTTTCCAACGCGTCTGGACGGAAAAACTAGGATGGGACGAACCTTTACCTATTGACATACAAAACGAATGGCTGAAACTAAAAAGTCAACTACAAGAACTGAAGAGAATAAAAATTAATCGTTGGATTGGAAGTGCACAAAACAAGATCGAACTCCTAACCTTTTGCGATGCAAGCGAGAAAGCATACTCATGCGTCATCTATACACAAACATTGAATGAAACCGGACAACCTGTACTAAGTTTGTTCGCTGCGAAAACTAGGGTTGCCCCACTCGCGCAAAAATTATCTCTTCCACGACTCGAACTCAGCGGGGCGTTACTTCTGTCGCAGCTCGTAAACAAAGTCTTCAAAGCTTTGGAGGGATACGAAATTACAGTTCGAGCTTGGTGCGACTCTAAGGTTGTGCTGGCGTGGTTACAAGGAGACTCATCCAAATGGGAAAAATATGTGGAAAATCGCGTTAACAAGATAAAAACAGTAATACCTGCTTCGCATTGGCGGTACGTAGAATCCAAAGCTAACCCAGCAGATTGCGCAACTAGAGGTTTATACCCGGACCAGCTGGTAAAGCATTCACTTTGGTGGTCTGGCCCGGATATTCTAAAAACCTTCAAGGATACACCGGAAGATGATATCCAATGTTTACATACTACCACAATTGGAAAAAGGACTGTAGTGCCAACCCTAAGTAGTTCAGAAAACGTTATAAATAACTTATTAAATAATCACAGTTCATTGCACTATGTAACGCGTGTCATCGCTTGGATTATGCGATTTAAAACAAATGCACTCAGTAACACAATAACAATGATGGAATTTGACACCCGACGACAGGCACTTGCTCGTAATTGCCTAACAACAAGCGAACTTGATAAGGCGATGCATATAATAACAAAGACTGTACAACAATGTGAATTTACTATTGAATATAATATGTTACTCAAAAATCTTCATGTAAACATCAAAAGTACCATTTCTAAATTGTGCCCTTACCTTGATAAGGATGGTATTATGCGCGTGGGAGGTCGACTACACAAAACGAATTTACCCCCTGGAATGAAAAACCCAGCAATCCTACCAAGGAACAGTAGACTAACTGAACTGTTGATAAACCAGGCCCATGCGACAACTTTACATGGTGGAGCCCGGCTCACGCTCGCTTACATACGCCAACAATATTGGATCGTTGGGGGCAACAGAGCAGTAAAAGCTCAGTTACGTCGATGTGTTCGGTGCCACCGTTTCAAAACGACAGAGAACTATCAACTCATGGCCGATCTTCCCTCTCAACGAGTGACGCCTTCCCGGCCATTCACGCACTGCGGCGTAGACTTTACAGGCTGTGTCGACATTATACTAAACAAAGGAAGAGGCGTTAAGACATCCAAGGGATATATAGCGATATTTGTTTGTCTGTCAACAAAAGCGGTACACATCGAGCTAGTATCGGATTTGAGCACAGAAACTTTCTTAAGCGCATTTCAAGGGATGTGCGCAAGACGCGGGACACCTAACCATGTTTACTCCGACTGCGGCACAAATTTTATTGGAGCCTCAAGAATGCTGAACAGCGAGTACGAACTTTTTAAGACTGAATTGCCCGCAGATTTTTTCGACAAAATAAGTGGAATGAAAGTTGAATGGCATTTTAATGCCCCCGCATGGCCAACTGCTGGAGGATTATGGGAAGCAGCCGTGCGATCTATGAAACACCATTTACGTCGTATTTTGGGGGAACAAAAGCTAACTTACGAAGAGTTTTCAACACTATTGGCCAAGATAGAAGCGTGCATGAACTCTCGGCCGCATTGCCCTCTTACGGAAGATCCAGATGAGTTCTTCAACTATTTAACACCCGGTCACTTCCTTACTGGCAGTCCTACCATGACTCTGCCTCTCTCTAACTATGAAGATGACCGTTACTTAGATTTACGCAAAAGGTGGCAACTAACCGAGAATATGTACCAGCGGTTCTGGAAACTTTGGTCTTCTGACTATTTAACATAATTGCAAGCACGCAGCAAATGGTTAAAACCTACACCTAACATTGAAATAGACAGAGTGGTTCTGGTAAAGGAAAACAATCTACCACCAGGAAAGTGGGCCCTTGGCCGCGTAATCGAAGTACACCCGGGCAGCGATGGTCACGTGCGTGTTGCAACAATAAAAACGCAAGCAGGCATATTGAAGCGACCCATAACAAAACTGTCGCTGTTGCCAATTGAAATTACGCAATAACAATACAAGTCGAACAATATAATTATAAAATTATTCACTCATCGTAAGTCATACTATAGACAACTAGAAAATAAAAATTCTTTATCATGTTAGCTACGCTACTGTTCTGCATCTCTTTAGCGAGCAGCTCGAGTGGCAGAGTTACGCCAACAGACGCGTCATCAACCGTGCAAATTACAAGTCTCGGAATTGATCGCCCTATCTACTACGATACAGTTGGGAAAATGCAGCTGATTCATGACGAGTGGAGATTGCTGATGTTCTACAATCTATCTACGTACTGGACTGCTGTACAAAAATTCGAAAACTATTTACAAGACATCCAGAACCTGTGCGAAAGTGTGAACCCAAAATATTGTGAAACTACTACTTAACAGCTTACACACGAGATGGACCTTCTGCACTATTACAACCAGGCGCTACTAGCTCCACACAAGCATCTATCCAGCAAGATGAAAAGGGGAGTAGTCGACGGCGTAGGATATGTAGCGAATAGTTTATTTGGTATCCTGGACCAGAGGTTCGCCGATCAATATCAGATCGACATTCAGAAGGTACAGAAGAATGAAGAATATCTCCTACAACTCATACAAAACCAGACTTCTATTGCCGAAATTGATAACAATATCTTAAAGAAAAATGAAGAAAATATTGATCGACAATTTACACTTATTGACCAGTTCATGAATGAAACGGACAGAAGATTAGTACGTGTTGAATCGGACATTGAGATAGCTATGGCTACGAGCTATTTTAGTTCAGCTTCTCTCGCTGCGCATTTACTTCTCGCAAACTTAAAGAATATTCAAGAAACTCTGTTCAACACGTTAGTCGACGTCTACAAAGGAAGGATGGACGTTCACTTGCTCACCCCTGTCAACTTGGTACAACAGCTAACGATTATCTCAGGAAGATTACCAAAAACACTAACGTTACCAGTAGATAACATCCAGGATGAGATAAAGGATATCTACAAGTTAATTTACGTAAAGGCCCGAGTTACCAACAGCCACTTCATGTACGAGCTTCACATTCCGTTGGCAAGCGACGAGGACTTTATGCTGCATCACAACATACCTCTACCTATGAAGAATCCGCATAAAGAGAACGAGGCGGTTGCTGTATTAGTTACAACAAAGTATATTGCAGTAAATCTTGAGAAGAACTCTTACGTGGAATTAAACGAAAATAAGTTATCTCACTGCATTCAACGCCGAACAAACATTTTCGTATGTATATTGAATTTGCCTATTTTCAACTTACAAAATGTCAACGTTCCATGTGAAGCAAAATTACTTGGTCATCAAACTACATTGCCATGTATAACAAAGAAAACTGAATGTAAAACTACCTGGATTGAATTACATACTACAAATACATGGTTGGTACTGACCTGTGATACATGCATTATACGTACGGTCTGCAATAATGATGTAAAATCTCACATCATCAATACGTCATCGATTGTGTCATTGAAACAAGGATGCCTTCTGCAGACGAAGGATCTAAAAATACACTCGCACAACAACTACGACAGCAATGCCAGATTGGACTACGATTTGAAAATACCTTCGCTGGATAAGACAATAAACAGCATAGTTAACACCCACTCAACGCCGTTGCTGAAGGTATCTCACGATGAAAACATTGACTTAGTTGAAGAACGGTTGCGGTACTTAAAGAATCATGAACATCTCCCAGTCCTGACAAATCACGATATTCATCACTATGCAATATCTTACTTACTTCTGGCTGTTACTGGAGTCGCAATAAGCGTGTGGATAGCGAAAAAGTATGGTTTCTGTAACAAGAACACGTCAGAACAAAGTACCGCACCCGTTTACGTCGAATTACAAGCCAATAAATCCACTGTCACGAGGAAGACGGTGTACCGGTCGCGTTCGCTGCTGGAGCGCCCACGTCCCAAGGAGTCACGACATGGGAATACACTCAACAATCAAGCATGCTCCGAGTCTATCAAGGGTTCGCCGGTTCCTGATATTGAATTTCATTTCTAAACGTTCACATTATTTTTTTTACTAGTTTTATACTTTTATTTCATTTTACTTAATTTTTTTTTGCTTTGTACTGGTGATTCTCATATGTTTATTTTATCTTTTCTTTTCTCGAGTTGGGAATATGTACGGTTTACGTATATTTTAATTTGCATTTTTATACAAACTGCCGACTCATCGATGTCGCAACAAATTATATTCTAAGTAGTGTGCATTTCAACTAACGCGCGAGACAGACGTATGTGAGAATCATCAACTTTTACGTAAACTATTTGTAACGAGTGAATAATAAATCTTAATTCGGTGTCTAAACGCGTTTATCTTTTAGTCACACTCACAATCAATAACTACTACCTAAACTAACTAACAAACACAACTAACTATAAGTGTACAGTCAACTAAACTGTACAAACTTAAAGCTAAAACTTTATTCGACTACTGAGTCTTGCAATCGTTTCTTTTTACAATCCAATTCTTCATTCGTACCAGTTTCCTTAAACGGCTACTTTTTCCCTGAATTTAGCAAAAGCCCTTTGAATATATTATCCTTGTTTTATCTTTAGTATTATTGACTTAGAATGCTGGCCTTTTCTCAATCCTGTAGATGCTTTTTATAGACTCTTGCGAGATAACTTTCATTCTATCCTTTGGGAGTTCAATATCTTAGAGCTAATATAATACTATATCTTTGCTTTTAAAAAGTCCTGCAAAGTCTGATTAGACTATAATTATTTAAATTAATGGTTGCTATGGTTTAATAAATTTTTGTAACTTTATATAATGACTAAGGAGTATCAAAATCATCATCATCATCCCTTTATATGTTCTACTGCTGCCCTTTGTCACTTTGAGCTTTCAACAGCTTGAATACTGGCCAAGTGCGGGTTGTCAGACTGCAGATGTGTTTTGAGAACATCATTGTGGCGAACTTGTAAGCACGCAAGTTGACTCCTCATGTTTTCAATCACAATTTGGCAAGCGTTATGCGTTAAGCTTAACCTTGAAAAAATCAGTGGTACATGCCGAGGATTAGCCCAAGATCCTCTACGTAACAGGCTCTCCACTGTGCTATCACTGCCTTCTTATATGTAATACCTACACCGAATTTGTTGAAAGTAATTAATGATTTTGCAAGAACACATCGTTCTTAAATAAGAGGACGTTCATATCAAGAAAGCCCTACTGTAAAATGAAGTTTAATAGCAAAAGTTAAAAAATATCACAGAACTTATGCCAAACTAAAATACTAACAAGACTACTGGGGTTTAAGGATACTTTATAAATCACAATATTTGTTATCCCTAACAAGACCTTCACTGTATCGGTAAACTATCAACACCATAATTATAATCACAGGGTTCAAACATAATTATTTAAACCCAAGCTACTCCGTTTCGCGTTATTCCACAAAAATATGTTCCTCATTTCCTTTAATAAATTGAATTTCCGTAGAATATGATGACGTTAATAATGCAAGTTTGTGCTAGTTAATTAATTCGATGTTGGAATGACGCCAGGCACAGAAGGTACAATTAAATCAAATTGTAGAACAATTAATTTTTATTTAATTGTAAAACAAAATTGACTCACTGCGACATTGACATGTTGACTTAAGTTTATAATATACATGATAGCATAATGTGAAATGGCTTTTTATCGTGTAATCTATACGAGGAAGATGTATAAGCTAAATACGCTCGTGTTTATGGATACAAATATCACGCAGCTTTATGTAACACAGTGATGATTATTTGATGTATGAAGGTCATTCTAAGACCATCACCGACCATTACAAGCACTGGGACGAAACGAAATAGTAATTTACTTCTTTATTTGCTTATGCAAAAGCCAAAGTCGTATTGTTAATAAATAAATCTAATGTAAATCAGTCATGTGTCTCCTACTTACTTACCATTATTGGTGGGCAATGCCATTTTTACAACCCACCTCACTTGCCGAACGAACTAAACTTTCGTCACTGCTCACATTCTTGTTCCTATTAAAACCATCCCCAAATTATATGTACAACTTTATAACTTATATCTTATCGTCAAATAAAATACAAAATACCTTGCATTACAAATAACAATAAACCTTGTTATATTACAGTCACTATAAAGTTTCTAAAACCAAATACTGACAACACTACAATGCCTTTAAAACAAAAATATTTTTTTTTTTTTTTCAAAAAGAATACACTTTTATTTTGTTCCAAGCACAGAGAGCTTAACAAAGGTATCATACAATCTGCCGACAAAGCTAAAGGCGACCCGACTATTTTGTTAACTCTCTCGCTGGACAAAATAGAGGCATAATTCGACCGGGTCCGATTTAATTCGTATAATTATTGTCCTGGCCGCCCGATTCCACGAAATACGGGTGTAATCAATTAACGAATCGGTTACAAATAGAATGAAACAAACGCATAGTACAAAGATTATTTAGCGATACTCGTTTACGTTGATACATATTGCTTAAAATTGTCACGAAGTGTAGATTATGTAGGTAATTTGATTAGGTTCGTTATCAAATTATTATTACACCTGAATAGAAAAGTCCAGTATAGAGATTTTGCCGTGTGGTTGATGGCATAGAATACAAGTGTCACCACCCCCTATCTTCCCGTGGGTGTCGTAAGAGACGACTAAGGGATAACACGATGCAAATACCATCTTTGCTTAGAGACGGAAAACTCGACATCAAACCCTATACGACTGCCTCGTTGGTCTCGCGGCATAAATGTGCGCGTGGGATCGGGAGGTCCCGGGTTCGATGCCTGGGTCGGGCAGTGTTATTGGGTTTTTATGTCACGAAATTCTCAGTAGCAGCACGGAGTCTGGAAAAGTGCCCGGCACGGCAATGGGCTCGCCCCTTATTACGTGGGAATAAAGTATATTTGGCGAAAAGTGGGTGTAGAAATACACCTCTGCCTACCCCTTCGGGGATAAAAGGCGTTACGTTATGTATGTGTATATATGTATGTATGTAGAGATAGCCTAGTAAAGATAGCAACAGACCGCTATGCAGAGGGTATCGGTTCCAAACCCACGGTGAGCATGACTTTTGGAAGGTATGTGCGTATTAAATTGTTAATTATCGTCCTTGTCCTGTGTCCCAGAAAGCACATTAAACGGTCAGGTCCAGCAGTCATAAAGATCTTTGACTGAAGTTACTGTGAGTCAGTACCGAAAATCGCTATCCCTTGTGGGCTGTGGTGGCGAAGAGGCAGTCAATAGATGGAAAAGCCAATATTCTGTCAAATCTGGTGTGACTACAAAAAGAACCTTTACAGCTTTGGCTCCAAGATGAAAATCATGGATGTAACCGCGATAAAGATGATGGAATAGTCGAATACATTGAAGAAAGTATACAGTCGTGTAGTCGTAAATGTTCCAGTGTGGAAATGTTATCATATTCTAAGAATAAACTAGCATCGATCGATCCAAAAGGGGTCACAAAATAATTCAGTCAATCATTACTTGAAATGCTTAGAGCATTTCTAATAATGCATCATTATTATTGCAAAGTGTTTCCTAGTTATCGCGACATTTTGGATTAAAGACTATATTGATACCTACCTAATTGCATTGTCATCAGAAGCAAAGGTTTATCCCAAACTAGCTTTTGCCCGCGGCTTTGCTCACGTTAAATTTGAGGTAACACAAAACTCCTTCATCGTTCGATAGTAATTTTCGTTTTAATTCTGTTCATAGGGACTAATAAGAAATTTAACCGCAAGAAGTATTTTAAACATTTCTGTAAACAGTATTTTTAGAGTTCCGTAGACAAAAATGGCTTAACACGGAGTCCTTATACACGCGCTATGTCTGACAGTCTGTCCGTATGTCACAGCTACTTTATGCCGAAACTATTCAGTTTACACATTTGAAAATTGGTAGATAGATGTATTCTGTGAACCGCTTTATGACGTCATAGAAAATAAAAAATATTGAATATTAAAGGGCTCTTCATACATGGAACTGATGTGGAAAATGGGTCGTTAAAAATTACTTTGAGGTTCCTAAAACCATTGTTTCTCAAGTCAATCGTTTGAAAGATATACGGTTCCAAAGTGGTAAAATAGATGTGTGTGTCCCTCTAACTTCTAAAGTAATGGAGTGACAAATCTAAAAAAAATATATGCTGTAGGTCGTTATAAAAAACTTCCAAAGAAAATTGGTTTTAACGATGTAGTCAGCAGCTTTTGAAATAGAGCCCATCTTATTTATTTATTTATTTATTACACACTACTTAAAAACCGCAAATATAGCTTTGTCGTTTATACAAATACTATTAATAGTTAGTTGAAGATAATGGCTATGGTAAGTGGATGCCTCCACTACGGAACCCTTCATGAGCGAGTCTGACTCGCAATAGCGAATAGCTTTTATAATGTTTCGTCCTAGGTGTTACTTGTAGCCGTTTGCTATTACAAAGCTTTGGTGCATTAAGATTCCGCATTACGCAGGACTGGAACACTAACGTTCAGTCTCAAGTTGCGTGAAAATACTCCTGATAATTGTCAGGAGTTCAGAAACTCTATAGGGTACGAAGTAACTTGGTCAGTATTCATGACATTATCTACCGATAGGTGCTCAACAAAATCACTTTGCATACAGTCAACTGTCAAAGCCATGATCCGATATATCTCTATACAAACATACTTTCGCATTTATGAGTAGAGAATATTGGTTCAGCCAGTTTAGCGTGAAATCGGTACATACTTACATACATACACATTTTCGCATTTATACCTAATATTAGTAGGGATTAGCCAAGGTTGTTACAATAATTATTAGTTTATATAAGCATAGAGCATAGATATTTATATAGAGGCGCATTTCTTATGGGCGCTCTGTAGACAAACTTTCTGTGACCCACATTGCCGCTTGGCGGCGTGGCAGTCGCGCTGTGACAGCTGTCTCTATGAGTGCAAGAGAGACGAACTGACGACACCCGCCAACACGCCAATTGGAATCGGCACACGAAATCCTTAAGAAATGCGTTTCTATTATGTAA
Source organism: Euclidia mi (assembly GCA_944739405.2). NCBI lineage: Eukaryota > Metazoa > Arthropoda > Insecta > Lepidoptera > Erebidae > Euclidia > Euclidia mi. Next base: position 37,692,448 of record OX123198.2, read on the forward strand.
ATCTGTATTCATTGATATAAGTAAGCGAACGAAGTAATGACAGTGCATTATATGACAATGTATAATGTGACAGTACTGACAGATATACGACAGCACATACGCAGCACTCAATTATTACAGCGCATACGTTCTTACTGTCAATAGGTAGTACGTTTGTCCCTACAAACTTTGACCCTCTCTAAAATCCCTCCCAGATTATTTTTCGCAACTAATTGTATCCTACGTGTTTTTCCTGGTTCTGAGGTTCACCAATTTTCAGCCAAATCGGTTCAGCCGTTCTTGAGTTATAAATAGTGTAACTAACACGTTTCTTTTATATACATAGATATCAGCTTCATCGGAAACTAGGAAGTCGGTCAAAAGCTTAAAAGATTCATCACACTAATCAACGCGGTAAGATAAATAAAAGCTTATATTTTTATATTTTAGCATCTAACTCTGTGCACAACTTAGCCATACCAGTAAGACAATGCTGAATGTTCAGAAAAGAGCACAACAAAAGAAAAGATTTCGTTGATAAATACAACATTTTCAATCCACTACAAGTGCAGTCTGGACAAAAGCCCTACAAAGCGCTCGAATTGCTCGCACAATCGTCGTCTGGGTGTGCAATCTATAGCCAACACTATATAAATAAAGTTGTTACGCGACATGGGAGTTGATACGACAAATGCACGACAGTAAATTTATGTGAGAACTGCTTGTTTATTAATGGAACCATACTGGACGTACTTTCAAGGTGAAATATATGAAACGGAAGGTGTAGTGGCATAAGACTGCGCCATGTGTGTGAGTTTGATGCCGATACGGAACAATACTTTGTGTAGTCTACAAGTTATTTTACATGTTGCTTGTTCGGCTGTCTGTTTTATGTCTTATTTAGAGGTTATTTGTGGCCGTTAGTTCTATGTCTGTAAAGTCGTCTGCCTTACAGGATATACGACTATCCCGTAGACATTGTTTTTTTAAATAAGACAAAAATACGTACTATTTCTGTGTTTATTTCAATATGTTAATATATTCCAAATGAGTGTAATATTTCCAAGCAAATCTAAAATTATTCTAGCAGTCTTGCAGCATGTATCACCGCATATCTTGCTTATCTTTATTTAGAATAAAATAAAAAACATTTTTATGTTAAAAGGTTTTATTACAATAAAAAATATGTAATTAGGCTATGTACTAAAAGCTAAAAAATAATTCGGCAAGTCCTACCAGATCGCACCAATCTTCTCATCAATCTGGGGTATTGATCAGACAAGTATAAAATCGTTGGGCGTAGCGTATCCAGAGTAAACATTTTGATAGAAATTTCACGCGCCCAACGATTTTTTTATTGTCGTTTTACTCAAGTATAAATCATTAGATTGTTAATGAAAGGACATTGGGCGTATTCCGACCCGGTCACGGACATTGACGAACTTGGTATAAAATGAAAGAGCATGAATGCTCTTACCAGTAAATACGAGATTTTTTTTTTATCCATGGTAGAACAAAGTCTGAGCTAGAAATATATTTATAAAAAAAGCAAAAATCTCATACTCTATTTAAGTAATATAAATTGTGGTACTGTTAAAAATAGCTACAAATCGGGTCTGTCGAGTGCATGCATGTGCCTATCGAGTGATCATTCATGCTATTAGATGGAAACAAACCAGATTTTAGAGATTTCCCACAGTTGCCATACAAAGAACTGATAATTTTATTATCATCAAAGATTGGACAAGTCCTACTGTCATGGGCATATGAGACTAAGATTTTATAAACAATAAAATATTGATCATCATCATCATCATCATCACCCTAGTGTTATCCTAGTTGCATCCAAGACTTACACGTCTTGGAGCCCGAGGGCCGCTTACTGGTCTAACAAGCTATGACAGAATATCAACTTTTCCACCGAGCGACTGTCGTCTGACCTCCGCAACCCAAAGGCATAGCGATATTCCATGATTGGACCAGTATCTGTTATTTTTAGAGTGCTGATTCCCCGTAACGACTGTCAAAGATCTTCATGACAGCCAGGACCGACGGTTTAACGTGCTCTCCGAGACAGGGGGTAAGCTTTTATTAACAATATAATACACACTTAACTTCGAAAGCCATTGGTGTGCGCCGTGGATTCGAAACCCTCAGCATGGCAGTCCGTTGGTATCTCCACTAGGCTATCGCTGCCTTAAATAACCAATAAAATATTCTAATATTCTAATTCTAATAATATTCTACCACATACACACATCACCATATAGTCCCAAACTAATCAAAGCTTGTACTATGGGTACTAGATAATGGATAAACATACATATATACTTTGTTTTTGTAGATACATACATATTATACATAGACACACCCAGACCATGACAAACATCCATGTTCATGCACACAAATGTTTGACTTGAGCGGGAATCAAACCCGCGACCATCAGCGTGGCAGTCGCGTACACTCCCGCTGCGCCAACCGGTCGTTATGTCAGAGCGCGAAAATACTACGTACGAAGATATTTTGATAAACCAGGCGAGACAATGAAGACAAACAGTTGAAGATTATTACTGCTCGTGTATACATGGCCTCCGTACCATATGCAGTTGCGCGCATAGTGCCAGTATCATTTATTTTTATCCTCGGCTAGACACCAACAAGAAATCAAAATGTTTGCGGTATTTTTAGATAAAATCACAATAGACATTGATTACGCCGAATAAATAATGTTAAAATATGTTTTTTTTTAATTCCCACAACTCACAAGAAAGCGACCCTTACCATGCTTAACTAGAGATATTTACTGATATATACTCACAATTTCATGTCTGTCCGCTGTGGGTTTTTCTCCCATACTATTTGCCCAATGACCTTTCTTGTACAGTCAACAGCAAAAGTAGATGATCAAAATCATAAGTTTAATACTAATGAACGGAGTTCGCGTCAGAACTGTGTGACGTCGAAGTGATTCAAAAGTTAGTGATTGTAAATAATACCAATAATTTACTACTAGTACAGCTACCATATATTCGTGATCAGTTTGGACTCCAAAAGTTATAAACTCAATTCGCATCAGAACAAAGAAGTGAAAAATAATCAAAACTAGTCAACAGTTAAAATCAAAAGTTAAATGATGAAACTGAGGCCACGTAATCTTGAGGCAAATAATTCATCCAATCTTATTTTTTAACTACCCCAATAATTTTATTTCTTATATTTTACGTAAAAATGAGCACGGAGCAAAGGTAAAAAATTTAAAATTGGCTAAGTGCGAGTCGGACTCGCGTATGAAGGGTTCCGTACCATAATCTATAAAAGACTTAGACTATAGAATCACGTTTGTTGTATATATACTTAAATATTTTTTTAAGTTTCTACCTGTTTAGTAAAATCGAGTAAAAAGGTTTAAAAATTACCTTTGTTGTATGAGAGCTCCCTTAATATTTTCATTTTTTATTTTTAGTACCTATTATTTTGTTACCTATTATAGAGGCAACCCAAAACATAATTTGTAAAAATTTCAGCTTTCTACCTATCACGGTTAATGAGATATAGCCTGGTGACAGACAGACTGTCAGACAGACAGCGGAGCCCTCCTGTTGGATCTCCACCTTGTCGTGGTGGGGGGGCTCAGTAACCGTGGGTTTGATGTATACCCACGGTGAAGCTAAGCGGGGTCCCGGGAGGGGACGCTCGACGTGGGCTTGCGTGAGGCCTGCGTAGGATGCGTCCCAAGGTGCGGGTGCGGGGGACAGTTCTGTCTGTCCCTCGCAGTCGGGTGCGGTCGCGGGAAGAGAGGCGTGTCGGTGTTGCGTTGCCGCGCGCCCTATCTCCCGCAACCAAATGGAGGCGCACCATTGCATCGTTGCGTCACGGTAGGGCCGCAGAGGAAGAGGAGATGCGGTGTTGCGTTGCCGTCCTCCCTATCCTCTGCAGCCGCTGGGTGTTTTGGCAGCGGAGCCCAACACCTTTACCTGCCGCCAAGGGGGTTTCGTTCGGGGCCCGCCTGACCATCTAGCGGCCAATACCCGTCGCGGGGAAGCGAGGAATGCTTCGGTAAAACCCTACCCTCCGACACATGGGTACATGAGGAGCAAGGGTTGGTTTTTAGTCAGTAAGAGTCCGACAGTCCCGTTCGTCCTTCCCCCCAGGGCGAAGGGACTCCATGAGGATTTTCCAACCCGATCCCAAAAAAAAAAGACAGACAACGGAGGCTTATTATAGGGTCCCGTTTTTACCTTTTAGACCTAGGTACGGAACCCTAAAAATTAATATGAAAATATCACGGAAAAAATTTTGCTATTATTATTATTACTAAATAATTCATACATTCCATATAAATGTTCGAGAAATATAATTTTCTTAGCAAATTGCAAAGCTGCTTACTTGTATACCTACCTACTAATTTTGAACTTTGAATTTTGGGAAGGATCATATTATTAAAACTATTTCTGCTCATAATATAATTATATAACAATAGAGGACGCCAGCAGCTACGCCTGCATTTTTTTAAATTTACCCGTTTTGGCCGATCTCGTTGGAATTTTGGGCAATCCTTTCTTAGTGCACCCCTACGGTCCCAAAGGAACATACATGCCAAATTTCAGCTTCCTGCGCCCAATAGTTTCGGCTGTAGCGCGTGTTTCAGTCAGTCAGTAACGCAAGGATTTTATATATTAAGATTGTTTTCTATGGGGCGGAAATTTGACGTCGGGTTCAAGAAAAAAAATCTTTACATAAGTATTTATTATAATAAAAAAATACGTAACTAAAAAACAAACATACGAGAAGATAACAATTTTAATTGTAGATATGAAACAAAAATTTTAATTTTCATCTTTATTTTTTAATTTATATTACAATTAATACAATATTACACAATTTTATAATCATCATATCCGAATCACGGATTAAAATCAGTAACGGGTGTATCCCCCGTTATTATCTATTATCGCTTGTAGTCTTTCCCTCATTGAATCCACCATATTTTGGCATACATTCGAACCTCTAAATGATTCCCATATTTCAATCACATGACGTTGTATATTGACTCGGGTGCGGGGTGTATCTGAGTCCCACTGCTGAACCATGAGGCCCCAGAGATTTTCAATAGGGTTTATGTCTGGGCTTTTTGGGGGAAAGGGAAGAACTCTTATGAGCTCACGATTATGTTGAAACCACACATTACAGATTCGTGCAGTGTGCACTGAGCTATTGTCATGAATAAATGAGAAAGGCACAAGGTCTGGGTGGGAAATATTAACAGTGGGTATGAGCGTGTCTTGAATAATTTCCAAGTATTTTTGACTGTTTAAACGCCCTCCTATTTCAACTAACTCTCCTGGTCCAGCAGCAGACATCCATCCCCAATAGCCAATATTAATTCGTCCACTACTTCTATGAGCAACAATATTTTATTCATGGTAGCGCGTGTTATTTATTCGCCATAGTGTGAGGCGACCCTGTTCACTCGAAGAAAATGTTTTTTCGTCTGAAAATATTACATTTTGAAAATCAAAATCTAAATATCTTTGTGCAAAATTTAGTCTCTCTTGTTTGTGCACGGATGATAATGATAATTTCCGTGCTGGCTGACGGTGCCGTAATCCTGCGTCCTTTAGACGTCGACGAACAGTGGTCATAGACACTCTCATATGAGTTGCGATTTCTCTGATTTGCGTAAACCCATCATCTCTCATCCTGTTTGCAATTTCTCGATTTTGCGTAGTTGTTGTGCAACGAGGACGACCGGACTTTCTTTGTGTGTTCACGTGACCTTCATTTTCCCATCTTCTTATCCAAAGTTGCACAGTATTTCTCTGAAATGTACAATATAATGTATTTTTATCATAATATATTAGATATATATATATATATATATATATATATGTAGATATAAATTATTTCGTAAACATTTAGCACTCAGAATATCCCTCTACGAATTTCCGTTTTGTGGAGTGTAGGGGAAGCTTCGTCACCCTTTCAAACGAATCAAAGAGGATAATATTTTTAACGTCTTCAGAGGGAAATACTTAATTATGTAGTCATAAATAATAATAATAGTGTAATTACTGGGTATATGACACCTAATAACTGTCGTCTCGGTGTGGCGTGTGAAGAGCAGTGCCAGACAGTAATTACTTGGTAACTGTTTGGCAATGCTCCTGTCCATGAGCAGACATGGCGCTTAGAACTATACTAGTAGACTAAACTGACAGGTTTAAATTAAAATAATAATAATAATATTCTACCACATACACACATCACCATCTAGTCCCAAGCTAAGCAGAACTTGTGTTATGGGTACTAGATAATGGATAAACATACATATATACTTTTTTTTGTAAATACATACATACATATTATATAAAGAAACACCCAGACCAAGACAAACATCCATGTTCATGCACACAAATGATTGACTTGAGCGGGAATCGAACCCGCGACCCTCGGCGTAGCAGTCGCTTACACTTCCACTGCGCCAATCGGTCGTCAAGTATCAAGTAGGTGAAAGTGTCCTCACTTTTTCCAATCACCAAATATTAGGAGATATTCCAATAAAGAAGAAGGAATGCTTGCTTACCGTGACACCTACTCTTCTCATTATATCACTAACACTCAATCCGTCTTCATGCAATGATATTATTCTGTGTCGTTCATGCTCTGTTATATGGTGCATCATATTTTAAATCTATAAGTTAATGTGATAACAGACGAACTTATTGTAATATATTGTAATCAAGGAGCAAATGAGAATGAAACTGAAAAACATGAAAATATATTCAGGAAAAAACAATAGAACAAAATATAAAATACATAATTATTGTATTCTAAATTCAAAGTTATATAATGCCAGTGACATCCGAATTATAGAGTTTCCATACTTGGATTTTTGCACTATTCTAACAGAACTCAACGCTAACAGTGCGACAAAAGCGCAACAAGTCTATATAAATAATGCCCTAAAGATAAAAATATCAATCTACCTTACGGTTTTTAGGGTTCCGTACCTAAAAGGTAAAAACCGGGACTCTATTACTAAGCCTCCGCTGTCTGTCTGTCTGTCCGTCTGTCTGTCACCAGGCTGTATCTCATAAACCGTTATAGCTACAAATCTGAAATTTTCACAAATTATGTATTTTAGTTGTATAACAACAAATACTAAAAAGAAAAAAAAAATATTAAGGGGGGGTCCCATACAAAAAACGTGATTTTTTCGTATTTTTTGCTCGAAATTACTAACTGTAACAGGTAGACACTTTAAATTTTCACAGAATATGTAGTTGTATATTAAATTTCAAAATAAATAATTAAATTAAAAAAAAGTAAATCATAAAGGGAGGCTCCCATACAATAAACGTGTGTTTTTTAATATTTTTTGCTAAAAATTAATAACTGTAACAGGTAGACGCTTTAAATTTTCACAGAATATGTAGTTGTATATTACCTTTCAAAATAAATAATTAAATTTAAAAAAAGTAAATAATAAAGAGGGGCTCCCATACAAAATACGTGTTATTTTTAGTATTTTTATGCTCAAAATTACTAAGTGTAACAGGTAGACGCTTTAAATTTTCACAGAATATCTATTTGTATATTACTATTAAAAATATTAAGTAATAAAGGGGGGCTCCCATACAAAAACCTTAATTTTTAAGCAATTTGTTACTCGATCTTAATAAACAGGTAGAAACTTAAAAAGTATTTAAGTATACATACAACGAACGTGATTTTTTTTTAAATAATGGTACGGAACCCTTCGTGCGCGAGTCCGACTCGCACTTGCCCAATTTTATTATATATTGTAGCCGATTAGGCAAAAGCAATCATTGAGTTATGATTTTGTATCGCATCAGCTACTTTTGAACATTGACATAAATTCACAAACATGCAAAGATATAATATTTATTGAATTATCGTTTTGTATCACATCAGCTACTTTTGAACATTTGACAGAAGTTTTTTTTTTAACAAAAAAAGTGTTTCAATTATATGATTTCAAATGAACATATGATGTTTTCGGGGTTCAATAGTATGAAATTTGGCATAATCTATACTAATATAATAAAGCGGAAGAGTTCGTTTGTTTTTTTTGTTTATTTGTTTGTTTGTTTGAACGCGCTAATCTCAGGAACTACCGGTCGGATCTGAAAAATTCTTTTTGTATACGATAGCCCAGTTATTCCGAAAGGCTATAGGCTATATAACATAGCGCTTCGACCCTTAGGGGCCGGGCAAAAGGCTAAAAGATAATGTCGGCTAATCTCAGGAACTAGCAGTCGGATTTTAAAAATTGTTATTGCCTATGATAACCCAATTATTCCGAAAGGCTATAGACTATATAAAATTGCCACAACTTTTAGGGCCCAGACAAAAATAATAAAATGGTCAAACGAGAAGAGGGAGGGTTGGGTCAAAGGCAAAAAAAAGGCTAAACGAATAGGATACAATCTGACGCTGATTAATAATATGAAATTTATTTTGTGATCCAAGATGGCGGACGGGAAATCAAAGATGACGGATGAGAAAATTTAAAAAATCAATATGGATATCGCCTTCGATATTTTAAGGGGTGGGGAATCGAAATTCAACATCTATTTCGTGATCAAAGATGGCGGATGGGAAATCAAACATGGTGGGTGGGCAAAATTTAAAAAATCAATATTGGTATCGTCTGCGATGTTAAAAGGGATGGGGAATCCAAATACAACATCTGTTTCGTGATTCAAGATGGTGGATGGGAAATCAAAGATGGCGGATGGGAAAAATAAAAAAATCAATATGGGTATCGTCTCTGATGATTTAAGGGATGGAGAATCCAAATACAACATCTATTTCGTGATCAAATATGGCGGATAGGAAATCAAAGATGGTGGACGGGATTTTTTTTAAAGTCGATATGGGTATCGTCTCCGATATTTTAAGCAATGGGGAATTGAAAAACACCATATATTTCGTGATCAAAGATGGCGGATGGGATTTTCTTTTAAAATCAATATGGGTATCGTCTCCGATATTTTAAGAGATGGGGAATCCAAATACAACATTTATTACGTGATTCAAGATCGCGGATGGGAAATCAAAGATGGCGGATGGGAAAAATTTTAAAAATCAATATGGGTATCGTCTCTGATGATTTAAGGGATGGTGAATCCAAATACAACATATATTTCGTGATCAAAGATGGCGGATAGGAAATCAAAGATGGCGAACGGGATTTTTTTTTAAAGTCGATTTGGGTATCGTCTCCGATATTTTAAGGAATGGGGAATTCAATATTATGTAAAAATCTATGTTTGTTTGTTCATCATTTAAAGACTCTGAAATGATAAGAGGTTAAGTGCTAAGTCAATGGTAACTTTGGAAAAGGGGCGTGGAAAATAGGGAATTAAATAAAATCTCTTTAAAAGGCGATACGGAGTTCGCTGGGTCAGCTAGTTATATTATATACTAAAAGATGCCCGCGGTTACACCCGCGTTATTTAAGGCTACTGCCCCGCTCCCGTCGCTCATAGCGTGATATTATATAGTCTATAGCCTTCCTCAATAAATGGGCTATCTAAAACTGAAAGAATTTTTGAAATCCGCGCAGTAGTTCCTGAGATTAGCGCGTTCAACCAAACAAACAAACTCTTCAGCTTTATATATTAGTATAACATGCGATTTTTGATCCAATTCAGCTGTTTTTTGCGTAAAACATAACAAATTAAATTACTTTTTGCCTAATGATTACATGGCCTCAGTTTCATCATTTAATTTTTGATTTTAACCGTTCACTAGTTTTGATTATTTTTCACTTCTTAGTTCTGATGCGAATTGAGTTTATAACTTTTGGAGTCAAAACTGATCAGGAATATATGGCAGCTGTACTAGTAGTAAATTTTTGGTATAATTTACAATCACTTACTTTTGAATCACTTCGACGTCACACAGTTCTGACGCGAATTCCATTCATTAGTATTGAACTTATGATTTTGATCATCTACTTTTGCTGTTGACTGTACAACATCTGTGTCTGACTGTTACAGGAAGCTTAAATCTTCAAGGACATTTGGATATGTTAAAACACGTTACAAAATATATTCACATTTACTAATTAAATGCACGACAGTTGTAATTAAAAATACCGGTCGAGTGCTAATAATCTCCGCATAAAACATTAGGTCCTTGCCATTAGGTTTTTGCCTGAAAAATAAGTCTTTAATTAACTACTAGCTGATCTGGCTAGCAATTTTTTTTATTACAATGCCATATTTAATAAAAAAAATAATGAGGAAGTTCTGGATAGGTTCATTCTAATCACTTATACGCGGTATAAAACTAACAGATTACTCTACGACCTATTCTCATACCTACCAAACATACAAATTCAATGAAATTTGTCGAGCCAGTTCACATGGTATAGGTATAGCTTTTCTATGGAAACCTTATAATGGATTTACCATAGAACGACTAAGGTAACCTTATTATTTACGATATACATATTTTATTTACAGCCAGCCTTTCGTGAATACAGCTCGTGGCGGCAGACAGGCAGACAAATTTTATTTTCGCTATAATTTTAACACAACCTGAATTATTTGCACGTGTCAAACCGTAATTCTATAATAAGCTCAATTACAAAACCCCTTTGTATGCTAATATCGGGCAGTTTATTACTCGCGTTACCATAAATAAAGTATTTAAATATTCAAAAACAAGGACTGGGCCGCGACATCCCCTGGCGAGGCGACCTTGACCGTTTCACCCTCTAAATTAAAGCAAAAAGATGCACGAAGCTAATTATTTAGGTACAGGCACATTATACGATGGTCATATAAATACGGGCTTATGACAGTTTTAAAGTGAGTGTGGCCTACAAGGTCCAAGGACAGTGCCACGTAGGTATAGGCCTTACCCGGACACGAATGTCGAACATGCAAATATAGACATAACCTATACTTATATGAAGTTTGCGTGTTCAAACTACCAAATGTTTTTATTACTTTGTAACAGTTACAAAGACTAAAAGGCGAGCTGTCCTTGAAGATTTATTGTCTGATATTAAGCCTTTCATTTCGTATTAAGAATAATGTCCCGCCTAATTATCTAGGGTTGTTATTATAATCCGAGGTGTAAGCTACACATGCCACCTATTAATATTAATTATGTGAAATTATGTTTGTTTGACTTTACAAAAAAATTCTAAAGCTAACAGTTTAATAAAGAAACACACGAGTAAAAATGATCATTTGCCGTGTAGAACATAATTCTGCGCTTCATATCACATCGATCCTTAAGAATGCTGAAAAACTCACACCTATCCCAGAAGTGACATATGTAGAAGATAGACGGTTGTCAGTCATATGTAGAAGACAGGCAGTATTGGAGTTAGGTAGTATTATTTATATCCGTGTAACGGATTAAGAACACAAAATGTTACTACCAATTTCATCCCGTGAGTAACGTAAGAAGCGAGTAAAGAAAATATAAGAAGCAAATACTATCTTTGCGTAGAGACAGAAAACTCGATATCAAACCGTGTACCAACAAGTTGGCCAGCACAGAATCATAAGCCAATCCTCTTCTTGTGTCCCCGTGCTACTGGGAAGTAAATTAGGCACCTGCAGCAGAGAACTGAGAAAGGCTGTAATCAGAATTTAATTTTAGCAATAACCCACTTAAAGCTCAACTCAACGTAACTATAATAATATAATAATAATATTCTAGCACATTCACACAACACCCAACACCATTCTAGTCCTAAACTAAGCAGAACTTGTACTATAGGTAGGTACTTAACAACGAATAAATATACATATATACTTTTTCGTAAATACATACATAGAAACACCCAGGCCAAGAGAAACATCCATGTTCATGCACACAAATGTTTGACTTGAGTGGGAATCGAATCTGCGACCTTCGGCGTAGCAGTCGCTTACACTCCCGCTGCGCCAACCGGTCGTCAAACTGTACATACGTAGTGTAGACAACTGAGGCTAGACTTAGAGGAGAGGCTTGGGATAACCAGCTCTCTCCCCCTTGTCTCCTAAGCCCGCTACTATCTATGTTCAGAAATGTTTATTTTATTTGATTCAACACTTCATCTTCATCGTAACCATTTCTGTACACAACGCAGGCCAAGCCCCAGGCCGCAACTAGTATACTAATAAATACCTATTCAGGTTTATTTTAAAAGAGTGTGCGAGCGAGCACACTGAATGTAGCCCATCTATCTCGTTTGTCTCATTTGATACACATGTACACGTCACTCCTAATTTATTACCAAATGTGTTTTTACGCACACCTACACTTACATCGACTGCGTGAAATTAAACGGCTATGTAGCTGACGTTAAGGTTACCTTGAAATGTGAACATGTATGATTAATCCATGGTATTTGTGTCATCATCATCAGCGGTGTAAATAGATACATGAGGCCTGATTATGATGATAATGCGCCTGCTGTCAAATATTTAACTACGAGTAGATGCAGCCCGAGGCTCCGCCGGCGTGCCCAGGTTACCTATGTGCTATTCTGATGTAAAAGCTATTCATTGGCATTTTTTGATAAAATTCATTTACCAGTTTCAGCATGAAAGAAGCTCTTACCAACAAACACACTATTGCATTTAGTACATTAATATGGTTTGCCACCCAGGTACTTTAATGGAACGGTAATTATTTTATCCTGACCAAAATTTAACATTCATCAAAAGCAATGAGGAAAAATCAACAAGGCCATAATTCATTCACATGATATTAAGTGTGATTTATTACAAGCTAAGCTATCTATGTACATGTACTCAGCTTAATGAAATCCCTGTGGCAGAAATCTAAGTAAGAAATGACATCAAGGCTAAGGATACAGATGTGCGTCGTGAAAATTACACGAAAATATGTGAGAGGCCACAACAAAAAGCATTTTGGGCGAAAAACCAACCGCTGTTGGGTCAGATAAGCACGTTTTGCATTTTATTCGCGTGATTGCCTTAGTTTGATATAAATTTATCGCAATAATATATTGTTTACAAAATATTTAATTTGAATACTTTTATAAATTGACATCAGTTAAATAATCGTCAAAGGTGTTCGTTCACTGAGTTTTTATTTTTCTGTACTGCATAGTCTTAATACTACTGAAAACATGAATAATCAAGCACTCGACACAGTTCTAAACGGCTACCGTTTAAGCCACTACACTATACGGGCAGTTATATTCCAACGACGTAAAAAGTAAAAGAGCAGTCAGGATCGTAGCTGTTATGGAAAATGAAACTTGTGTATATGTTACAGTCAAAGTAATAAACCCAGACATTATACTTATTTTAAATTGTCTTTAGGAATTTATACCACGTACCTTTGTTTGGAGTAACCGATATTTCGGCACTGTTGCTAGCACCATGTTCACGGATGTACTGAGGGTATTGCGGGTGGATGAATGTTACGAGCAAGTATACCTAACGGTCTACCCACTTTCTTACTCGTTTTTTGCGTACAACACCACTGCCACTGTTTTAACTATCGCACTGTACCCAATCACGACATACTACATTCACTACGTCAGCTCGCGATTTGACTTTTTTATTTTCAGGGGTTTTACATAGACGTACCACTGGATGCCAGATACTCGACAGCTGAAACCCATCCTCTCTATTGAAATTTCTGAACTTTTTATCCGATGGAATAAAATACTTTCTGAAGAGGCCGAAGTTTGGCGACAAGAGGTCGCTGTCTGTTTACGTCGCGCCAAACCTCCTCAGCCTAACACGAACGTGGCTGAACGTGTCGTATTACGTGAACTCCGTGAAGATGAGAGTGTACTTGTCCTAAAAGCTGATAAAGGGAACGCGACGGTAGTTATAAACTGAAGTGAATATGTCGAAAAAATGCGTCAATTATTAAGTGACGTCAACAGGTACAAAAAGGTAAATTATAACCCGACCGCTAGGTTAAACCGTAGTACCCAGAGGCTGATCAAGGAGTGCCAGCACCCCCCCGTGGGATCTCCACCTTGTCGTGGTGGGGGGGCTCAGTAACCGTGGATTGGTCACCCGCGGTGAAGCTAAGAGGGATCCAGGAGGGGACGCTCCGCGTGGGCTTGGAGGGGCCTGCGCAGGATGCGTCCAACGGTGCGGGTGCGGGGGACAGTTCTGTCTGTCCCTCGCAGTCGGGTGCGGTCGCGGGAGGAGAGGCGTGTCGGTGTTGCGTTGCCGCGCGCCCTATCTCCCGCGACCAAATGGGGGCGCACCATTCGATGCGTCGCGGTGGGGCCGCAGAGGAAGAGGAGATGCGGTGTTGCGTTGCCGTCCTCCCTATCCTCTGCGGCCGCTGGGCGTTTTGGCGGCGGAGTCCAACACCTTAATCCGTCGCCAAGGGGGTTTTGTTCGGGGCCCGCCTGACCATCTGGCGGGCCAATACCCGTCGGAGGGTGGCGACGAGTGCTTGGGTGATGCCCCACCCTCCGACACACGGGTACATGGCGGCAGTCGAGGTGGTTTTTAGTGGAAACACCACATACTCCGGCTCTTATTTCCCCCAAGAGTCGGAGATCCGAAGGGATTTTCCACCTCGTAAAACAAAAAAAAAAAAAAAAAAAAGGAGTGCCAGCACGCGATCGATGAAGATACGGTGACCCATTTACTACGACCTCGGAATGTTCTACCCCCCAAACTGTATGGTTTGCCAAAGGTTCACAAGAACAACGTTCCTTTACAACCTATAGTCAGTCAGGTGGATTCACCTACTTACGAACTAGCTAAACACGTAGCTAAGGTCCTGCGGCCATTGGTGGGTAAAACAACATCGTACGTCAAAGACTCGCGACATTTTATTAAGATTCTGCGTCAGAGTAACGTTAGGGCGCTTGTACACGATAAGAAAATACGCCGGGCCTACGCAAGAATTCGTGTCGTAACTAGAAAATAACTGTGTATACTGTTCGCAGCGGTGCACAAAAAAGAATCTTGTCTGCGCAAGACACGACGCGGCGAACGTTGTTGCGGAGCGGTGGGGGGCGGAGTAGTAGCAGCCTCATTTTTCTTTTGTATAATTGGATGAACCCAGTAAAGTCTCTTGATTATCGTTTCCTTTTTCTTTTTGTTATATTAATAATATGCAATTATTATTCTTTTTTGCTTTGTAGTTAAAATTTTTATACATAAACGAAAATGATTATCAGATTTGTTATTACTTGCGCCCTGCGCCCGACTGACGACTGCACAAAAAAAATCGTGTCGTGTACACGTTCCGATTGGTCTTGTCTGCGGAAAGGCCACACGGCACAATTTTACCACTGATCAAATTTTCAATCGAATTGGCTTTGCCCGTCTACACGACACAATCAAATCATTGATTTTCATTCCGTCCACCCGAATGGTTAAAATCTGGTGGTACCGCCCACCCGATGAACTTGAGTTGGATGACTGGCGTCTACACGTCACGATTTCATCAAGTGATTTAGTCAAGTTGGAAGTAAAATTGTGCCGTGTGGCAAGGCCTGAAGACACGAAAATTTTTGTGTGTAGAAAAGACAAAATTCTTGTCGTCTACACAAAGAATTTGTCTTGTCTGCCGCAGCCACGGTAAATTTTCTTACCGTTTACAAGCGCCCTTAGTGATAAAGAAGTGATGGTCAGTTTTGACGTAGAATCGCTGTTCACAAATGTGCCGATAGCAGACTGCATGGAGGTAATTCAACGCAGGATCAGTGAGTATTGTTGTGGTATATGCCGACCTGGTACATCATTGCCTAACCACAAATTACCTTTTTATACAGAGGTAAGTACTACCTACAAATTGATGGCGTAGCGATGGGCAGTCCGGTAGCTCCAGTGGTAGCCAACCAGTTGCTTGTAATAATCTTCAAACCAGATCTTGGTAGGTATAACTTTTTAACCATCAAGAATAAAATCATGTTTTAGACATAAGTATATACTTGCCTTAAAACGAACACTAATTTCTCTTGTGTATAAATAAAGTAAATACAGTACGTACGTAAAGTAAATACAAGTAAAGTAAATAGAAACAAATTTAGTTTGCTCATAATTGAAGTTTGTTTAATTGTAAAACATTGCCTACTCTATTAATTACGCTTACTTAGTCTGAGTATGAAACTATAATCCTACTTACTAAAAACTGACAAATTACTTCGTGATAAACGACATATCTACGAAAAAGTGGTAAGTACGGAACCTTCGATCCGCGTATTTCTTTTTCAAAAGTTTAAATACTCAACTGATACACTTTTTCGCCATACCTCTCGTTGTTATACCTCTGGCAACAAAAAATGTGTCTGTATATAAAATACATGGTTTCTTCACTATGAAAATATGCACGAAAATGGCGTGGCAACATGGCCACCGCCACAACACTTACAGAGAAGTTTAAATTAGTTTTATTCCAGTCAAACAAATAATGCAGGGTACCCACCACGAAGAACAGCGAAACTGACAATAAAAGAGACCAAACCTTTGTACATCGTCAACGTTTTATAAAAGCAAATGCACATTTTATTTTCACTTTCACCCCATCTTGCTTTATTATTCGTTTAACAAGTTTATAATTGCTATCTACACTTTTATTTATTATAAATTTTATGGTTTGCTATTAAAGTTTACAAATAAACTTAAGTTTTATGAGTTGGTATTAAAGCATACTGACGAGCATGTGAAGGTTCCTGTGTCGAATATTAGGGAGATATATGCCAGACAGTAAGGCTAAGAATCCACTAGAAGTCTTTTAGCGTTCTATAATTTTCAGTTAAGTGCATAGGGTTCCCACCAAGAACTTAGGGTCCCAAGCCAACCTCACCTGCAAGTGGTGCACCTGCCGATCAACGGACGAGGCTCTAGCAAACAAAATATCCCGATAAGCGGCAATAGGCTCGCCACCTATTACGTGGGATCAAATCTCTGGCGAAAAATGGGCGTTTAATATGCCTCTGCCTACGCCTTCGGGGAAACAGGCGTGAGTCTATGTATTTATGTATGTATAATTTACGTAACGCTGTAATGTTTCTTTTAACCCTCATAACTCAAAATTAAAAGCTAAACTCATTATTCCTGGAAATATTGCCGGTCAGGATTACTGAAGCTAGAAGCAAGCTACTTTACACCATAACTCCCTCGTATCAAGGGCATTATATGTCTTTTTACGCAGCAGAGTGCATTGCGTGCGTTCTTATTTTGAAATGTGCGGAGTCACTGGCATTCAAAGATGTGAATACGCAACGTATTGACCTGCTTCCGAGGATATTTTTATGACTAGTTAAGAGTCTAGTTTGTCGTATTCACCTTGCCAACTCAGTACCAACGCACAGCCTTAGAAACACTACATATGTAGGCATTATTGCAAAGCAAGTACTTAATTTTGTCAGAAAATCATTGGAATAAGAAAAAAAGAAAATATCGAATTTGAGTAAAGGAAAAGTAAGTAAGTATTTATTTCCAAAAAACAATTAACAATTGGAGTATTTATGGTCCCAAACTAGGCTAGGCCTGTAGCTTGGACACCATTTAACAGAAATAACTGTGACAAAGTTTTTGGTACAAGATAAGAAAGGCTGAATATAAGCTTAACTCATTAAATATAATAAAATTCAATGTAAAATAATAATTGCTAAAATTAAGAGCGCAATTTGGGATAAATAAAATTAACAATATCAATTGCAATAGTTGTGTTTTTAAGTACTAGTGTGTATGTAAGTTGTGGTGTGTTGTGTGGTGTAGGAAGTGTGCGTGTGTGTGTATGTTTGTGTGTTGCACAGGCATCGAAGTAACTATCTGATTATTGTAAGAAAATATTTTTCTGTGTCATCAAAAGAATCAAAAGAAAAACATTTTTTATTAATTCTCATATTAAGACTAAATTGGCATAATATCACATAATATATACAAGTAATAATATTACAAACCTACTTTTACTTGTTTTTAAACAAAGTCTTACACTATGTCCTTAAAGTAATTTACCCTGCGGCCCTGGCCCACACTTTGTTACACGGATAGAGTAATTCCAAAGATAAAGCAGTATCAGACCTTCATTACCTGAGCCTGTAGGCGTCTGTGACGAGATTTGATGCCTCTCTTCTCTCAATGGGTGAGACTTTAAAGCACTAAAGAAATAAGGTGTCGTACTTCGACAAACCGAGAGCTAAAAGGATGAAGTTGTTGGCGCGTATGTAATTAATCTCGGAGATGTGTTAGACAAAGGCACTACTTACCTCAGCTTCATAAATATCACACATATTTTTAGCTTAATATGCACAGCGCAGCGTTTAGACCTCAGGCGGGTTAACAACATTAATTAGGAATTCAAGCATTACTTCAACTGTGAGTTGTACGAAGTGTTTAAAGTAACCAGGATTTCCTGGATTGTTTTAAGCTTGTGGTGTGAGTGTCATCGTTCACGCAACTGCCATTCAGGTTTTGGGTTTGTTTTGGCAAAAGAGTCAAAATTTTTAATAGGTATACGGGCAATAATCTTAATATATAAAATCCTTGCGTTACTGACTGACTGACAGACACGCTACAGCCGAAACTATTGGTCGCAGGAAGCTGAAATTTGGCATGTATGTTCCTTGGGGACCGTAAGAGTGCACTAAGAAGGGATTTCCCGAAATTCCCACGGGATCGGCCAAAACAGGTAAATTGAAAAAAAATGCAGGCGTAGCTGCTGGCGTCCTCTAGTATTTCATATGTTATATACGGGTTATGTACGATACGAATATGTTTGCATACTTAATGGTTTAAAATATTGAAATACCTATGAGGAACGTTATAGTGATACCATAGAGCGTATGCCAATTTATAATATTGAGCTTATATTATTAAACATACTATATTTATTAGTCAGTATTAAATTTACCTTGAATTAGAATTGATTCTGATTCATCTTTCCCCAATACACGACTTTACAACGTAAACTGCATAATGATAATCAAGTTAAATCAAAAGCAATTTGAATACAATTTCAGATTATACGTTTCCTTTTAATCCTTAAAAATAAAACATGAAAGTCGCGAAAGTTCGCTAAAACAACAGTTCGGAAAAAGAGCTTCTTTCTTAACTGGAAAAACTGGAATAAAACTCGGCGCAGCGTTCTTATATATCTTTCAAGTTTCCGACTATTTAGTTGCTTCCGTAAATATTTATTTTGGTGCAAGCCTCAGAATAAACGTAGCATAGTCACATCGCGATTAGAGACATGAAAAATATTGTAGGACACCAATTTTATAGCGACGTCTGGCTTGCTTTTAAGCTGACGTCATTCGTACGGCATGATAAAAGACAAAGTTTACTTAGGTGACAAAGTGATGCTTATGATCTTCAATTTAAGCTTATTACAATGATTCTACACCTATATTTAGTGCCACATTCGCAATACAAGGGAGTAGATTTAGAACCATCAGAAAGAACAAGCATTGGAACAACGGACAAAAACTTATGAAGGCTGAATACTTCAGTATAAAACACATGTTCGAGAAAAAAGCAGCGATAGCGATAATAGTTATTATATTTTTTCTATAAGTTTGCTAGGTACACGGTAGTTGGCGGGCATCCGAGGCACGTAGCACCTTGGGAGCCGACAGAGGGTACTCCCGTTAAACTGGTCGCCGTATAACAGCTGAACTTGTGCCTGACTGCTCTCGGCTCAAGGGTCCGACGTCTTGTACCAATGGCTCTTCAGATTTGGCTTTAGTATACGACATAAGATAATGGCTGCCCCAGTTTGTCCGTTTCCTTTGTGACGGTCGCTATCTTAATACAATTGAGTTATACAACTGATTGTCGCCGCGATATATGGGAAAACAAAACTTAATTGTAACACTAAAAGCCAGCCTACATATTATGTATATAACAAAACTAAATTAAGTGATTTAATATATACGGTTTGCATATAGTCTAAACCATGGTATATCGCTATCCCTTTGGGTTGTGGAGTTCAGACAGGCAGTCGCTCTGTGGAAAAGCTAACATTCAGCCAAATCTGGATGGACTAGACTCTGGGCTGCAACTGGTATAACGCTAGGAGGATGAAGATTACGGACTGTTTATAATGTTACTCTTTTACGCAAAAACTAGTTAGCTAATTTAAACAAAATTTTGCAGAAATATAGCTTGTACATCAGGGAAGGTCTGATATGCGGGCAAAACCGCGGTCAAAACCTAGTAAATAATATAAACAATATAATAATATGGAGCCTTAAAAATCCACGTGGCTTTCAACTATATTCATACAATTACACCTACTTTTAAAAAACGACATAACTACATATTTAATAAAAGTAATATTATTATGTAATTATTTCAGATGCGTTTCAATAGATTTTTTATATATATTTTTTAATATTTTGTTTATAAGACAACTCCCGCATTAGGACTAAATCCTGTGTCGCGGGGGACTTTACAAACATACGACTAACGGATACAATGAACACCCAGACTCGAAACAACAATTTGTGAATTACACAAAGTGTTGCCTCGTGTGGGGATCGAACCCACAGCACAATGTTAAGCGGCGAGGCGACCGCTTAAACCACTACGCCAACCGTTTAACCGTTTTACCGTACAATTTACGAAAATATGGGCGTAAAATAATACAATTTATCTCTCGTTTAGAATCCTACGAAAAATTATAAATTTCCTAGGAAATTTATAAATTTACGGTTCTTATTATTTTCCGGTGACATATATTATATACCATTCTTGCGTCACTGACTGACTGACTGACGGACAAGCTACATCCAAAACTATTCGGCTCGAGAACCAAATTTTGGCATGTGTGTTCCTTGGGGACCGTAGGGGGCACTAGGTGCACAAGGGATTTCCCGAAATTCACACGGGATCGATAATGTGCCGGCGAACCTGCGGGCATCCTCTAGTGTTAAAATAAGATTCAAAGTTCCGGAAATTGACGGAACAACGTTAGCCGCCATGTTGCATCGGTTCGTGACGTCACGTGCATATCATAAGAAGCCGCGCTCTGCTTTGTCGTTATTTTTATTTCAAATTATTTCCAATACCATTTCGTCGGCAATTTGATACGCCAAAAGAGTTATTGCATTGAAAAACATAGAATAAAATAATTAGAACAGATGTCACTGCCGCTTTAACTTAAAAGTTTAGAATAGAACCGTAGGTTTTTAATTAATCTACTAAATAAAAGAGAAAT
This sequence comes from Euclidia mi, assembly GCA_944739405.2. Taxonomy (NCBI): domain Eukaryota; kingdom Metazoa; phylum Arthropoda; class Insecta; order Lepidoptera; family Erebidae; genus Euclidia; species Euclidia mi. The sequence continues at coordinate 37,713,580 of OX123198.2, forward strand.
GAAAAAAAATAAAAAGAAAAGCGGCGATAGATCAGTGGTGTACGTAACGGACTGCGGAGACGATGGTCTCAGGTTCCATCCCCAGGTACCCCGGGCACCCCCCCGTGGGATCACGCGGTCGCGGTCGCGGGAGGAGAGGCGTGTCGGTGTTGCGTTGCCGCGCGCCCTATCTCCCGCGACCAAATGGGGGCGCACCATCGTTGCGTCGCGGTGGGGCCACAGAGGAGGAGGAGATTCGGTGTTGCGTTGCCGTCCTCCCTTTCCTTTGCGGCCGCTGGGTGTTTTGGCGGCGGAGCCAAACACCTTCATCCGCCGACAAGGGGGTTTCGTTCGAGGCCCGCCTGACCATCTGGCGGGCCAATACCCGTCGGGGGGTAGCGAGGAATGCTTCGGTGAAACCCTACCCTCCGACACATGGGTACATGAGGAGCACGGGTTGGTTTTTCGTCAGTAAGAGTCTGACAGTCCCCTTCGTCCTTCCCCCCCGGGGCGAAGGGACTCCATGAGGATTTTCCAACCCGACACTAAAAAAAAAGAAAAAGGTGCCCCGGGCACACACCTCTGAGTTTTCGAAGTTATGTGTGTATTAAAAAGGTTAATTATCGCTCGCTTAACAATGTGGCTCGCCCCCTATTACATTCGGACCGAAACATAACTGGCGAAGTGTGGGTGTGTAATACACCTCGGCCCCCGCCTTCGGTGATAAAAAGCGTGAAGTTATGAAGATGATGCATAAAAGAGAAATGATGCCGTACGGTAGTTAGAGGCAGCGATAGCCTAGTGGGGATACCAACGGACTGCCATGCAGAGGGTATTGGGTTCAAAACCACGACGCGCACCAATGACTTTTCGAAGTTAAGTGCGTATTCATTTGGTAATTATCGCTTGCCCCGTGCCTAAGCGAGCACGTTAAACCGTCGGTCCCTACTGTCATGAAGATCTTTGATAGTCGTTACGGGGAGTCAGTACCCTCAAATAAGCTGATACTGGTCTAAACCATGGAATATCGCTATCCTTTTAGGTTGCGGCGGTCAGACGACAGTCGCTCTGTGAAAAAGTTGATATTCTGTAATATCTGGGTAGACCATTAAGCGGACCTCGAGCTTCAAGGCGTGTAAGCCTGGATGCAAACGGGATAACGCTAAGGCGATGATGAATGATGATGATGCCGTACTGTAGTTAGCTTCTAATGAGTAATGTATTGACAATATTCAAAATCATAACAATATACGAAATTTAAAACAATTAGTTGAAGTGACGACAGTCCGTATTCGATTTCCACACGGAATAACACTTTCTATTGGTCAATAATTGGTATTTATGTTCGTTGGGCTTTTTTTTTCAAATTAATTTTATATAGACCTCCACAGTTCCTAATTTTGCCTATTCTGGGCCGCCTTAGCCGTTAATTTAAGGCACGTGTACTGTTTTTTTTCCTTTGTCATAAATGTCATAATGTGGTAGATATAGCTATATGAGTAAAAGGTACCTATTTTGTTAAGACTAAATCCCTCTTTCTTCTATAGCTTCCAGTGAAGCTTCCAGTTAATCGAAATAACATACATATATAAGATTGTGACACCGTAGTAAAATGTCACACTTTAAGTATTTTCCGTCGGCATGCACTGAAATAACTGTTTATGCAGCACGTTTTAAACCGGAATGTGATCGTTTGGAGAGATAGAAATGTTTCGCGGAGGGATTCCTACAGGTGACTTAAATTAAAACAAATATAGGAGCTTATTTTCACGTTTTCTTCGCGCGGTAAGGTCTTATCTACTGGTTCTATCTGGCTTGAATAAAAGATGAGCCTGGCTTATGCAGAGTGTTTCTAGTCTCTATATCTACGAAGCAAATTATGCGTATATATAGCATAATCAATATAAGTACAACTGTTACTTTATTTACTGACTGACAGACAAAGCATAGCCGAAACTAATGGCTGAAGTTTGGTATGCATATTCCTTATGGAATGTCTTTTGAACCGACTAAGGGGGTAAAAAAAAATTAAGATGTTATATATTTCGTAATTTTAATCTAATCCTTTGGGACGGAATATATGGACTCTCTTTCGAGATCTTTTGATATCCTATGTTGCCGCTACAAGTATTTCCAGTTACTTTTAAGTAACAGTTTAATGAACTTGGTCCAAGTAATTTACGAATTCTTTTTTAACTTATTTTCGTTTGCTTAGCAAGTTAGTTTTATGTCTTACCTGATATCAGGCTTACTATTTTTCTTTGACCTACCTTTGCTCGTTCTTATCTTCTTAATATATAAAATCCTTGCGTTACTGACTGACTGACAGACACGCTACAGCCGAAACTATTGGGCGCAGGAAGCAAAAATTTGGCATGTATGTTCCTTAGCGACCGTAGGGGTGCACTAAGAAGGGATTTCCCGAAATTCCCACGGGATCGGACAAAACGGGTAAATTTAAAAAAAATGCAGGCGTAGCTGCTGGCGTCCTCTAGTTTGTTAAAGAAAGTAACTTATATTAAAGTAACTTAGCTATAAATGTTATTTTTACGATGCTAATAAAAGTTTACACGAACTGTAACAACATTAACATGAAACCAAAACATGTAATTAAATATCTACCTACGTTTATTTAAGTAACAACAAAACCTTTAGTTAGCAGGCCTAAAACCTATAAGGTTAATTTAATATTCATCTCAACTGCCTCTGTGGTCCAGTAGATAGCGTATGCGACTGCTGGTCCGAGGTCCTGGGTTCGATTCCCGGGCCGGGCAAAAGTGTTACTGGGTTTTCCGAATTCTCAGTAGCAGCACGGAGGGTCTGGTGATGTGCCTGGTAACGGCGATAGGCTCGCCCCCTATTACGTGGGACCTAAAAATTCATGGCGAAATGCGGGTGTAATATTTACACCTCTGCGTACCCCTTCGGGGATATATAAATAAATAAAAAAAACATCTATTGGTTTAAGTAGCAGTAACAGACTGACTACGGAATTCAATATTCCAAATATAGATATAGATCTGTAGATTTTAGATTCGTTTTTGACAGTTTTTGACATAAGCTCCATACAAAATATGTCAAACACGAATCTAAAATCTACAGATCTATCTATAGATCGAGTATTGAAAATGGCCGTTAACAGAGATAGCAGTAGGTATTTTTATGCATCTAATAAGATCCAGTAAAATATTGGGTTCGGTATTAGTCAATTATCCATGGTTCATAGAGCTCCTCACTAAACAAATTAAGAATTATATTTTGGGGAAAAGTTACTTAATTACTATAGTCGATTTTAAGCTTTCACTATTCGTTTGCATTATTACCTATTACAAGTTTATGTCGCAGGTCTTATTCGCAATAACAAGCTATAAAAGTTAATCGATATATAAAATACAATTTTGTGATAAATACAAATATATAAAAAACAAGATTGTGACACCGTAGTAAAATGTCACACTTTAAACATACGCTAGTATTTTCCGTCGGCGTGCAGTGAAATAACTGTTTATGCAGCACGTTTTAAACCGGAATGTGATCGTTTGGAGAGATAGAAATGTTTCGCGGAGGGATTCCTACAGGTGACTTGAATTAAAACAAACATAGGAGCTTATTTTCACGTTTTGTTTACTGGTTCTATCTGGTTTGAATAAAAGGTGAGCCTGGCTTATGCAGAGTGTTTCTAGTCTCTATATCTACGAAGCAAATTATGCGTATACATAGCATAATCAATACAAGTACAAGTCTTACTTTACTTACTGACTGACAGACAACGCATAGCCGAAACTAATGGGTGCAACAAGTTGAAGTTTGGTATGTATATTCCTTATGGAGTGTCTTTTCAACCGACTAAGGGAGTAAAAAAGATTAAGATGTTATATGTTTCGTAATTTGAATCTAATCTATGGAATGATACTATATGAAATAGAATATATGGACTCTCTTTCCAGACCTTTTGATATCCTATGTTGCCGCTACAAGTCTTTCCATTTACCTGGCATAGTAGGAATGTTTTAATGAACTTGGTCCAAGGAATGTACGAATTCTTTTTCAACATATTTTTGTTTCCTAAGCATGTTAGTTTCCACCTTATGTCTTACCTGATATCAGGCTGACTATTTTTCTTTGACCTTAATTTGCTCTACGTTCTTATTTGTTATAGAAAGTAACTTGTATTAAAGTAACATACTTATAAATGTTATTTTTACGATGCTAATAAAAGTTAACACGAACTGTAACAACATTAACATGAAACCAAAACATGTAATTAAATATCTACCTACGTTTATTTAAGTAACAACAAAACCTTTAGCGTATTAACAGGCTTAAACCCTTCATTCATTTAATATTCATCTATTGGTTTATGTAGCAGTCGCAGACACTCATGGAGATAGCAGTAGGTATTTTTTTGATAAGCATCTAATGAGATCCAGTTAAATATTGGGTTCTGTATTAGTCAATTATCCATGGTTAAAGGATAAAACAAATTAAGAATTACTATATTTGGACGAAAAGTAACTTTGTTACTATAGTCGATTTCAAGATTTCGCTATTTGTTTGCATTATTATTGCAAGTTTATGTCACAGGTCTTATCAATATAACAAGCTAAAAATGTTATACGATGATTAAAATATAACGATTTCAAATTGAAAATAACATTTACTTGCATAACGTACGCTAGCTGTTATACTTCCACAATTGGCCAGTTACATAAGTTTTATGTGACGAATAAAAAATCTGCCCTTAAGGTACTTGTCTGATTTCGCTGACGTTTCATCCGTCTTACTGCGGCTAGGATCATGGGAGGCTGAAATCTCTGGACTCTGTAAATGAATTCACTTCTTCTGCAACAAAATCACAAGTAGCCAAAGTCTTTCTATTAACTCACAATGGTATAATGACGCAAATTAGGAGAGGACTATGTCCAGCAGTGGCCTGCGAAATGATGATGATGTTGGGTCAAATCCATCTTGCCAGACTTCTTGGCGGATTAATTGGCTAGTTTATACAGCACACGGTGAAAATCTCAATTGCGAAATTTCCGAAATACGTATTGTATCATTATAGAGTAAAATATCCGTAGCTATTAAGCGCAAAAAATCTTTAATCGTCAACATACAAAACTTTCCTAAAAATAGAGCCCAGTCGTTTTGGCTATACTAAAACAGAATATTTTTGGTAACGGTTTTTTTAGTACAATTATGCAAAGCGTTTAATTACATGTAACTACATTATTTACCTATCTACAGACTAAGGCACTGAGTTTGAGGGCTAAATTGATTCACCGCACAAAGGTCAAAGTTGCTTGGCTTGACGTGTAGCCATAATAACCACAGATCCGAAAACAAATCGGAGCGCTCATACCGTGTCTCGACTAGCTACTTGAACAGACCGCCAAGTAAAGCAACATCTTCAAAGGTCACCACTTGGATGGGTTACCGCTTGTCCTGACATTTCTCACGGCTATTCTTCTAACTTTGGTGTCAGAAGAATAACCGGTCCTTTCGTAAGCTTACACGGGGATATGGATCCAACGTGCAGAGGCCCGTAGAGAGTTTTAATCTAAAATGGGATGGGACCCATGCCGCGGAGCCTCCACAACTGCACTACTGAGTACAGCTATGGACTAGCCGCAGAACACTTAGGAGTCTTGTGATGGTGTGGAGCCTAATTTAACTAGGTTATGGGGATGGATGTTTGATGGACTGAAAATAATGTTACTATGGATAGCAAACGGCACCTGCCAGTGATACTCCTATAGCATCCGTCCGCGTGGCAGGTGGTGACTCGCCAACTCACTAGATGGGCCCTCTCTAAACAGCCGCCCATAGCTAACAAAGTCTGCCATAAAGACAGCCAGAGGGCAACACCAACTCTCTGAAGCATTCGGGACCGCAGTGTCGCCACACACATTCAGCTCGCCACTCAGCTGCCCTGCGGTTTGTAAGCTTTCTTTTCTTCTTGTAATACATTTTTTTGTTTATATAACAAGATAAAGGTGATGTTTGAAAGCTGTTACTCTGCCATCCGAGTTTGCGTTAGTCTCATGGCGAGATAACGACTGCCCCAGAGGGGTTTTATTATTATTATTATTTCGACACCAAAAAAAAAGCAATTTTTATTTGATTTCCGATGCTGTAGGACAAACATTTGAATAATATTAAAATACTTTCTGACTGAATATTAATGTATAAACCAGTCTTTAAAATCAATCAATATCAATTAGATTTCATTTTCATTGCAGTATAATATAGCAACAATAAATTATGTTATCGTCCACTGCTTGTTCATAAAAGTGCAGCAATACCTTAATTAATTCACCGGAGCGCATTTTGCCAGTAGTAGAATATTATAGCTTGGAGCATATTAAGTATTCGAGAGGTCCAACGGTCGAACGAAGATCTATAAAGGAAGTCTAAGTAGGTATTTTCTTTACGGTGGAAACTCAACTCACGAGCTCATCCTTCGCGTCTTGGGTTAGGCAGAGGTGGTGTAGACTCTTCTTTGCAAATGCTTGAGGCTTACCAACTGAAACTACCGCGGCGTTCGTTGATGTAACATTGAGCTGCGCGAATCGTTGTTAGCATACTTTCCGTCAGACCCACTGGGCATAATAGTTAAAAAAAAACGATATCTAATAATAATAATATTCTACCACATACACACATCACCATCTAGTCCCAAACTAAGCAGAGCTTGTACTATGTGTACAATGGATAAACATACTTATATACTATTTGTTTTGTAAATACATACATATTATACATAGAAACACCCAGACCAAGACAAACGTCCATGTTCATGCACACAAATGTTTGACTTGAGCGGGAATTGAACCCGCGACCTTCGGCGTAGCAGTCGCTTACACTCCCGCTGCGCCAACCAGCCGTAGTCACAGAGGAACTTGCATGTTTTCAATATGCAAGTTCCTCAAAGTTAGTTCTCCTCCTAGACCTCCTGCTAAGTTGCTCAAAACGTCGCTGAAAAACAGAGCAATTTGAACCTTAAAATAAGTTATGAGACGCAATTAACACCCGTTAAATAAACTAGTATGATGTATACAAATCGCGAAAATTGAAATTGATTAACTTATGTTTTACGACGATACAAAACAATTTTTGGTGAGGCCAGCCAATCGATTATGTTGCACGAAATCGCACAAATTCATATTAACCTACTATTTATACCAACAAATTGAACGCGAAATATTAATTTGCGAGACAAATTAATTGCAATACCGTGAATAATATTCTACCAAATTCTATACAACTTAATTCTAGCAAAGAGATTTCCAGGAACATTATTTAATAACGATTCACGCGCTTATTACATAAATCTTGTGTAAACTTTCGTAGTAGCAACAAACAAAATTAATACCAATAATAAAGCGATCTATCTTACTCGGGAAAACAAAGGTAGGATGCACATTGCACATACAGATCATACAACGGAACAACATCCCATGCTTGCACTTTAAGAGCAAATCTTTAGTTAGGTTAACATTCTGAGATCGGAACATATTCGTGTTTCGGATCCTTTCACCGTTCCTCTATGTTTACATTCATTTATTTTTATTTTCTTTACAACTAGAACTGCTCCTTTGTTGCACTTTGCTATTTTAGAACGGGAACTTAAATGAAAACTATTGTGTTTGTTGTTGTGTTTATTTTTACTCGCTGCTCTTGCGATATTAAGACTCAAGTTCACCGACAATGATATAACGGTCGATTGCAAAAACAACTGTTTGAAGTTAAACATCAAGATAAACAGAGATCGTTTTTTTACTGTTCACCAGTGCCGTTTGGGTGCCAGTTAGAAAACCGGACGTTTTTGAATGAAATGAGTGAGAAATGTTGAAAAATCATTGCCAAATGAAAATGTACCATTACAACATCAAATGACGTTAACTTGTGCAACTCTTTTAAACAATCGTATAACATTATAATGCAGTCAAGTTCAGACGTCGTATTTTTCTTTTTAGGAGTATCACGACATTTTTTGGCAGGATCAATTTTATGACATTTGTCATTGTTATTGTTTATTGTGTAGAAATGCCATAACCATTTCAAAAGAGGTTTTAAAACGTGAAAAGTTATCGCTGAGCATATCAAACGATTACTTTCTGATTTCATCAGGAACCTTAAGAAAAAAATGGCTGATAGGAACCGTACCAGAAATTTGAGCCTTAACGAAAGAAATATTTTGAGTGATTATATTCACCATCCATAAAAAAATTATATACGGACCTCCTTTTGTCTTTATATGAAACTGTTCTGTTGACAAATAAATGTAACTAGTAAACAAAATGTCACATTGACAGCGATAACCAACGTTTAAACGCGTTAAACATGGATGCGAGGCTCGGTTAAAATAACCGTCCGATTTAGCATTTTAACTGACGTATAAGATTTGGTGAACATGAAAATTTAATTAAACAGCTGGTTACAAATTTAAACATCTGTTAAAGTGTGGGTGAACACCGGCCTAAATATATTGCGTTTTCGTAGAATCTTAATCAGTTGTACAACTATTATTTGTTGCCTATATGATGTTGTATTCTACAGAAATAATTTCTTGGTTTCTGTCAACTAATATAGAAAATTTTTGACTGCCTCTGTGGTCCAGTGGATATCATATGTGCATACGATAAGCAGACGCTTATGGGTTCTGGGTTCGATCCTCAGGTCGGGCAAAAGTGTAACTGAGTTTTCCGAATTCTCAGTAGCAGCAAGGAGTCTGGCAATGTGCCCAGTTTCGCTATCGATAGACGATCGATAGACTCGTCCCTTATTACGCGCGGCCTAAAAATGCGAAATATGGATGTAAAATTACACCTACATCTTCAGGAAAACATTCGTGAATCTATAACAAAAAAATAACTATGAATAGATTACAGCACATTTTTCAACTTAACTGCAAGTTTCAACTTAAAGACGACATTTTTTGGCAGGACTAATTGAAATCTCGAATGAAAATCATCATCTTTATCAAAAGAACAAAGACTCTGCTGGGAGCGATTAAGAAAAATAATTTATATATTGCTTAACAATGTCTAGCGTCTCTCTCGGTTTATGTACTGTGTATAACGCGTACACTAATATGTTTAATCCTGAGCTACAACATTAAGCTAAGTGACAATCTCATCTCCTTCTGCTCCTACAAATCCGATTCAAATCGTTCAAATAGGTCTATAAATCAAAGCAAATCTTAATATATAAAATCCTTGCGTTACTGACTGACTGACAGACACGCTACAGCCAAAACTATTGGGCGCAGGAAGCTGAAATTTGGCATATATGTTCCTTGGGGACCGTAGGGGTGCACTAAGAAGGGATTTCCCGAAATTCCCACGGGATCGCCCAAAACGGGTATATTTAAAAAAATTGCAGGCGTAGCTGCTGGCGTCCTCTAGTAGCTTATAAAATACCAATAGTTTATCAGTTTCCTCACTTTTAGGGTGCAGATTATCCTATTAAATACATATTATTCTGTTTTATAGTTTATCGCATACAGTAAACTTTGTAAAAGTGAGCAGATACTGGATTTATTTTAGTTCAGGGGCCCAATTCTGCTAAATTAATATAGTCTCGATATCATGTCAGTGTCATACTTACGTCACAAAAAGCGTATTCTTCTAAATTATCTGATATTTGAATGACATTGTAACGAGATCGTATGTGTCAACGACGATCTGTTTATTTTAAATTATACGATAATGACATTAGATTGTCAGAATACCGCTTTTAAATCCATTCAAAATATAATATCAATGTCATATAAAATAGCAAAATTGGCCCCCAGATCATTAGTTATAAAATAGTTTATCGAAGGCATCATTATTATTTTAATTTGAACTGTATGTCCTGAACAATAAAAGTATCTCAGTAGGTATTAGATACTACTGCAAAAATAATTGAACATTTCGTTAAACTTACCTATTTCAAGTCAAGACAAAAAAAAACATTTTATTTATTTTTATAGACTCACGCCTGTACCTATCCCTGAAGGGGTAGGCAGAGGTGTAATATTACACCCACATCTCGCCATTATTTTTTAGGCCCCACGTAATAGGGGGTGAGCCTATTGCCATTTCCGGGCACATCACCAGACTACGTGTTGCTACTAATAATTCAGAAAAATTCAGTAACACTTATGCCCGACTCGGGAATCGAACCCAGGACCTCCGATCAGCAGACGCATATGCTATCCACTGGACCACGGAGGCAGTCAACAATTTTATAATTTTATATTAGTCCGGTCATAGAGTCCGGTTATAGCTTACGTACCTATATAGCCTAGTAGTAGTAAGTTTACGTAACTATGACGTCACTCAGGTATATTCGACCTAACTTACCGTGTGCCATGAGAGCTGTTATAACACAAACCGTTATTCAAGACGTTATCCATCAAGTGATGGCTATTAAAACATTACCTCAGGGCAATTAATATGAATCTTATACAGCGAGTAACGAAAAGCTGTGGTCATTATTTTGTTACGTCCACTCGCTGAAAAGTATTTCATCCATAATGTTTTAAAATTTTGGACATAAGTTAAAAATTCTTGGTCATTAAAATTAATTTTATTTATTTCGTACATGGAAAACTTACAGCTAAAAATATTGTGTTTATCATTAGAATTATACATCTGGAAGCCAATTATAAAGTTTTCACTTATAGATATAGAGTACGTATTCAAGTGAGTAAAACAGAATTCCTGACAATTTTAAACGTTCGTTATGATATGTATAAAATATCAAATAAAGAACAATGGCAGAATTTGGTCTGGGTTTGTTGTGGCGACCTTAAACTTCATATGAACAAAACAAATTGTTTTTTTTTTCTACGATTTTTAATATTTTCACTTTGTCTCGTTAAAGCTGGAGTATTTTATGATAATAAAAAGCATTCCAATTGATTACGAATACTTTATTATTTGATTGTTGCCATAGACAATGGTGTGACAGGAATAGACGTGAGTGCTATATCCGTATCGATTATTAAATAAGTAATGATACGATCAACCTTTATAGACTTGGTTTGGTTTAAAATGCAGTTATTTAATCAACATTATATTAATTAGCTGAATGCTAAATAGTTTTGAAGCAAAACAACGTTTAAATCAAATAAAAACGTCACAGCATCGTTTTAATGTTGTATCGATTTCACCTAAAATCGATTTAAAATGTGCAGCTCTGCTTTTATATTTGGCTGTGACAGTTAGATGCTACAAAATACTTCCGCGTTTTGATGTCAATCTGACATGTATCATTTGATAATTCAAACGTACCTACCTACATTGTTTAACTTTCATACTATAACTTTCCTTTTACCTACATTGTTCATTCTTAACTAAAAATTCAAACACCGATATCTTCTTTTTCCACCTTTCCTGAGTGAAAATAGAATCATTTTTAGACTCTGTTACTTTCGCAATTTTTTTTGGTATATTTTTTATTACTGTTCGCTTCAATTTAGTTTCAGACATTTTGATGTATGGAGATCTGCCATTGTCCTTTCAACAATTGCATAAAGAATTGATAACTCGGACACCTCCTTGCTGAAGACACACTGCAGGTATAAGGATCGATGTCATGCTATTTACACAAATTGTTAAAAGATCTGCTTGCACGCACCATAAAACAATTTTGCCTATAATTTGTAGATGCAATAGGAACCCGAAGAGGGGGATTATAACGTATTGATCTTAGTGGCACATTATAATATATTTCCTCTAGCAAATCAGGACAATCAATGTTGTTGTTTACTATCTTAAGTAGGAAAGTGAAGTCGGCAATCTCTTGTCTGTTGCTGATTGGCAAAATGTAAATACCTAATAAACCGTTTTTGTACTTTTTCAAATCGATCCTAAAATAAGATGGGTTCCAGATTTAGGAAGCATATTCCAAGTGACTCCTTACAAATGTGCAATATAGTATTTAAAGAGTTTTTATTTCGGTAAAAGCTTTACTTAAACGCATTATAAATCCAAGTGATTTAGAGGCTTTCTTAACTATCGTGTCAATATGTGTATCAAATAATAAGTTGCTGTCGTGATATACTCCTAGATCTCATATAGTGCTACATCTCAGTAGTATATGACCTCCTAGTTAATATGGAGCATTAATGACGTCATGTTTTCGTGTAAATGATATTATGGAACCACCGATATAGATCTACATAGATAACGCGATTATCACGATTTGTATTGAAACCAAGCGTGCCGACTTTTTAATACCTACTGTGACGTTGCCTGTATCACGAAGTCGAACCGATGCGCGACAGTATCGTTTGTGCGATATTCATCGTCTCCTAATACACAACGTCAGATCAAACGTCCGAAGCAAACGCGGCAACGTAATGTGAATAAAGTTTACTTAACGGTAAAACGGACGCGCGGGGACTGAAGTTAGTGGCGACCAAGCTCGTCGCTTGGTCGGAGTTCAGACACGCGAAGTGCATGCATTTGCGTTATCTATGTAGATCTATGTCTGTGTATGGAACATTTGGCTGGATTCAGGTCAAGTTTATTTAAATGGCAGTAATCCTGCAATCGACAAATGTCACTCTGGAGTGCTTTCGTGTCTTCAATGGATGATATACTGGCGTATATGTTCATGTCATCTGCAAAGCTAAGTAAGTTAGATGACTGCAGGCAGAGTTCAATGTCGTTTACGTAGACGACAAACAAGAGCGGACCGAGCAACGAGCCCTACAGGACACCACTTGAAACCAACACCCAATTAAACCTATATTTATTAAGTGCTACAGCTTGTGACTTACTTTGAATATAAGACGAGAACCAACGGAGTAAGTCGCCATGAATTCCGGTTCTAAAAAGCTTTCCGATTAAAATAGTGTGATCAATTCTATCGAAGGCCTTGCTATAGTCTGTATAAACGACATCAACCTGCCCTCAATCATCCATGGTTTTTGTTATATAATCGTTTAATAAAACTAGATTTGTGGCTGAGGATTTACCCCTAAGGAAACCGTGTTGCAAAGGACTAACTTCATTTGAGATTGCAGAATAAAGCTAGTCATATACAATCCACTCAAACATTTAGCTTCAATGCATAGTTTGGAAACAGGTCTATAGTTTTCATTCTCACTTTTAGAGCCCTTTTTGTGCACAGGCGTAATATAGGCTGATTTCCATATCTTAGGGATAACACATAAAGACAGAGACTTCTCAAAAAGAAGATAGACAATGTAATAGAACATGCGCATTTCACTAGTAGTTGCAATGATATATTGTCAGGACCGCAACCTTTGGATGTATCCAACTTACGAAGTAAGTTAGTGACAACTTGCATATTTACTTCAACGCGCGAAATATCAACAACTGAATTACACGAAGTGCAATCCGAAATAAAATTTTCATAATTAAAAGTTCCATTGTCAGTACCACGATTGAGAAAAGTTGAACGAAAGTAAGTCGAGAATGCTTCACATATAGATTCACCAGTGTGAATTATTTTGCTGTCATAAGTTAGTGTACTAGGCATAGAATGAGTATTAAAACGGTTTTTTTATAAATTTCCAAAAACACTTGTGATCATTTTTGATAGATGACTCAGTTCTCTGAATGTAATTATTGTAGCAGGTAGTTTCCATTACTTTAATACGCTTACGTAGGAGTTTAAATGCTTGTCTATCAGATCTATTGCCATATCTCTTAAACTTTTTTAAATATTCATATTTTTCTTTACTTGCTTTAATTAACGATGAATTGTACCATATAGGGTTAATCACAGGTATAAGACACATATATATATATATATAAATTTATAGAGTCGCGCGAATTACATGTTTTACACTTATCTTTAGCCAAAGGTCTTCTGCTGTAGAATGTAATAGATGCTGTGAAGAAACTGATAAGTCCCTTCTTATTGAAATTAAACTACAGTTTACGGATTTTATCGCGTTATATTACTTTCACTGGTTATTTGTTATTACATTTAAACCGAAAGATCTAGAAACTACATTTTTATTACTAGCCGACGTTTCGAATTCTTTACAGGATTCATGTTCACGGCAGACTGAGGTGATATTTGTCTTTGTCTTGAATTTAAAAATTATCTCAAAGTACCCGAACATTTTTCAACTATTGGTGTTACTATCTACGCAGAATGTGCTCACTGTGTCTTGATGTCTTCTGGTGACTTTGTCCTTTTTGGGATTCATTAGCCTGATAACAGGGTCCCAAGCTGGAGGTACATTCCAACCATCTTCCCTATTGAAATTAGGGTGTTGTTTAATTTCAATAGCTTCACGTATCATTCTTGGAATAAAGCGGTGTTCTTTTGCGAGTATTTGTGGTTTATCAAATTGCAGGTAATGGTTGGTTTCTTGTTCTACATGTTCACACACAGCAGACTTCGTCGAGTGTTTGTGTTTAATGTCAACTATATGTTCCTTTAGTCGAATGCCTATGCTTCTCTTGGTTTGTCCAATGTATGAAAGCCCACACTCACAGTCTATCTTGTAAACCCCGGCCTCTTGTAAGGGTAACTGACTCTTGACAGATGGTAATAATTGGCTTATCTTCGTTGGCGGCTTGTAGAAAGTTTTGATTGAAACTCGCTGTGACGTTGGCGCGGTGGTCGGAGCTTGTTGTCTTGCAGAACTTGCTTGACATGTTGAAGCTCGGCGTCCATGTGTTTCTTGTCACAGATCCAACAAGAGGCCGGGGTTTACAAGATAGACTGTGAGTGTGGGCTTTCATACATTGGACAAACCAAGAGAAGCATAGGCATTCGACTAAAGGAACATATAGCTGACATTAAATACAAACGTTCGACGAAGTCTGCTGTGTGTAAACATGTAGAACAAGGAACCAACCATTACCTGCGATTTGATAAACCACAGATACTCGCAAAAGAACACCGCTTTATTCCAAGAATGATACGTGAAGCTATTGAAATTAAAAAACACCCTAATTTCAATAGGGAAGATGGTTGGAATGTACCTCCAGCTTGGGACCCTGTTATCAGGCTAATGAAACCCAAAAAGGACAAAGTCACCAGAAGACATCAAGACACAGTGAGCACATTCTGCGTAGATAGTAACACCAATAGTTGAAAAATGTTCGGGTACTTTGAGATAACTTTTAAATTCAAGACAAAGACAAATATCACCTCAGTCTGCCGTGAACATGAATCCTGTAAAGAATTCGAAACGTCGGCTAGTAATAAAAATGTAGTTTCTAGATCTTTCGGTTTAAATGTAATAACAAATAACCAGTGAAAGTAATATAACGCGATAAAATCCGTAAACTGTAGTTTAATTTCAATGTGTAACATTCGCGTAAACCCAAGAAAATATTAAGTCCCTTCTTAATTTTAAATGGCTTTCGAGATATAAACATGTCGAGTACCCAACATTTTGGCACTGTTGTTAGCGCTATGATCATAAATGTAAAAGCATCACTGGTTGATTGTAACATATCTACATGACAACCCAGTTTTGTTTCGATCCCAAAATATTTTATTTCCACACAATTTTTTTACGTTTTGGACATGCAGATAGTCAATCAAATGTATTTTGTTTTTAACTTAAAATGAAATTATGTATACTGAGTATAAAAGAAAAATATTAAGATTAAAACATAGGTTACGTTTGAACTCTAATATAATTATATAATTATACTCCAGATCTTAAAAACGTTTCTTATTTATTTGAAAACGAGGTAGATATCGAATTTACATAATACCAATAGGTATATTTATTTGGTTCAGTTACCGACTATGCCGTTATGAAAACAAGTTAACTTTAAATAAGTTTACCTTCATTTGGACCGATCTATTTATAACTTCACCGATCAAACTTAGAAACTCGTACAACGTATTACATATTAAACTGACGAACTTGAACTACGTGGGTGACGCAGAAATAGAAGAATATCCTTCACCTATATACGAACCGCGTTGGCGTTGTTTAACATATAAATAGTTTATTTTATCTTCTAAAGATAATAATGAACATGCTCCAAACTTCTGAAGTCTAGTTTCATAACAGCGTGATTTATTAAACATAGGTCCTCCCCTTCTTTAATTTTTATTTATTAAATGCACAAAACACATAACACTCAATGGTAGATGGATAAATTATATATTTTTTTTGTTATTTGGTTCACAACGTAGGCAATTTGTACACACTCGAAAATATAACAGCAAAATTAAACAAAGCAATATTTTCAGTAGTGCCCGGTAACGGCAATAGGCTCGCCGACCGGAAAATTCATGGCGAATTGTGGGTGTAATATTACACGTCTGCCTACCCCTTCGAGGATACAGGCGTGATACTATAAAAATAAATAAATAAAAAATATTATTTCAGTATCTCGAAGGACTTCTCAAACTTTTTATCAACAAAAGATGTCCAAAATGTTTTAATGGTAAAAATGCATTAAATAAACCTATTGAAATTAAACCTTTTGAAATATGAATAATTATTATTTTATGAAAAGAGGCGTTTGTTCCAACCATAGCGAACATAAAAACGGACTTTATGATATTGATGGTTTTAAAACAATCGTAGGATAATAGTCAGTATATATATGAGAGATTAACAATAATTTAATTAACTATGTACTATAATTAATAATATTCATAACTAAGAAACATGCATGATCAGACATATACAAACTATTTGGTATGCAATGTGGTGTCCGATCATTTGACAAAAAACAAATAACAAATTTTAACTTAAAAAAATTCATTTGACAAAATTATACTTGATAAATTTATTATTTTACAAACTATTGTTTAATAAACTACTCATTCGGCAATATATTTACTAAAAAAAATATCATGCTAAAACATTAATTTACAAATTGATTTTTTTAACATTAACAGGTTTTAAAAAAATAATCTAGTAATAAAATAAATATAATAATAGTTGGCAAAACAAAGTAAAGCATAAATAATATTTGACAAAATGCATTGCTTGGTAAATATTTTATTAACCAAAATCTAAATTAATACAACAGAAGGACTCGATTGACGTTCTGTCGAGTAACGTGCAAAGTACTGAAGCTTTACTGAGAAAGATCTTCATGGTCTTGTTGCATACGTTTATGTTTTTATGGGCTTCAGTGTCAGAGGCGTTCAAAGCAGAATGTGTCAGTGAATTAGATCAAGTTGCTGTTATGCTGATAGCATTATTTACAAATCGCCAATATGGTTTGAAGTGGGCACTGACAGTTGTTGGAGAAATGTGTGTTGTTCTATTTTATAAATGTACCTGCACTTGTCAATAGGTTTGTCTTCACATCTGGTGTATAATTTGAACCGGCCGCCGCACACTAGCGAATATTTGCAAAAACCTGGCCAATATATGATTTTAAATATTATCAATAGAACAGTTTTATAACACTTATCTTAAACCTCAATAAATGACGCAACTTTAGAGCATATTTTGATATATTTTATATGGTAAAATTCTATAACAATCTGCCTAAGAAGTTGATAAAAAATATCGTGCTTAAATCTGATGATTTCCAAGTCGCATGCAATCGCTCGTTGTGTTTAAAACTGTAAATATTTGGTGTTTTTGTGTTTTGGATTCTTTTTATAGAGGTATTTATAATTGCTATCAGATGTTACTATTTTCTAAAATAAATCTTAACACCGATACCCTTGCCTTGAAATTGATAGTATTATTTACTTACGTAAGCAGAAAGAATAAGGGAAATAGTACAATATTCTTCTGTTTTCCGAGAAATAAGCTGTATTAATTTGAAGCATATAATGCTAGTATTTAGTTTGTTTTAGATTTGGCTGCCAATAGATATTGGTGTAAAAGTAGAAAGCAGTAAATCCTTTTACAATCGCTTTTTGTTTGATTTCATGGTACCCACGTATGTGATTGATTCATTTAAGATACAAGACAAAGCGTTCTCTTGATTATCAGCAGTAAATTGCATGTGCAAAGAAGAAGCAGAGGTGGAGGGGCCAAGATTCACGGCAACATCCACCTCATCAAATCATAAACATCAAGCAAAGCACTCCTAATCTCTTCATCCGTAAGCAAACTAGACCCACAGTGAAACCAAAAGCGACACTTAAAAACTATACTATAATAAAAAAAAGAAACCTTATATAATTAATATTTTACGCCAAAGAAAACATTAAAATAATGCATTTACTGACTGTCGATGATACTCAAGGGTCAACCTGACCCTGTACTTGCCATTTTGTCGCGAAACAAGAACTGAGCGACAAGACACAACCACTATGCGCAAGAGCGGGAGCAGTACTGAGAATACACGGGCGGGAGAGCGCAGTGGTCTAAGAGTAAAATTATGAAATCGTAGTTTTTGAAGCAGACATGGTTTCATAGACCCATGAGTAATAACCAAGGGTTAATTAGAGCTCTAACTGCAAATGTAATTTTGTAATCCTATATATTTATATGGGATTACAAAGTTACTTATGCAGTTGATGTACGTCGAAAACTGGACAGAAATTGATTAATGTTTTAGTTTTTCCTTTATTCATATACTAAACACAAATTGTATTCTAAATTTGAAGCTTCTATGTCTGCTAGAAGTGCCTTAGACTTTTGATGATCGGTCAGTGAGTGACAAAATTAAGAATTTTGGCTCCTTATAATTCTTAAACTACTGGTTCAAAGCATGTTTGTGTACTGATTAAAGCTTTTTACATAAAATAAAATAAAAGGTTGCAAAAGTTAAACAGTGAAATCGTGACAAATATGCAATGCAACAGACAAATAAAACTACGTAAGTAAACCCAAGTCTTTTCTGTACTCGACCAACGCGGATGTTAAATGTCATGACCTTAGTTTAATGATTATCATTTATCTAAGGTCATGATAATTCGTAAATCGGTTAAGACTTCAGAACTTAACAACTAATCGTATGTATGAGTAATCTTATTTTTAAATCTTTCGCAATTTTATTCATCATTAAAGTTTTAATTTACTTTAATTCACCGTAATAAACGTTACAAAATAAAATAGAGGTATTTATAACTTAAATTAGCTAACACGATAAAATCCCTTTAAATAAACTTGTATACATAATTAATAATATAAGTAGTAAGTGATACAAACGTTCAGACCAATGTAGGTACCTATACAAAATTACACACAAAGATAAGACCGTTTTATCTGTGATATCAACAATTCCTTCGCAGAATTAATCGATTAAAGTGAGCCATATAATACTTACCCAACAACATCTTTATGTAATTAGGTAAATTAGTTATAGAAGCAGCTCTCGCTTCTGCGTCGTGTTTATCACAGCGATGACGTAAGACGGAACAGACTGATTCAAGATATTTGTAAGAACATGTCAACTAAGGTACCTATTGGAACACGAGATTGAATAGTCTGAATAGCGGCCATAGCTGCAAGGGTAGACATTACTGCATCGAAGGTTTCACTAAGCCGGACAAACTACGGGCAAGTGCTGTAAATATTTGATAAATGACCGGATCTAGATAAATGAAAGGTATGTAGTGGTAAGTCATCATCATCACCATCAGCCTGCCATAGTCTATCGCTGGATATGCGCTTCTCCAATATCGTGAGCCCGAATTTCGGCTTTCCACTTTGCGTATATCGTCATTCCACCTAGTCGGATGCAGACACTACATATTGGTAAGTATAAATGGTTTTTACATTTCGGATTAGATTCATACCTACGCGGTAGAATGAGTCTTGAATTATTTATTTTACGTTCACATTATACCTAACTATAATAGAAAGAAAGTCAAGTAACACACTAATCAATTAATAATTCAAACTCGTATTTCGTTGAATGGATATGAACACTGGCGTTGCTCTAGTCATAAGCTGAGGTGTAAAAAAACAAC
Organism: Euclidia mi; assembly: GCA_944739405.2. NCBI lineage: Eukaryota > Metazoa > Arthropoda > Insecta > Lepidoptera > Erebidae > Euclidia > Euclidia mi. Next base: position 37,733,398 of record OX123198.2, read on the forward strand.
ACTAGGTAAAATTGTGAATGTTCCTTCCAAAAATGTAGCTTTATGTCGATGAAAAAAATATTCAGATAGGTTCTGTAGTTTCAAAGTTAGTTGTAAGCAATCCAATTTATAATACAGGTATGTTAAAAGTACCCCCAGTGGGATCTCCACCTTGTCGTTGTGGGGGGGGGGGCTCAGTAACCGTGGCTTGGACACCCACGGAGAAGTTAAGCGGAATCCCGGGAGTGGACGCTCCACGTGGGCTTGGGTGAGGCCTGCGTAGGATGCGTCCAAGGGTGCGGGTGCGGGGAACAGTGCACTGTCCCTCGCAGTCGGGCGCGGTCGCGGGAGGAGAGGCGTATCGGTGTTGCGAGGCCGCGCACCCTATCTCCCGTGACCAAATGGGGACCCGCGGCCATTTACTGCGTTGCGGTGGGGCCGCAGAGGAAGAGGAGATGCGGTGTTGTCAAGTTGCCGTCCTCTCTATCCTCTGCGGCCGCTGGGTTTTAGTGCCGCGGATGGCGAGCGCTGGGGCTGCTCCCCGTCCGCCAAAAAGCAAGGAGGCGGCGTAGTGTCCGCGCCGCCTCCCAAGAAGACGGGGCCCGCCAACACCAACAGCGGGCCAATTCCAGGCGTAGTCGCGGAAAAGTATGCTATCTGCGCATCGCGTGACCCCGCCATCGTATAGGACCCGTATTTTTTTATTAAAAAAAGGTATGTTTATAGTGTCTACAGGCCATTTTATAATCAAAATTATGTTTGCGTTACAAAATGGCTACGTCGAGCACCCTTCTCGTTACGCTTCTGAAGGTAATATTAAGGGAGTTATTAAGGACAAACGACGTGGACAAATTTGTTACGAACGCGGCTCCAGACCCGTGTTTTTAAATCGCATTTTGCTTCAGAAATGTGATAACTTTCCTCTATATTTTTACAAACACAAAGCAAACTTTGTGTTTGTAAAAATGCCGTGGTACTCCTGCAGAATAATAAGTTGTGGTTTATATTTTCAAAGGGACAAGACGTTCCTGGATCGAAAAAGCTTTAGTGAGCGTTGTTGGATTCCTGCTTAAAAATTTCCAGTTTAGATTTTTGGATGGTTTCAGGAGATAGCTATGCCTTTCGCGTACGCTTTACTCCTTAAGGCAAATGTAACAAGAGCAGTGTATAGCGTGTATGTAAAAACCTATTTCCCAATCTCCTCCTTTGATGCTGTACTGATGTGTCAATGAAATTCAAAATCCATATCCGCACGAAATAACTTTATTGAACGCAAAACGAAATATTGTAAAACGGGCACTGCTTGAACAGAAACATCTATGTTTGTATTATGAAAGCTATCATCGTAAAGCAGAGAGTTATGAAAGTATACGACACATTTAAATTAAATAATTAGTTGTGTAATTTTGTAAATTGGCCTCGCTTCAACTTGAAAGGGTTGAGCATCTGTTTTCGTGTCTGTTTTCTTTACTTTGGTATATAGCTGAGATGCGCTAATTAAATAAGAGAGGGATAGTAACTGTTTAAAACTGTTGTGTTTTCTGCTGCTCAGAATATCTTAGAATAATTAACTTTTGAAGTGTAATAATTGAAATATCATTTGAGTGTAGCTAATTAAAATCACATCACATACATCTAGAGAGAATCTCGCTAATAGGAGTCACACCCACGATTGACATAATATACAAGTTATCAAAAATATACCATGAGCCGCGGTTCAACAGGCATCGTCGCCCAAGTAAGACAGAGTATCCTGCCTCAAGCTGGAAGAACATGACATCAATTTTCAAGACTAGAATAAAATCTATTTTTGTAAAGTATGCTACCTACTAAAATCAGACGATCGTTTCATATCCAATGGGTAATGAATCAAGCAAAACAAAACCCTTGCAATATGAAAATGTCATCTACACACTGCGAGGATTCACGAATTTAAAAGTATATTCAGATACAAAACAGATAATGTTTTGATAACTATAAAATACAATAACAAGAAATTTAAAACAACACAAACAAAAAATCTACCTGTCATGTAATCCAGAGGCATTGGAAGATAGGGGGGTATCGGCATTGTTACCGGACCCTTATGCGGCACATTTCCGTAGACACTCAGGAGATTTGCTCTTGAATAAACAAAAAAGTTTAGACTGGTATTCATTGGACAATTCTCACTAACGATAAATCTCCACAGCGTTCGTATAGCAATTGTGATCTTTAACCACATTATAAGCAACAATAGAATCCCGCTAGCAACGTTGCAACATACTTCCCACTTAAACAAAATATGTAACAAGAATACCATTTTCACTCCATCTGTTTTACACTTCAAATACTAGCCTATCTATTATATTGCTACAAAAAGCGTGAAAACGCTTATTAAAGTCACGCAAACGCGACGTGAAAACGACGTTCAATCGTATAATGACAAGTTCATACGCGGTAAATGGTCAATGTTTAACACATAAACACGGTTCCAGCCATGATTGATGAACGAATGTGCTGTTAGTTCACAGAAATGGATATGAGGTGCAAATGGGTACATACTGGTGGAATTATCACTATGTGGATAAATAATCCATGTTTATAGCTAAAGTTATGGGCAAACTCTGGGTTGTATGAACATTGGTGCAACATCTGGAGATGAAATTTTATCAGTATCATTGTAAAAAACAAAATGCCTCTAGCTCTTAATAGCTAAGCCTTTTCCATTATGTTATCAAAGAATAGCAGCCTAAGATTATCATCTGGTTTCGTCTAGGTATAAATATTCATTACTCTATCTCCCGGCTCGAATCACCTTCGCCGAAAAGAGCCTCCACGAGCGACGTGAAAAGTGAACTAGAGTAACAAAAGTCCCGAGCATCCTGGACCAATCTTTTGATCACGATGCAATGGTACAGTACATGTCCAATCAAAGGGCTCTCATAAAAGCCAAAACCCACATAGTAGCAATCGTCACCAGCCACTTAAGCCTGCTTTGTCTGTTGTATCTAAATATAGAGCGGTTTTCCAACGACAAGGCCAACTTGCTTTCCAATCTATGTAAAATATCAGAGTGCTATGTCATATGTGCTACGTGTAAAAGAGACTCACCGTGGCTCGGATTACCGAAAATACCACGTAAATAAAATAATACCATAATTTTATCTTAATCGTGTAAATGATAATTAAATTTTAGACAAAATTGCACTAATGTTAAATTCAGAAAACTAATTTTAATTGTTTTAGTTGGAGAGCAAGCTTATCAGTAAGTTAAAATGCATCAAATTACATACTGCTTTACCCTTGTGAGATGATGTAAAATAAAATATTATATTATAGTATTTTATTGTTTTGATGTGACCTATACAGTATTCTCTGTAACCGAGCCCTCAAACACGAAGCTCTATAATGTGATTGCAAGAGATGTCACTGAAGTTTGCAGATGTCTCTGTGCCAGCAAGCTACACATCTATTTTCAACATAAGCCTAGCACTTCCTTAAGGGCTGTGCAATTCCAGAACACAAGACAAGACCAGATCATTTACAATCTTGTTTGCGCTTCTCTCGATATGTGTGCCGGCCCACACACATTAGCGCAGCGCAGAACATGCGAGTAGATCCAAAATGATTTTCCACCTCGTAAAAAAAGGAAATAAAAAGAACATATTGTCCCGAGTTATTTAATCTAAGTTCGTATACAGATTATTCAACCCATGAGCCTACCATCAAATATTGACTACGGTATCAATATGAGCATTGTTGGTTGGACTGATAAAGTACCTACCTACTATCCTCTTATAGAATAGTGACATAATTCAGCATTAGGGTGCATTGCCACCATAAATGTACTGTGCTATGTTGTTATTGTTGCCTTTGATATGTTTACCAATCATCATTCTTCAACCACACTTGTAGAAAAGGATTCAACGAAACTATTGTAACGTAATACTCCGTATTGCATTATAATATCTCGCAGGCTTAACGCAGCAGCTTAACGCAGTGGGTGGAGCCACCTAGTCCGAAGAGTGCTTCGCTAGAAATTATTACCATATATGGTCATGGACCGGCCACAGGCAGTCAGTGACTAATTTTTCTATGACAATATAAGATGGATGCGCGATCTAAATCGGTCAATTTCCCTAGACGTCGCTATGCTGCTGGTTGTAGTGACAACCAAGTATTATTCTTCTACTTCTCTATCTACTGTCCCGCTGGGAGTAAGCATATTCTAGTTGTCTGTGTGCCTATACGTTCTGTCTGTAGTATCTGTCTCCTAAGCATAACAGCCGATCTAGGGACAGACTGTTTCTGACCTGTTGTTGTGTATTCTCCATGCTGTTTCCAGCTCTCCCTGCGGGTCTACACCTGACGTTCTCCCTACGGGCAGACGTTCTACCTACGGGCTACAATTCTCCCTACGAGCTAAAATCTACGAGCTGCTGGCGCCGTGCTGTTACCAGCCGCCGCCCGCGCATCAGCTCCTGCCTACGAGCTTTCTACAGCCAGGCCACGGACGCCTGACTGCACCGGCTTACGCCTGAGCCTTACCGCTCAGCCCAGATCGGCTGCACCGCGTGAGTCTCCGCTCAGCCTGCACCTCGACCGCCGAGCTACCTGCCCAGCGTGTACTTCGGCCAGCTCACCAGCGACCCTACGAGCAGATACCCTGCGAGCTTCGGAGAGTAGCAGGAGTCTACATTCCAACCTTCAGGCCATTGCTTACCTAGATCGGTCATACTGTATGTAAGCGGTAGTGAGACAATGTTTCTATTGAACCCCGACATCCTACCTGAGACTCCCGTCTCAGTGGCGCCCAACTCTAATTGTCTCTTTTCCAATTACTGCAGTTTTTCGTGATGAGGAGGTCAGTCTTTGTAAACGAGGAGGTGCAGACATCAGCGAACCGGTACGTACTATCTAACTTGTGTGTATCTGTGTATTACTGTGTATCTTCAATTTCTATTCTTGTATACCTATTATGTGTTCTCCTACTATTGTCTAACTTAAATTTTAACTACCGATTCCCTACGTAACAGTTCTTAATTTGAAATAACGGTTTATTTTTTTTGAAAGTCACTATCTATTGTCTACATTCTTACACCAAATCGTCGTAGTTTCTTTGTAAGACAGAACTATTGCACACAGAGAGCTGTAATATACTTACGTTTTTGCTATCATACCTATCATACATTTCATATCATTATGAGCACTAACACTAACCCTATCAAGTACTTTCTACTTAATAAAAATCAATTAGCCTACGAGGTCGCTATTCGCGGAGAGGAGCCGGCTACCTCTTTTCTAGTTTTACGAACGCAGCTATCTAAGCTACTTGAGCTGATTCCTAATGATAAAATAGTCAAGCCTAGACATAGCAGACGACGTCAAGGGAGCTAGTGTGTCTGTTACCGATTTAGCTTCGCGAATCTCTTCCCTTAAGGAACAATACGACAGCAACTTGGCGAAGCGAACTACGGCCTTGCACAACCAAGTCTACCACAGGTTGAGCAGGTTTGACAAATCCGAACCTAAATACGGCAAGAAAATATCCGAGCTGTCTGAACGCTATCAGATGCTGTCGCCAGAGCTATCCGAGATAGAACACTCGAATGTTCCATTGGAGGAAGTCGGAATCACGATGACTTGCACATAATCTACCCCTGCACAGGCAGCGTCGGCTCCGGTAACCGTCCCCTGTGAGCAGTGTGTGTGAGGGTTGGTGACTTATTGAAACTCAAATTCGACGCAACAGGCTGCGTTCACGAATTCCTACAACGCTTGACTGAATTTAGGACGGTAAAAAATCTACCTGCCAAAAGATTATTTGATTACGCGTCCGAAATTTTTACTGGTCATGCGTTACACTGGTTTCGCGGTGTTAAAAATTCAATTTCTAGATGGGACGAACTAGCTAATAATGTTATAGCAGATTTTACACCGTATGACTATTACAACCTTTTAGCCGAGATTCGTAATCGTACTCAAGGGCAAACTGAGGGTATAATCATCTACCTATCGATTATGTTCCCACTTTTCGCGCGATTATCACCGAACACGCTACTAACCGAACAAGAAAAACTAAATATATTGCTTCACAATATTAGACCGTGTTATACTACAGGGAGATCCGCTATGAAACGGACATTTAACTTTGGAGTATTATTACATATTGTAGGTAAATACTTAAAAAAATGTTAACTGACCTTAGGGAACCCAGACATATTATACTATAAGTAATACACCATATTTTAAGAAAATCAACTTTATTTTAAGGAGTAACATTTTTTTTTAATGACTGTCGTTTGTCCGTTTCATGACTCAGGTAGCATTGAAAAGGACAGTAGGTGTCTTGAAATGGACTAGGAACTAATGTGACACATTGTGTCATTTGAATACGAAAGGTTTCACAAATTATGTGCTATTACGCATTAACTCTGATTACAATAAGTCAAACACTTGTTATCAAACAAACTGAGATCAAAATAATCATACAATTATAAAAAAATACATGAAATAATCAGTCACTTCTTATAGTATAAACATGAATTTGGCATTAATTAAAAATATTTCTTAATATTTGGAATAACAAATCAACAATTATATTAGGAATGACAATACCAAGAAACTATATCCTAATTTATATATCGACTTACAGTCATTTCCGATAAATAATCAGTCTTGTCGTTACTTAAAGGAGTGGATATTAATTGCAATTGTTACAAAAATAATTATTCATACCCTTGATGCCACACGTTTCGTGTGCCCATTTGTTAAAAATAGCACGTTTTAGCCAGTCTACACTGCTTTTCAAATAAGCCCCTTTACAAACAGTGCAATAGTCATCATCATCGTTTTTATTAACTTTTTTTGCGGTGAAATTCGCCTTGCCTTTGCCCTTAGCCTTACTTGTAGAAGGTAAATTATACGTCGAGTCTTTAGATCCAGAATTATTGTCCGAAGTATCCGATTCTCGGAATGAAAAATCCGAATCCGACGATTCGGAAGACGACTGTATCAGTTTTTCGATGTTTTTAGACGTTTTTATCTTAGCCTTCTGATTTGTTTTTTTTAGCTAATTTTTCAATTAATGCATCCTTTTCAGGCGTATCAGTAATAACAGTGCTCTTCATTTTTCTTGGTCGGTTCTGAGTTTTTTTTCTAGGCAATGCCTTTGGATATGGTCGGATACATTCAGGAGATAAAACCGTGGTTGATAAATTTAATTCTGATTCTGGAATTTGTGGAGTAAAGCTAGAAGAGATAGTAGCTGGCGTTTCAGCAGCATCGACAGTAGATAATATTTCAGCAGAAGTTCCAGGAGCATTATCAGTTAATACTTCGATATTATCAAGCTCATCTGCAGGCCTGTCAGTTACAAAAGATGTCAAAAAATCATCTTCGGTAAATGTATTACGATTGAATGGATGAATACCCGTTTTCTGAAATCCTGAGATTGCATTTTCCATAGAAAACGCGGAAGTGTAAGCGGTGTTGGCAATTTGAGCTACTTCATAAATCGATACGGTCTTTCCGGGATTAGATAACATCCATGCATTCATGGCCTCTCTATATCGAGCCTTAAAAGGCCCATAAACAGAAACGTCCAGTGGCTGGAGGCGATGGCTACAGTGGGGGGGGGAACGTTAAAATGGTAATGTGATTAGCTTTAGCCAATGTGACAACGTCGATGGTAATGTGACTAGCATGATTGTCACATAGTATCAAACACGGATTTTCCTCAGATGGCTTCACATATTTGACAAAGTGTACCATGGCCTTATAAAAACTCTCCTCTGTTATCCAACCACTTGGGTAAGCTAAGCCCAGTGATCCTTTTGGACCGCCTTGCAACATAAATTCCTTAAAATGGACCCTAGGAAACACAAATACCGGAGGTACGGTGCCACCCGAAGCATTAATGAATCCAAGCATTGTGACTAACTGTCCTCTCTCTGCCGATGTCACCTGTCCAACTTGTTTACACCCTCGGTTTGCTAAATGCAACAAATTGCTTTTGGTGGGTTGGTTACTGTTGAACATCCAGTTTCATCAAGGTTCCATTTCATATGCGGTGCAATCGCCTTTTTATGCAATATGTTTGCAAGATTTTCGTAAAACTTATTAACATTTTCTTGGTTAAAAGATGTAGCCCTGGATAGGGAAGTATTTTCAGGTTTACGTACTGATAATGATTGGTTTCTTTTCATAAAACCACGAAACCAGCCCTTCGTCGCCTTTTGCCTCTCGATCCATATTTTTGGTGCGACATTATTGGCAGCTGCAAATTGGTAAGCAAGCTCCTTTACCTGGGTTGTAGTTAATCCTTGGCACATCTTCGAAGATCTTTTTAAATAACCGGCTAGCTGTTCCTCTTGTTCCCGGGAAAAAATCCTTCTATTTTCAATATTGGGATCATGACTATACGCAGTTGAAGACGTTCTAGCTTTCTTAACGATATCTGCCAAATATGATTTCGATATCTTATATGCTGATGAAACTGAGCGAATTGACTGGCCTCTTTCTAATACTTCTTCCACAGCTTTCTCTATTGCAACTTTCTCTGGACGAACTCTTTTCCTTGGCGGCATCTGAAAAATTAATAATAATAATAATAATGTTCTCCGACCGGTTCCGGCCACGGCGGCTCGTCCTTATATGACACTAGTCAACTGAAACATATTATAGTGCAAATGTGTGCGCAAACACAAGTTCACTCTCTATTCCCTCACTCTCATAGTGTTATGAGACGTCATAAAGGACACGTCCGGACAGATATTGGACGTAGAACCAACAGCTTAACGTGCTTTCTGAGGTACTCCGGCAACGCCACTCAGGCTGCCGAGGTGTGACACCGCCTATTCCCTGACTCCGAAATTCTATTGAATAATTTCTAACCGAAAATCCCAATATCACTTTTTGTTCAACCCATGACTCCAACCCGAGACCTCAGGATCCGCAGTCGCTTACACTACCGCAGAACCACAGAACATAGAGAAGAAAATTAGGAGTGAAGAAACGGACAGACTGACGCATTGAAACGGACGTCCGTTTTAATGCGACGGCCCCTATCCGATTCATGGCAAACCTAACCTATAACATATTAATAACCAAATTCCAAATAATTAGTATTGTAAAGATTATAACTCACCGTTACGTGTGTAGTTGATTATATTTTGCAGTAAATACGACTATCACAATTGCAGCACAAGTTATTATCGACTTATAAACCACTTCGCAAATATTTGATAATTTTTACAAAAATCAAACATTTCAGTCATGCAATAAAAACTAAATGAACGTAATGGCCGCGGCAGCTGTCATTATTGTGGGAATGTCTATGGTCATCAGTGCTACCAACAACCAAATATTTATATTAATTTCGTTTAGTAATTGTGATATACCGGGAGTGTCCGTTTCAAAACGCGTCCGTTTCATTGCGTCATCCTACTAGCTTCATTTACTACAGGTATAGACACTATAGACACTCTATAAACCCTATGTCTAAACTATGAAAGGTTCCAGTGTTTAAGTTCACAGTTCCACGAACCTAGTTACCCTACGTCTAACACCTGATTTAGCTTATATAAATATAAAAAAACCGGCCAAGTGCGTGTCGGGCCACGCGCAATGTAGGGTTCCGTAGTTGCCCATAATAACTTGCTGCAAAGGGTAATTAATGTACAACAAATCCGACTGTTTATTTTGCTGAAAAAATAATTTTAATAACACTATTATAAGAACCTAAGTTTTGTTTAGAAAAATACTAGGTATGTATCCAGTTATGTATTGTAAACATAAAATGTGGTTTCCAAGATATACTACTACTATACATACGTAGTACCGTAGTACATTACATACCAAAGTACGTATATCTCTAAGATTAAGCCAGCGCGCCCAATGTAAACTCACAGAAATAGGTATTTATATGTTAACCGACGATTACTCGTAAACTAGTGATATCTACTTAGCCGTGATAGTTTTCCTTTTAAATTCGTTATATGTACTACATTTGTGATTTTTTTCACCTCTTCCAAATTAATAGTTTAGCCGGCAGAGGGGGGGGGGACACTTGAGTCTAACAATTTTTTTCACTTCAAAGCTTGATATTTGACAAACCAATCACTTGATCGAAAAATGATTTGAGCAAACTAATAATATTTTTTTAAAACATATCCAATGATACCCCACATGATGGGGTACTCAACCAAAAAAAAAAAATTCAACCCCACTATATATGTAGGGGAGATACCTTTAAAAAAATTATTTTCCTAAATTTTATTCTACAGTTTTGTTGCAATATCTTATGTCTATATTCATGTCAAATATCAGCTTTCTAGCACCAGGCGTCTTTGAGCTAGGCTGACGGACGGACATGACGAAACTATAAGGGTTCCTTGTGGACTACGGAACCCTAAAAAAGGACACGCGCGGTTACTACAATAAATCGCAGTACTATAAACCGTTTAAACTAAATAACTGTGCTCCCGACGCATCTATAAATATCGAACCGAACGATACACCTGTGCCTGACCCACAACACTATAATGTCGACATGATATCTAAATCAGCTGTTCCAACAACAATCACTATTAATAAGAGGTCTGTGTTCTGCCCGCGATGTCGTTCAACTGATCACTCACTAGAGACGTGCAAGCGCTACCATGTTTTAAGTGTGGCCTTGGGGATGTCACATTTGTAAAATGTCCTAATTGTAAAAATAAATCGTTTTCAAAAAACTTATTTACTCGGATCGTAGTTCGTCAAATAAGGTGATGAACCCTACCGTTTGTGCATCTTCTAAATCTAAATATTTTGACAAAGAAGACTGGAAAAATTGGCTGAGTACTCTAAAAGTGTATTTTTCTAGTTATTCTGTGGCTGCGATCCGTGATCAAAAACCTAATACTGATTTTCGACCCTATGTTAATGTAACCATTAAGAATCTACCCCTTACTGGGTTACTTGACTCAGGTTCTGTCGTGACTATTATGGGCAATAATTCTCATATAAAAATTATTTCTACAACTAATCGCCCTTTGAATAAGTGTGATAACCCTACTATATTTTTTCGATCGGCGGGTGGTCATAGATTGACACCGATCGGCTATATCGACCTACCCACCACTTTTGAAAATAAAACTTGTAATTTAAAAGCGTACGTAATTCCAGAAGTTACTAGTTCGTTAATTTTAGGTATTGACTTCTGGAAAATATTTAAATTGTTACCAAATCATATTTACTCTGTTTCTTTATATAATAATGAGTCTCGTAGTAATTCCTTGCCTAATAAACTTAATGCTGCCTTACAATCCACAATGAGCTTAATGACTACCAAAAACGTTTAGCGGATAAGATGATTAAGCAATTCGAATCTATATCTACCGAGAAGAAAGGCTTAGGACGTACCCATTTAGTCGAGCATCGTATTGATACAGGTGACTCACCGCCAATACGTCAGCGATACTAAGATGATAAATTAAGGTTTTGTTTAGACATTACATGTATCGGCGGACTTAATGCCTGAGGCATTCTCTAACAGTCTACCTTGGGTTGATGCAGAGAATAAATCAAGGTTTTGTTTAGACAGCCAAAAACTAAACTTGGTTACACGTAATGATGCGTACAAACTACCGTATGTTTCCGAATCAAATCAAATCAAATCAAATCATATTTATTTGCATAAAACAGGTATGTACATAATAATATATCAGTTGTTACAAAATCAGTAAGTCCGCTGTATTATTACCTCTTACCTGCGAAATCCTAGATAACCTGAAAAATGTTAGATTCCTAAGTAGTATTTTTATTTTTTTATTTGATTGAACTTCATACACATAATGTACATGTATCGGCGTACTTAATGCCTGAGGCATTCTCTAACAGTCTAACTTGGGGTGATGCAGAGATATATGAAGTAGGTGCAAGCTGAAGTGTTAGGGACTAACATAGCATTATTTATATATACAAATCTATAACTACATACTAATTACATACAATACATATACACAATAGTAAATACTATAAAATATAAACCTACATATATACGTAAAAATATATATATGAATACATATAAATAAATATATTTATGTATATAAAATAAAATTAACTAGAGATATCAATTCTGCGATGATCCTGAAAGTTCGGAGTGTAAGAGCTCTCGTACTTTCGATTTGAATGTGTGTCTGCAGCGTAGAGTTATATTATGACTGGAATACAGGTATTGAAAATGAGAAGTTAGATAGGAAGGTGTGTTAGGAGACATGAGAATAGAGTAGAGTGTAGTGAGAGCGCGCATACTACGGCGTTGACGAATGGGTAACCACTTCAAACGAGAACGATAAGCAGACACATGGTCATACTTGTGATGATTAAAAATAAATCAAATGCAATTATTTAGAAGACGGTCAAGTTTATTGAGGAGGTCTGCTTTCAGGTTGAAATAACACACATCACCATAGTCGATCACAGGGAAAATCAAGGTGTGCACAAGCATTATCTTAGTTTTGGATGGTAAAAAGTTCTTCAGGCGATACAGAGCACGAAGGGTAGGTGACTCTTTGGCTAATATTAGTTACCTGAGCGCGCTAATTTAAATTTGTGTCAATATATAAACCTAGATCTTTGACCGCTGAACAATACTCGATAACAGAATCGTTGAATATTACATACATACATACATACATAGACTCACGCCTGTTTCCCCGAAGGGGTAGGCAGAGGCATATTAAACGCTCACTTTTCGCCAGTGTTTTGATCCCATGTAATAGGTGGCGAGCCTATTGCCACTTATCGGGATATTTTGTTTGCCAGAGCCTCGTCCGTTGATCGGCAGGTGCACCACTTGCAGGTGAGCTTGGCTTGGGACCCTAAGTTCTTGGTGAGAACCCTATGCATATGCGTTGAATATTATAGGTGGCAAAGCAGTTTTGTCTAATTTGCTTAACGGTCTTTGGCTGCCCACAATTATAGCCTGACACTTGGTTGGATTTATCGTCAAACCGAAAGATTTAGACTAACTACGTAAGTACTCTAGATCCCTATTAACAGTGTCAATGGCAGACGATATATTTTTTTTCACCAGAGCCGATCTCACATCAATTCGATGAGGATTCGTCAACGCGGACGGCTTGCTGGCGACCACGAAGATAAGACGAGAACCATTCCAGTGCCTCAGAAGAGATCATAAGGTGGGAAAGGATAGCAAGGAGGATGTCGTGACTGACGGTATTGAAGGCATTAGAGAAATCTACCAAAGCCAACACAGTGACTTTGGCATTCTCTATGCCCGATCTAATATCGCCAGTTTGAGGCGGGCGGAAACGGTGCTGTGGCCAGGTCTGAAGCCAGACTGTAAAGGGCTTAAAGGGTTGTTTAAATAAATATAATGAGATAGCTGCTTCTGGACGCTGGAAAGGTAGGATGGAAATTGGACGGAAGTCATTAAGGCGAGAAGGAGTCTGAGTTTTGGGTAAGGGAGTGACGTAGGCTTTAAGCCATAGGTCTGGAAATGTGCCGGAGTCTAGGGAAAAATTGACAATGTGAGTGATAGCTGGGATGAAGTGTTCCAGGATACATACATACATACGTAGATTGGCTAAGTAATCGAGAGTGAGACAATTGGTTTGATGATCAAGCGTGGTAGTGGTGGTGAAATGTTGATTTAAATCATTCAAACCAAATGTCCCCTGAAATTCGACACTACGCTTTTTGCCAATACCTAGCGTCCCGAGGAACTTCCAGGTATCAGCAGGGGAAGAACAGGTGATATTAACTAGGATATGTCGGCGTTTAGCGTTGCGTATCATCTGGTTACACCGATTCCTTGCAGCCTTATAAAGTGCCCAGTTGCGATCACACCGATCCACATCCATACGACCAAAACAACGTCTGCGCACAACCTTTGGCGGGGGTTTGGGTGATTTTAGGATATAAGAAGGGAGAATGCCGGTGCAGGATGTTGGCTGTGGAAGGAAACTAGGTTAGGATTAGATGTGTGAATTAAGTCAAGCCAGGTATCTTTCCTTTTATGTTGTGATGGGTAGTTTACAGGGGTAAAATGTGGAGACTGGCTGACTTAACTACATCAAGTAGTTTAGAGGATCTTTGAGTACAAGGAGACAGGAGATAGGTGTTAAAATCGCCCATGATGATATGATATGAATATTCCGACCCTAAAGATTTCTCCAGTCTCGAAACGAGTCTGGAGAAATAATCAACAGAAGGAGGACAGTACACGACACCAATAACCAATTTACTGCCTTTGACGCAAACCTCAATGAAGAGATACTCCGCATTTGCAGTATAGTTTGGAGAAGACGAAGAAATAATTTTATAGGGAAAGTTAGTGCGGAGATAAATGGCCACACCACCCCCTCTCCGATCCAATCGATCATTGCGTATCAATATGAAACCGGGGAGAGGGTAAGTGGTAGATAAGAGATGAGGTTTTAACCAACTCTCTGAGACCAGAACGGCATGAACATTAGCAGCAGTGAAAACATCTAGCAAATCGCTGTAGTGGCATGCAATGCTCTGAGCATTAATATGGCACACATTAAAATTATTACTAGAAGGTTGATCGAAAGCCCTACGCACACAATCACCCACCGTATCGGGTAGTGAATGAAAACTTCCATCAAGGGAACCATCAGCAGATTCATCGGCAGAATGAAAAGAGTCGTTATCAGAAATCATGAATTAATATATATATATATATATATAAAATGAAGTAAATAACTATGATTAGGAATAGTATATAAACGTTGCTTACTTATTTGGTGCAAGTACATATAACATCCCTGCACCACCCGCCAGTTGACGCATAAAGAAAAAAAAATCTAAACGCAAAAATACAAACAAAACGTACTATACAACATTATCACATTAAAACATAAATCGAACAGCAGCTTCTAAATTTCTGAACGTGTCATTAATGTCAAACGTCAAAGTGACATAACAAAAATTTTGACATGGTTAGATTGCTTACCTGACACAATCAAAAAAATCAATTACAAAAATATTAATCTATAATAATTTTATAAAGTGCGTTAAAAGTTAATTTATAAGTGGACAGGACTCGGGAGAACATAAAAATGAATATGAAAATGTGTCGCGCAGAACAAATAAAAGACGAGCTTTGAGGACGCCTTCTCAAACTGAAACTGCAAATATTGATACAAATGTTGGTGATGTTATGCAAGAACTGAATAATGTACGCATGTACATTTTTCAATTCTCTAGCGGCTGAACAGGATTTACGCTTCCAGGAATTACAGGCAACCTTGCAGAAGCAGAGCGAAGAGATTAAAGAAAGTATTAGTTTCCTATCGGAGAAGTATGACGTGGCTCTAAAAAGGATTGAATCACTACAGAATGAGAAGAAAGAGGACATGAAACGGATTACTGAGCTGGAGGAAAGAGTAGATTATTTAGAAAGAAAAACTTGTTCAACAACGATTGAAATACGTAATGTACCGAAACTAATCTCCGACCAGAATAAGTTTGAAGGGAAACAGGAACTAAACAATTTTATCTCTGAGCTGGGGAAGACAGTTCATGCTGAAATCAAGGACACTGACATTAAAGACATCTATAGAATTAAACCACATGAAAAATCGAATGGCACAGGCACTATCGTAGCAGACTTTACTACAGTACTAAGGAAGGAAAAGGTTTTAACAGCTGTAAAACAATTCAACAAGAGTAAAGAACTAATTGATAAGCTACATACTGGACATCTAGGCTTCAGAGGAGAAAATAAACCCATCTATGTATCTGAGAGCATCACCAAAAAAACTGCCAAATTATTCTCTAAAGTCCGTGAATTTGCAAAAACAAATGGTTACACGTGCTGGACTTTTCGTGGATCGGTTTTTATACGTCTCGATGAAAACAAACGAGTGCAGATCAGATCAGAACACGATCTCACCAGTATCAAAAATAAGACCTAACTTTCAGTATATTATTATCTTTTTTAAATTTTTGGTTTGTATAACTTTAATCAACTTCGTTTTAAACAAGTATTGTATCACTTTTGAATATACACTCACTTACAAAATACAAAACAATACACATAATCTCATTAACCATTTACGTACACAGTACTATAATAAACACACTTACAAAATAATTGCACAAACAAACATAAACACACACAAGACAAACATAATCATCACATCACCACACTACACACGCTCTAAGAAGCGCGCAGAAAGAACAAGTATATCTTCTTACTCAAAAAATGGCTAACGCGTGTGAATCTATACAAAAATTACAAGAAATAGACAACATACAGCTTGCAAATTCAATAGTATGCGATTGTACCGATCTTGAGAAAGTTACATCTATACACAAAAATGATTTTACTGTAATTGCTCAGTACATCAGAGGCATTTACTGTAATTTTGATGATTTTTTACTTACATTATCTAGATTCAAATTTGAAATCAATGTCATCATATTAACGGAAGCCCAACTTAATTCAAACAAACCTGTGTCACAACTTGCTAATTACAATTGTTATTATACCACAAATGTTTCAAATAAAAATGACGGAGTCGTTGCATATGTGAAAAAAAATCTGAAACACAAGGTTACAGAAATTAAACTCATACACGCATCTTGTCTTCAAATTGAGGTACTAAATAGCATTGTATTTGGTGTATATAGGTCCCCTGCGAATTTAAGTGCAGATAATTTTACTGACTCTCTAGGTTTACATCTAGAATCACTAAACACACAAAAAAGAAACATTGTGATCGCAGGAGATATAAATATTAATCTAAAACCCAGAGAAACTGAACAATACCACGAACACAAAAATAGAATAAATTACTTGAATATGTTATCGTCACATGGAATTATGGCCGGACATACAATTCCCACTAGAGAGGAAAACTGTCTTGATCATTTAATGCTAAAAATTAATCCAAAAAAAAATATCAGCTTTTATAGCAATCTTACGTACTACCACCACCGACCACTATACCACCTTTCTTTCTTTAGCAAAAACAAAAGACAAACCTATTCCAGGTAAAATTAAGACAACTATAGATTTTAACAGTGCCCTTATATATTAACAGAATAAAAATCTAGCTGAACTTTTATTTATTGATGATCCTAGTGTAGTTACGAACTCTTTAATAGAATTAATATCTCAATCACTGACTATCAATACACGCACTATTACCGTGCCAAGCAGTAAACGTTTATTAAAACCCTGGATTACGCAGGGCATTCTTAGATGCATTCGGCATTGTAATGCGTTACAAAAAATCACCAAAATAACGTATACGCGGTACAGAAACTATTGCAATAATCTCATCAAAAAGTTAAAAAGAAAATATAATAGGACACAAATTACTAAAGCAATTAAAGACTTCTTTGGAAGAACATTAAAAATATTACGTATACCAATAAAAATAAATCACAAACAGAGAACCCGGAGTTGTTGCATATTAAATCGTCCCCCATAGAATCAGCTAACTATATTAATAAATATTTCGCAAATATAGGCCGAGAGCTGGCCGAAAACATAATACCTGCTACAAACTTTCATGACAAACCCCTAAACAAAACACCATCCTACTAAGGTTTAAGTTTCCAGGAGTACCATTGAGGTACTCCTGGAAACTGACCAATCCGAAGTTTGTAGTACGCTTATGAATCTGCGCTCTGACAGTGCCCCTGGATGGGACAATATACCTACTTGCTTCTTAAAACTTGCTAGAAACGAAGTTGTACTAGTCATTACGCATCTTGCCAATCTGTGTTTCCAAAAAGGAATTTTCCCAGACGCATTAAAACAATCCATTATTACACCTGTGTATAAGGGTGGCAATAGAGACGATGTCAACAACTATCGACCTATCTCTGTGTTAACAGTGATTTCAAAAATGATAGAGAAACTGATAAATAATCGCCTTTTAAATTACCTTAATAGATTTGATATTCTGTCATCTTCTCAATTTGGATTTCGACAAAAAAAATCAACTGAAGATGCAGTTATAGGACTAACTTCACTAGTAATTGAACAACTTGATAAAGGAAACAAATGTATCGCAGCCTTTCTGGATCTAAGGAAAGCCTTTGACACCGTCTCTATTCCTATCCTCCTACGCAAGCTCGAAGCTATTGGAGTCCGTGGAACTCCACTGGCACTCTTTAAAAATTATCTATCTGGTAGAACACAAAAAGTTAAACTAGGAAACATAGTTGGTGGGGACACAGATGTATCATACGGCGTGCCACAAGGCAGCGTACTAGGACCTACGTTGTTCTTAATTTATATAAACGACCTCTGCAACATGAGAATCAATAACGCCAACGTATTCTCGTACGCCGATGATACAGCTGTAGTCTTCACAGGCAAAACGGGGCAGGAAGTTAAAAATAGTGCAGAAGAAGGGCTTGCCCTTGTCGCAGCTTGGTTACAAGAAAATTTGCTTACACTGAACACTAGCAAGACTAACTTCATTTGTTTTAATATTTATAATCAATCTCAACCAGATAGCGATTTTCATTTAAAAATACACACTTGCAAAGATGCTACAGGTCGAGTTTGCTGTAACTGCCCTACTATTCAACAAGTTACCCAAACAAAGTACTTAGGGGTGATGATTGACCGGCGTCTCTCTTAGTATCCTCAACTGGAACAAGTCATGAGTAGACTACGAAAACTTATATGGCTATTCAAGGAGCTAAGATATATTGTACCAAACAAAAATAATAATAACCAAAGAAATCTTTTAAACGAAATCTATGTAGCCATGGTCCAATCTGTTTTAGTGTATTGCATAACTGCGTGGGGTGGAGCAGCGAAATCTAGATTTCTAGAGTTAGAACGCGCTCAAAGAGCGATTATTAAGGTGATGTATTTCAAAAAAAGAATATTCTCTACGGATAAGCTCTACAAATTATGTAACCTGCTGTCTGTGAGAAAACGGTATATTCTTTCTATCATCCTTAAAGCGCATAAAGAGATATCATATAAGCCGGAAATACTTCAAAAAAGAAACAAACATCGCATAGTAAATGTACCCACAACTAAAACCGAATTTGCAAACAGACAATTTAAAAAACGCTCAGCCTACTTATACAATAAAATTAATACGTTGATATATATTTATGATAAAAAAGCATATGAATGTAAAAAAACATTAATTACTTGGCTTAACAATTTAAACTACAATGATACTGAGTTACTTCTGCAGTGTGCGTCTTAATATTGCTTTTAAGTCACATATTTTTATAATATGTACACACACACATACACTCACAGACACACACACACTCACACACACACACACACACGCACACACACACGCACGCACGCACACACACACACACACACACACACACACACATACACACGCGCACGCACGCACGCACACCACGCACGGACACACACACACGCACACACACACACACTCAACCGAACAAATTTATTTTATTTTATTTTTAACTTTTTACTTTGTTTTTGTTTACGTTCCTATCCATAATTGTTACGCTTATAATATAAGGGAAGAGCGGAGCCTCCAACTACAGGCATTTTTCTGCCTAAATGGAGACTCCTCGACATGAAATGTAAGTCAATTATGATATGAAATAAAGTTTTATTTCTATTTATTTTTTATTAAGTGGGTAACAAAACAACCAAACACTTATATTGAAAAACAATGTTCGATCTTTTAGTGAAGCGCAAAATCATAACACTTATCCATAAGTGTAGTAAACAATAACATAACATATTATATGAGTGAGAACGTTAAATAGTTACAGCTAAAACAACAAATGTCTTTATTTACGCTGTTTGGAGCTCACCGCTGAACTAGGCATCCCACCGTCAGTCTTGTTCACTATTGTTGGCCTATCGGAGAACTTCTGCATGAGAACATTGAGCTGGTCCATGGTCGTGCACTTATATCGGCTGCAGTCGCCGGCTTTCACAACGATTACTCCGTCCTGGGTCCAGCATGCCCTCATCCCGAAGTGCTGGCGTGACTTAAAGAATATGGACTGCCGTGTCCTAGTCAGGAACTCTTTAAGTGCAATTGATGAACTCTTCAGCTTCGTCTTGCTCCTCCACACAACAGACCTGGTTTCTATACTGGTGAACTTCACTAGCAGAGGCCTGTGATGTTCCTTATTGCGTGTGCCGATCCGGTGACAAGAACAGATATTAGAAGCTGTGATATTGCTGAGCTCCATTTTGTGGATTACACCACGTGCAGAAACGGTGCAGTCCTCTGCCTCGGTCTCCGCAACACCCAGGAAAATGAGCGCCTTGCGGTGATGTCTCGTCTCCATGTCGTCCACAGCAGCAGAACATAGTATTGATCTATCTAAATCGTTTTGGCAGACGCCTATTCGGAGTAGCGATCGGGACCCGCGAAACATTCCGATTTGTTACTATGCCGTCCTTCAACTAATGCCCCAGCTACGCAGCAGAAATTGGTCGATCAATTATTTACAAATAGCCCACAGTTCGAAAACGCGGTGTTCGTATTATTAGACGATATTTGTATTATAGGAAAGGATTTTGATCATCGCATTCAGCTGTTATCTAAAGTATACGCGAAACTAAAATCAGCTAACTTAACTATTAATTTAGAAAAGTCGCATTTCTTAAGAAGCGAACTAAAATACTTGGGTTACGTGGTCAACTCTAAAGGACTTCACGTAGATCCTAGTAAGGTGGAAGCGATAATGAACTACCCAATAATGAACTACCTACAAATAAAAAGGAGGTAAAACGGTTTTTGGGTACCGCGTCTTGGTACCGTAGATTTATACCTTATTTTAGTTCAATTGCAGGGCCTCTAAATAAATTTACTTATACCAGTAAATATGCTGCTCCTTTTGTGTGGTCGGAGGAAGCTAACAACTCATTTATTAAACTTAAACACCTGTTATCTACCGCGCCTATTCTATCTTGTCCGGATTATAACAAATCGTTCGAAGTGCACACGGATGCTAGTGACTATGGCATTGGGGCTTTAGGCCGTATACAGAAAGAAAGCTGAAAAAAGCTGGAAACTTATAAACGCTTATCGGCGCTTGACAGCGCTAACCCGCGCAGGAAAATATATGAACGCGCGCCGATAAGCGCTGACCGGCGCCGACAAGTACCGACAAGCTTCAAAACGCGCTGGTCAGCGCTGGGCGCTGCCATTTAAAATTGATAAACAACTGCGACAACACGTGCAATTACGACAGGCATATTTATTTTGATAATATTAAAATGGATAGAGAGGTGTTGATATCCTTAGTCTTCAGTAAACCACCTGTGTGGGACAAAAGGGATAAAAGGCATTGTAATAGAAACGTGACTGACAAATGTTGGAAAAAAATAAGCGAGGCAATGAATGAAGACTGTAAGTAATAATTGATTTTATTTTTGTTTCTCGACTTAAGTAAAGTTAATAAATAGTGAAGTTTTGTAAGTTCTTTATTTAAATATGTCTAAATAAAATATTATATAAGTTGTGATGTCATAGCTATGCCATTAATGTTAGTGAGGGTAGATAAAGTTAAATAATTAATTGTTATAAGTCAATGTATTGTGTGAAAAATAGTCAACGTAAACATTTCTTATATCTATTGCTTCATTTGTAGGGTGATTTGCTCTATTCCACCTTAAATGTGTTGTATTTACAGGAGTAAAATTTCGGTCGACACCTTGTCTATCGATTATAGTGTTGTGTAAAACACAAATACATTTAACAATTTTTTCTGCTAAATCAACATTACATTCAATGCATTTAGAAAGTAGTCGCCATTTTGAGTTTGCTATGCCGAACGCACACTCAACAACTTTTCTGACTCTCGATATACGATTATTAAAATTGTTTTGGTCTGAAGACAAATCTCGGCCACCAAAAGGTTTTAATAAATATTTTAGCAATGAATATGCTTCATCGCCTATAAAAACATACGGTGCTTTCACATTCGTTCCTGGAAAATATTCCGGTTCTGGAATATCCATCTCCCCAGTTTTTAAATTTTTATGTAGTTTGGAAGCCTTAAATGTTCCACCGTCGCTCTGTTTACCAAATCCACCAACTTCAACTATTGTAAATTTATAATTTGCGTCGGCAAATGCTTGCAGAATCATAGAAAAAAACTTTTTATAATTGAAAAACATAGATCCTGACTGATCTGGACAGATTACACGTACGTGCTTCCCGTCGATGGCCCCTAAAGCAATCGGAAAATCCCAAATATTCTTGAAGTCGTTTGCTATTGAGTAGAAAGTTTCTTTTGTAGGTATAGGCATAAGTATTGGTTGTAATTCATCCCATATTATACTGACTGTTTCTTCAATTATCGCCTTTACTGTAGAAATCCCCATTCTAAGTTCAGATGCCAGATGTGCAAATGATGCACCAGTTGCAAGATAGCTGAAATAAAAATAAAATATTTTATGTTTCAGAGAACAAAGTCAGGAAGAAATGGAAATATTTGGGGGACCAATTTGCAATCGAACATGGAAAAATTCCAGTTCCACGTTCTAGGGATAGAGCGTCTACTTCCTATGAACCAAAATGGCCATATTACAAATCACTGCTGTTTTTTGAAAGATATCATTAAGGCAAGAAAATCTTCGCGAAATCTGATCAAATCGAAACGTCAATTATCAGTGGGATCTGAGCCAAAAACCAGGGATTCTAATCTCGACCAAGACAATCTCGATCTAGAAAATCTCGATCAAGACAATCTCGATCAAGACAATCTCGATCAAGACAATCTCGATCAAGACAATCTCGATCAAGACAATCTCGATCAAGACAATCTCGATCAAGACAATCTCGATCAAGAGAATCTCGATCAAGACAATCTCAATCAAGACGATTCAAATCCTGATCAATCCGGCCCAAGCAACGTCCCAGAGAGGTCAGCAAGCAACAAATCACCGAAGGAGAGCTCAGTACCACGCAAAAAAAAAACCAAAACATTAAATCAAAATATGTTAGGTTTCTGCCCTGCCTCATATTCGCAAGATTCCTCAAGAACGACTGCTGTCATTTCGTAATGATATTCAAAAAACAGTAGATGATTATGCATATCAGTCACATTTTTCTTCACACTCATCTCTCTCTAGGTACTCACCGTATTCGCCATCACCACCACCATTTACACATCTATCACACACACCACTCAATCGATTTCAGCAACACTCCAGTCACCAGCAATCATACATCAATCACCAGATACACACACCATTCTATCGATATTAGAAACACTCCAGTCACCACCAATCACAAATCTATCATCAGATCTAAACAATTATTTTCATTCTTTTTCAGAGACCATATCAGAATACCTTAGTGAGGATCATAATTAAGAACACCTTTTTATAAAACTGTGAATCAGAAATAAAAATATATTACCCTAAAACGTTTTTTTTTCTTTATAATATAAAACTACTTATAAACGTCAATTTTTGTTATTGAGATCAGATTATATCAGATGATATCATCAAAGTATTATAATAATTAATATTTTTATAAATCTACCTAATATATTATTATCTTTGAATAAATAAGCGATATTTGTTTTATACTTACCGAATGGTGACAAGAAGTCTTTCTTCTGGAAAGATTGGTTGTTTATGCAAATTACACCAATTTTTCATCAAATGGTTTTTCACTAAATCCAAAATGTAATCAAATGTTTCTTGAGTCATTCTAGTATATTTAAAAAATCTTTCGTCATCAAATTTCAATTTATTTACAAATAAATGATGGTACTCTCCGACATGTTTCCTTTCTCTATTAATGGGATGTATAGCTACTTTTCGCATTTTTAAATACACATTTTCTAACAAAACCAAATCATCGTCCGATGAGTCCGACATTTTGCTTGGTCTGCTTCAACCTGCTTCCTTTGTGTGGAACGAGCCAGCGCTGACAAGCGCCGGTAAGCGCTTATAAGTTTCCAGCTTTTTCCAGCTTTCTTTCTGTATACGGCCTTACTCACACAAACTACTGACGGTGTGGAGTATCCTATAGCTTATATGACCAAATCCTTGTCTGCACATGAATGGAATTATAGTTTTACGGAACGGGAGGCGCTAGTTATTTTAGTCGCGGTAGAACATTGGCGATCTTACTTAGATGACGGTTTGAAATTCACTGTCTACACCGATCACTCAGCCTTAAAATGGTTTTTAAATTTAAGTAACCCTACTGGTCGCTTAGCGAGATGGGTACGTCTATCTTCTTTTAATTTCGATGTGAAACATCGCCGCGGTGCGGATACCGTCATACCCGACGCACTATCTCGGGCAAGTGCCGTGTCGGCTATTGATATTGACACTGATAACGGCATTACCGTAACGTCAAATCTGTGGTATACTACCATCTACAATGGCTGTAAAAACACGCCTACATCTTTCCCTAATTATTCTATCAAAAATGATAAATTATATAGATATATGGTATCGAAATGTGCATTGCAGAAAGAATTCGATTCGAAAGAGGTACTACATACTTCAGATAGAAATACTGCTATTATAGAAAATCATTCGGGACTCGCTCGCTCATTTAGGTATTTTTAAAACGTATAAACGTTCATACATACATACATACATAGACTCACGCCTGTTTCCCGGAAGGGTAGGCAGAGACTACGGAACGCCATTTGCAACGATCCTGAAATACCTCTCTTGCTTCACTCACTTCCATTAAAGTTTCTCATCCATGCTCTTCTGTTAAGGGTACTTCTAACTTGTCCTTTTTTCAGGATGTCTCCAATCTGGTCAGAGAACGTCCGCCTAGGTCTTCCCCTTTGTCCTGTCCCATTCACACTTGCCTTATATATCTTCTTTGTCAGGCTATCGTCATCCATCCTCTCCATGTGCCCAAACTATCTTAACATGCCTTTCTCAATGCTTGTCACTACATCTTCTTTTACCCCACAACACTCTCTTATCGCACAATTCTTTACTCTGTCGGTCACAGATACACCACACATACTTCTCAGTGCTCTCATTTCTACAGCATTTATTCTACTTTCAAATCTCTTCTGCCATACCCAACTTACTCTACCGTACATAAGGGTAGGCACTAAAACCCTCTGCGTGCCTTTTTGGACACGTTTTGGCTATTCATAAACGCCTTCAGAGCTCCATTAACTCTATTACCTGCATTAACTCTTCTTTCAATATCTTTTTCATTCTTACCATCTCTTGTTGTCCATCGATCAAAACATTACAAGCCGTAACGCATTCCTCCTTTTCAAAAACCATAACTTTCGTTTTACTTACATTCACTTTCATTACTTTCCTCTCTAACGCACCATGCATGATTGTTAACATCTCCTGCAATTCCTCTGCTGAAGACGCAAGTATTACCTGGTCATCAGCATAAAAGAGGCATTTGACAAGTAACCCATTCATCCTTAATCTGCAGTCACTATGTTTTAGATCTTGCAAACAACTGGCCATGAAGAGGTTAAACAGCCACGGCGACGCTACACATCCCTGTCTAACACCTGTCTCGATGGTAAACCAGTCAGTTTATCCCCATTTATCCTCACACAAGCTCTAGAATCCTCATAAAGGGATTTCAGAGCTCGAATGAGGCTGCTGTCCACCCCATTCATTGACAGCACCGACCACATTTCATTCCTCACCACTTTATCGTAGGCCTTTTCCAATACACGAATGCGCAATAGACCTTTTGACCTTTGGCCAAAAACAATATATAAACGTTCAGCGCAGCGTTATTATTGGCCCGGTATGAACGCTGACGTTGTTAAATTTATATCTTCGTGTAGTGTTTTGATAAGGTCCAGTCTCTTTTAAGCCAACCTCACGCTAGAAACTCACACACATACAACTTACGCCTTAAACCAGCTGAGTTTAACATAGGCGATACTGTGTGGCAGAGAACTTTCTATTTAAGTGATAAGGACAAATCATTTAGCAAAAAACTAGCTTCTTAGTTTACCAAGTGTACTATTATCGCTAAAAAGTCACCACTAGTAAACGAATTAGCGGATTCGTCGGGTAAATCTATTGACAATTGACAGCCTGTTCCTGACCGGTTGTTGTGTATTCTCAATGCTGTTTCCAGTTCTCCCTACGGGTCTACCTGACGTACTCCCTACCGGCTGACGTTCTACCTACGGACTACAATTCTCCCTACGGGCTACATTCTACAAGCTGCTGGCGCCGTGCTGCTACCAGCCACCGCCCACGCATCAGCTCCTGCATATGAGCTTTCTACAGCCAGGCCACGGACGCCTGACTGCACCGGCTTACGCCTGAGTCTTACCGCTCGGCCCACATCGGCTGCACCGCCTGAGCCTCCGCTCAGCCTGCACCTCGACCGCCGAGCTGCCTGCCCAGAGCGTGCACTTCGGCCAGCTCACTGGCGACCCTACGAGCAGCTACCCTGCGAGCGTCGGAGAGCAGTAGGAGTCTACATTCCAGCCTTCAGGCCAGTGCTTACCTAGTTCGGTCATACTCTATGTAAGCGGTAGAGAGACGAAATAAAAAACCTGTTCAGTCTAGCAGTGTTTCTATCGAACCCCGACATCCTATCTGAGACCCCCGTCTCACTATATCTATTATTATTCTAATATTTTTATATGTTCTTGTTCAAGCCTTACGGGCAGTTAAACCGGGATAAAAGTTCTATTCTAGCATAATATCATAACCCTAGAAGAACCCAGAATGAATCACATCACATTATTATGTTTTATCATTTAACAGCCTTTTAGACGGCCATATAAACCAAGTTTTACCCTCTGGCGATAGTGACGAGGATAGAGTGGGAACAACTGGGACATGGTGGCAGAGAAGATCGCAACATGGTCATCAAATCACTCGTCGCATGTCGCGACAAAATTGTGGTCTCGCTGTCAGCTCCATTCATATTATAATGGAACCTGAAATTAGAAATTAATGATACTTGGATTTTTCGATGCCATTACTTCTAACGAGAAGATACTAATTTGAAAAGTGCCGCACCCTGTAATTATTGATTAAGAAAGCCAGTTTGTATGAAATTAAGTATCTTTATTACATTCCGCTAATTGGCAGAAATTTATAAAAGTGAAAGTAGCTAATAACAGTAACAATAAGATCTCTTTTCAGTACCTACACGTGCACCTTCAATATAACATTTACATAAATTGTAATCGATGCCAGTGGTTCGAGATTGGGCATGTAGACATTTAGAAAAACATTTCACCTTTATTCTTCTTTTGAAATCACATAACCTAAAACATTTTAATTGTCTTGTAGCTAAAAATAATTTAAAATAAGTAAGTGCATAATTACCGCGTAGGCGATACGAGATTACCCTAATAATACAAATTAGCGTTACACAAATATCAAATAGAATAAATAATTATGTAAGTGTAAGTCGTACTGTTATATCCCTAAAGTGTATGGCTTTGTGCTTACCCTATGCAGACCAAAGGCTTGGTCAGCAATCCGCGTTCTAATCTGTAGTATGATGCCCACTTTCAGACAGTCGGTCCTTAATCCCCAAACGTTCAAGACGTCTACCGAACTCGTCTATTTTTATAAATAATCCTTAACATTAAACTAAACGAAATAAATCTTTTTTTAAAAAGTCTATCGTTTAAATCCGGATAACATTTGGTGGCAGCGGTGGGATTCCGAAGGAGTCCCCTATACGTCTCTGAAAAGTCCAAAATATACGCGAGTGTGTGTGTTGAGTGTACTTGCCGATTCCAACTACGTATATACTTACCGTGCTGTTGTTCCGGTGATTCTTTGTACGTCGCGACCGTGTTCTAGAAAGGCCCATTGCTGCGCACTGTTCGTGCTGCAGCCGGTCTCTAACCTTGAACCTGCAAAGTATACCCTCTGTCACGCGTAGCCTAACGCTGTGACCGGTGTACCATTCCCGACGAGAAAATACCAACCAGACGGCGATATTTTCGCGGCATCATCCTTACATCCGGTCCAGGAATCCAGGACTTACCAGGGAGTGACGAGAATGAGGCGTGGTGAACTATTGCTGTAAGTGAAACTATTCCTTAACTTTGATCCTGAGACTGCGGTGAAATCGTCGAAATATCCTGAAATCAAAGTGTTCATTTATCCGCTCCGTGTAACATTCGTGTTTTCAGTGTTCCAGTGTAGAATTTATACTACGTTAAATAACTTTTATTCATTATAACGTTCTTATAATTATAAAACCAAATAAGTTGCATCGAAGTGGCTCTTATCTAAGTCACAGTTCTACTCAGACCGTTCCCAGTAACGCCTACGCACATCATACCTTTGTTATCGGCTCTGTTCAGAATACTATACAAGCGTTTGCGTTCGGGTTTGGTTTCGATTTATTTTAATTTAGTTATATCATATTCTTTTATTTTAAATTAAAATGGCAAAATCAGATTCTAAGAAAGATGTTAAAGAATTAAGATCTGAAGAGGAAATTTCCTTAAACGTTGTGTTGAAATTCATTAAACCTTTTAACGGTGACAGAGAGAAATTAACTGCTTTCCTGAGAAATTGCGACAGCGCAATTTCCTTAGCGTCTTCATCCCAGGAAGATGTAGTTTTTAAATATATTTTAAGCCAACTAGAAGGGAAAGCCGAAACAGCCTGTTCAATTAAAGATTTTGAGACGTGGTCATCACTTAAAGAATTCTTAAAAAATCAATTTGGAGAGCGCAAGCATTACGCTCATTTACTTACAGACTTGCAAAACTGTAGACAAAGCGCTCAGGAAACCGTCAGCCAATTTTCTCTACGTGTAGAGACCTGTTTACAGAAACTTTTAACAGAAGTAACCGTTTCAAATTCCAAAAAGAGCGAACTTGTTGGCAGATTAGCCGCTATGGAGGATCTGGCCCTCCATACTTTCACTTTAGGATTGCATCCTAGAATAGCGAACCTGGTCAGAAGTAGAGATCCTAAGAGCCTGAATGACGCAATAAACTGCGCCATATCAGAGGAGAAAATACAACAGTTTTCTTACCGTAACACCTCCCTAAACTTTAACAAAACAAAAACTACTGAACCTTTTAATAAAAGAAATGACTCTTATAACCGCGTCCCACAAACACATAAACCTAATAATAACTACCAAAACACATCTTCTTCTCGCGATTCAATGTTTTGCAGATACTGCAAGAAGCAGGGTCACCTTCTTGAAAACTGCAAATTACGTGAATATAATAATAAAAGATTCTCTAATGGCCCTCAACCGTTTACCCCAATGCAACCTTCTACCTCTAAACCTTATCCTCGTGTGAACTTTGCTGAAAATGATGAAGAAGATGGTAAAGATGAAGTGGATGAATGCGTTGATAATAATTTAAACTAATAAATGTCCCGTCTAGGTATCGCGCGGGGCAATTCCCTATTACCCAAGTCGATACTATTTCCAACGGATTGACCTATGGACCGGGTAACCAGCCCCAAACTCAAGGTCATCCAGTCAAATCGACCAATGGACAGGGTAACCAGCCCCAAGCTCAAGGTCATCCAACCAAATCGACCAATGGACAGGGTAACCAGCCCCAAACTCACGGTCATCAAATCAAATCGGCCAATGGACAGGGTAACCAGCCCCAAACTCAAGGTCATCCAACCAAATCGACCAATGGACAGGGTAACCAGCCCCAAACTCACGGTCATCCAATTAAATCGACCAATGGACAGGGTAACCGGCCCCAAATTCACGGTCATCCAATCAAATCGACCAATGGAGAGGGTAACCAGCCCCAAACTCAAGGTCACCCTAATCCATTGAAACCTGCACAGATCTATGAAATTGTTACTCACAACAGATACTTACCCTATGTCAAAATTCAAACACCTATAAATCAAAACCCACTTACCTTTCTCATTGACTCCGGTGCATCCATCTGTATCCTGAAAAATAAATGTATTAGTAACAAAATAACGCTAAATGAAAACGATATTAAAATTAAAGGAATAGATTCAAAAAATGATCCTTTGAAAAGTATAGGCAGCCTAATGTTACAATTACAATTTAACCCACAAGTAAAACTACTACATACCTTCCATGTTTTTGACAACATTAATTTACCGTATGATGGCATAATAGGTAACGACCTATTCATGCATCATGGATGCCGAATTAACTATAATTTAGAATCTCTTGAAATAAATGATACCAATATTAAATTATCATTTGATGAACCTTCCTATAAGATCGAACCTCGCACTGAAAAGGTAATTGAGTGCTCGGTTAAAAATCCCGAACTAAAGGAAGGAATAATATTTGATCAACACATATCAAATTCTATCTTAATATCCAACTGTCTGGTTAAAGTAAAAACTAACAACAGAGTTAACCTTACAGTACTTAACACCTCTGACGAACCAGTTCAAATAAATTCTAATTTGTTACTTACCTTACATCCTATTGATTATAATCAACAATTTAATGGTAATGCCAATCCAAATAACAACGACGTTAATAATAATATCGAAAGAACACAAAAGTTATTTGACCTCTTACGTATGTCTCACCTCAATGAAGAAGAATCAGAACTTCTGAAAGATATATGTAGTCAGTATGCAGATGTATTTCATTTACCAGGAGATCAATTGACCTGCACAGATATTATCAAACACGAAATTAAAACAACAACTTCCCAACCTATAAGTGTAAAATCTTACAGATTCCCCGAAATTCATAAAAATGAGGTCAAGACCCAAATTTATAAAATGTTAAACGAAAATATTATTAAACCCTCCAAATCTCCATGGTCTTCACCAATTTGGATAGTTCCAAAGAAGACAGACTCATCCGGGCAGAGAAAGTGGCGAATTGTCATAGACTACCGGAAGTTAAATGACATTACAGTTGGAGAAACTTACCCAATTCCTCAAATAAGTGAGATATTAGATCAGCTAGGTCAAAGCAAATATTTCTCAACATTAGACCTGGCATCTGGATTCCATCAGGTGCGAATGGATCCCGCTGATAGCCCTAAAACCGCATTTAGCGTCCCAGACGGTCATTTTGAATTCAACAGAATGCCGTTTGGGTTGAAAAATGCCCCTGCAACGTTTCAAAGAACAATGAATGCTGTACTATCGGGATTACAAGGCACACACTGTTTTGTGTACCTTGACGATATCGTTATATACTCCCATTCCTTGATTTCAAGCATCGAAAAGATCGCTTTAGTTTTTGAAAGATTGAGAACCTATAAACTAAAATTGCAGCCAGAGAAATGCGAATTTCTCAGAAAAGAAGTGGCTTACCTAGGTCACATTATTAGCGACGAGGGAGTCAAACCTAACCCCGAAAAGATAAAAGCCGTAGTACAATTTCCTGTCCCTAAATGTCCGAAAGACATAAAGTCTTTTCTTGGACTAGCTTCATATTACCGACGCTTTATACCCGAATTTTCTAAATTTGCTAAATCCCTTACAGCTCTTCTAAAAAAGGATGTCCCATTTATCTGGACTAATAGTCAACAATTAGCTTTTGAACAGCTTAAAGATAAATTAGTTACAGCCCCAGTACTTATATATCCCGATTTCACAAAACCCTTCATTTTAACTTGTGATGCTTCTAATTATGCAATTTCTGCAATATTATCTCAAGGAGAAGTCGGAAAAGACAGACCTATTGCCTATGCCTCCAGGACACTAAATAAAGCGGAATGCAATTATAGTGTCACTGAGAAAGAGTGTCTAGCTATCGTCCACGGCACCAAGGTATTCCGCCCATATCTTTTTGGACGTCGATTTAAAATTATAACAGACCATAAACCTCTTAACTGGCTGTTCAATTGTAAAGACCCCGGATCTCGCCTAATACGATGGCGTTTAAAGTTAGAGGAGTATGATTATGAAATCCAATATAAGAAGGGTAAAATTAATACGAATGCCGATGCACTCTCGCGATATGTAGTAAACCCAGTCCAACAGAATGATAATACTATACCTGATAATGTTCCATCGCAGCCTAATCCTAAAAATCCTGATGACTTACATGTCGAAGAACCCGTAGTTAGTAGAGAGCGTGAACGTCCTCCTCCTCCTTTAAGTCCTGAAATTATAATTAGGGAAAACCCCGACTTACCTGAAATACTCGAACTACCCGATGACTTTGAGATTCCAGAGGATGTAGAACTCCCAGACGATTTTGATATTCCTACTCCACCATCCAATGAAACCATTAATATTAATAATGATAATTATTCTAAATGCTTAAAGACTATAAATAACAAATCAATTACATTTAATACCAAGATCCAAGAATATAATGAAAATTTGCTTAAAACTAAATCTAAATGCATCGTCATACCAACTTCTATTGATTTAGATGAGTCAAACCATTACGTCATAGATGTTCTTAGTAAACTTTCTGATTCTAAAGAATTTCTATCGAGAGAAAGAACACTCTATTCATACATAAAATTTGAAAAAGATAATATCACCTATTACTTTCTTTTTGTTAAAGTATATCACTACGATTCCAATAGTTATGAAGATATTTTTAAAAGTTTGAATATGTTAAAAAATGAGTTAATATCACAAAATGTCAACGAATTTAGTATCTCAGACTTCCGAAATCCTTCTGACTCTCATACTTTTATGAAAATATATAATATAATTATGTACCTATTTCATGACACTAACATAACGATAAATATTTATAAAAATACCGTAATATATCCTTCTATGAGCGAAATTATGAAAATTCTAAGAGAAAATCATGATCTCCCAATTGCGGGCCACCTAGGGTCAAATAGAATGTTAGGCAGAATCCAAGAAAAGTATTATTGGCGAAATATGCGCAGCGATATTGAAAATTATGTCCGTAAGTGTGAATTGTGTCAGACTAACAAAGCTTTGCGCAAAACTAACCGCGCTCCCATGCAAATCACTACAACTTCGACACAACCTTTTGAGCGAGTGGCTTTAGATATTGTGGGCCCCCTACCCGAGGCTGGCAACGCCAAATTAAAGTTCATTTTAACATTGCAAGATGATCTCACAAAATATTCGGCAGCTTATCCAATTTCAAATGCAACCGCAGAAGAAACTGCTGAATGCCTCGTTCATTTTATTGCTCAATTCGGCATTCCAAAGACCATCTTAACCGATCAAGGAACTAATTTCACGGCCGAATTGTTCAAACAAACATGCACATTTTTGAAAGTAAAACAACTTTGGTCTACCCCTTATCATCCGCAAACTCAAGGGGCACTGGAAAGAAGCCACTCCACTTTAAAAGAGTACCTTAAATCTTTCATAAACGAAAACCAAACCAACTGGCCTAGATTTGTCTATACTGCAATGCTCACCTATAATACAACTATTCACTCAACTACTCATTTCACCCCTTACGAGCTATTATTTGGTCATAAAGCCTCTATCCCATCCTCAATATATGAAACCCCTTTGGAACCTAGTTATAATACTTACGTTAGAGTTTTGCAGCAACGATTGAAAATTTCCCGTGAGAAAGCTATAGAAAACATTTTGAAATCTAAAACTATATCAAAAACCTATTATGATAAACATACAAAACCAGTCCAATACAAAGCTGGAGATATGGTTTATGTAAAAAATCATTTACGTCTACGTAAAGCATTATCACCAATTTGGAAAGGCCCTTTTAAGGTTGTCCGTATAAATGGCAACAATACCCTTACTTTACTCATGAATCGTAGACACGTAAAGTATCATTACGATGAGATTAAGTTGGCAGAAGTCAACATAGAATGATAAAACTTTATTTTATTTTACTACCAGATTTACACTTTTACTTTACATTTTACTATCTAACTATACAATTAACATTTATATTATTTAATACAAGTTTTACATTACTAGATTAAGTGATAGAATATGTCGCCTTTCAGAATTGCCGCAACGAGCATCTGCGTTCTTGCTGCAGATGTTATACAACAGATAGACAAAAGCCCAGGCATCTATTTCGAAACGTCAGGCACCGTTAAAATTTCTAATGAATATCTACATGTTTTAGTTCCTATTGACATTGGGTATATTAAACCGCATATTGATAACATTAAAACTGTTTTAGGAACTGCTAGATTCATTTGCCAACAAAATGAATTGAATGTTTCTAAATGCCATAACTTTCTCCAACCCTTAGTGCCGCGTCTTGATAGTATTCTAAGAGATTACAGTGCCATCTCTCATCTCATTACTGAAAGAGATAAAAGGTCACCATGGTTTGCTGGAATTGGTACTATGTTCAAACAAATTATAGGAACGATGGATGAAGATGATGCGATGAAATACAATAACGCCATTCAAACTTTAAATGATAGCAATAAAAAATTGGCATCCTTAATAAAGGATAATGTTTTAATGACTAATACAACATTACACCATTACAATGAAACATTAAAAATAATAAACATTAATGAAGCCCGTTTAAATGACGCTATTGATTCATTGGTCATAAGTTTTAAAAACGCATCTGAAATAAATTCAAAATTGTATTCCGAAATTAAACTAAATGAAATATATAATGAATTATCATCCTCTCTACTTACCTTGTCATTCAGAATCGAAAATGTTGTAAATGCTATAATGTTTACAAAAAGTCATTCTAAACATCCATCTGTGTTAACATCTAAACAACTGTATGATGAACTAGTAGACAATATTAGACACTTAGATAAACATAAAGAACTACCTATCAGCTTAAGTCTTAATAATATACATACTATAATTGATGTAGCCAAACTGTCATGTATCTTCGTAAACAATAAAATAGTATACATTATAAAAATACCCTTAGTTAATAGAATAGAATATAGTTTATTTAAACCGATTCCTATACCAATTCCACATGACAACCAGCAACCAAACTCTTATGCAATGGTGTTACCTAATTGTAAATATGTAGCTATAAGTAGTGATAAGAATACATATATATGTTTTAGTGATTTAAGAAAATGTATTATAGCGGGTAACCAAATATTCATATGCAACGATATTGATATACATTCAATTCAAAATTATCCGATTTGTGAAACAGAAATGCTATGTAAAATACCTATTAAATTACCACTTCAATGTAAAACCAAATTAATTTTCGGACAAATTGATATCTGGCAAGAATTGAAAGGTAATAGATGGCTATTCGTTGAAACTGAACCTCTTAAACTAATAGTCGAGTGTCAGACAACAACATCAGAGTACACCACTTGACTTGACTTCCACCTGACGCATGTCTTCACCGGACACGGTTGTTTTGGGTAGTTTCTTTGCTGTGGAGGACTCCCCCGGCAACGGATGTCGCGCGGCGATTTACGGCAACTGTAGACGCGGACATGCGGACGACGAGGACCAAACGCCTACCATCATACCTAAAAGTGGTCCTTAGGTACGAAATTTTAAGTTTAAATTTTTTGTCATACCTAGAATGTCAGCATGAATGTAAAATGCAAGACTAACTTACAATGACTGACAATTGTTTTGTTTAATTTTCTAAAATAAAAACTGATTGAGCACAATTTCTCTTTTTTTTTAATTCATACCTTAGTCGGTCAGCCAGTTTAAAAACTTATAATAGTCTAATGTATGTAAGTATGTATGTATAATTTTATAAGAATTAATCACAATGTGCTTTCGCGTTGTATAAAAGAGCTTATTGTATTTTTTAAAGATAATTAACTTATTACAATTTCCTTGTTCTTCTGCCATTAACCAATAGCCGGTATGTCATATTGGCTCCACTTGATGAACAGAAAAAGCACAGGTATGCTCTTTTTCTTCAACAGAAATAAAATAAATGGCGCAGTTAAATCATTTGGGTTGTTTGTGTACGACGTTTTTTCCTGTTAGTATAATTAGGACCATTTGAGGGTAAGCGACAGTAAATAGTGTGATTTGTTTTAATTAACAATGTCATTTCGTAGAGACCTAATCATAAACTATATGGTTAAATTTTGAAACTTTTGGAACGTACAAAAAATTTTCTATGATTTTTTTTTCACTTATTTTGAACTTTTAACTACTCTCCTGTAAAGTTTGTAAAGTGGCAGTTAGCCTCTTTTGGCCGTAAGGCATCGATATGTATAGCCGAGACGCACAAGACGTTACGACAAATCTCTCTGATGTTACTCAGGTCAAACACAACGCGCAGATCCCTAATTTGCAAGTTTGTGTCAACCGTCAATTTATACATACCATCGGATATAAACTTACGTCTATTTAGCTCCGAATATATTTTGAATATTAATCATCAGCCTTTAACAGTCCACTGCTGGACTAGGCTTCTCCTTTGAAAGGAGGAATTGGCCTACTATACCACGCTGGCCAAACGGGTTGGTATAGGGTTTACATGTTTTCCTTCTCTTACAGTGCTGTTCTATGCATAATATACTCCCTCTGTCGGCTCTTACGACATCCATGGGATGGCAATTGGTGACAATTCATATATAGATAGCGTATGTGACTACTGATCGGAGGTCCCGGGTTCGATTCCTGGGACGGGCAAAAGTGTTACTGGGTTTTTCCGAATTCTCAGTAACTGCACGAAATCTGGTAATGAGCCCGGTAACGGCAATAGGCTCGCCCCCTATTACGTGGGACCTAAAAATTCATGGCCGAATGTGGGTGTATTATTACACCTCTGCCTACCCCTTCGGGGATACAGGCGTGAGTCTATAAATAAATAAATAAATAAAATTAAAGTTTTAGGACTTTGTGTAGTGATGAAGGGAGTTTCGTGGGATTCGTTCGTGAGTCTATAAATAAAATAAATAATAGGCGGCAAACGAGCGGACGGATCGCCTGATGGTAAGCAATTACCGCCGCCCATGGACACAAGCAACACCACAGAAGTCACAAGTGCGTCGCCGCTCCTTGGAGTTGGGAAAAAGGATAGGATGAGCAGTGGGATGAGAGAGAAGGAATAGGGGATAGAGCCTATTCCTTCTCCCTCATCCCACTACTCATCCTATTACTCCTCATCATAGTATTACGAATATCTCTGAATGCATTAACAGACATATTATTCTCACCCCTCTTTTCCGTCGGGGTAGGCAGAGACTACGGAACGTTACTTGTTTCTATCATTACAAACTTCATGCAATTAAGGCCTACATTTTAGCCTTATAGAAGTAGTGGAAGATTTTTTGTCGCTTACTTAAACCAATATTTGACATTATATTCGGTTCCAAAATGAATGAATAAGTGTTAGTTTTGGACCCTTAGTCCTAACCAATAAATAACAATAGATTATGTGACACATGTCATCCCCAGTGCCCATTAAGTAATTGACTTTTCTTTTCGCTAACGATACATGGCGCCATGTCGACCGTGTGGTGACGGATTAAGCATACGGAATGTCACCACCCCATATCATCCATTGGGTGTCGTAAGAGCCGACAGAGGGTGCATATTATGCTGAGAACAGCACTGTAAGAGGAGTACAACTTGATACAAACCCTATACCAACCCGTTTGGCCAGCGTGGTATAGTAGGCCAATTCCTCCTTTCAAAGGAGAGGCCTAGTCCAGCAGTGGACTGTTAAAGGCTGATGATGATGATGACATGGCGCCAGATTATTCACATCTGCTTTGCACATTTGAGGTCCACTCCTGACCATTTTTTGTTAGATATTTCTTTTGATTCCTTGTAACAGTTTAAGTTTCATTTAAGATTAATTTTAGCTGAAGTGAATTGTAATGATAGCAATGATGAAAGCGTTATTGGCGTGGATGAGATCGTGAAAGCACTGGGAAGTATGAAAGTAGGTAAGGCTGCAGGATATGTTAGGATTACAGTCGAAATACTGAAGGCTGGACAGGGCATCATAGTTGGTCAGTTGCAGCGGTTATATAACTTGTGTTGGAACACCGGCCGAGTACCTAATGACTGGACCACAGCTGTAGTTGTGCCTCTTTATAAAGGAAAAGGCTCGCAACAAGACTGCAAAAACTATAGAGGCATTAGCCTTCTCAGCATTGTTGGCAAATTGTATGCAAAGGTACTTATTGAAAGAGTTATGGAAGTAACCGACAAGAAAATATGGGATGTACAAGCGGGATTCCGAAAGGGTATGGGATGCACGGATCAGGTTTTTTCCTTGCGAAGCATAGCCGGAAAATTTTTGGCCAAAGGTCAAACGGTCTATTGCGCATTCGTGGGTTTGGAAAAGGCTTACGATAAAGTGGTGAGGAATGAAATGTGGTCGGTGCTGTTAATGAATGGGGTGGACAGCAGCCTCATTCAAGCTCTGAAATCCCTTTATGAGGATTCTAGAGCTTGTGTGAGGATAAACGGGGCATACACTGACTGGTTTACCATCGATAAAGGTGTTAGACAGGGATGTGTAGCGTCGCCGTGGCTGTTTAACCTCTTCATGGACAGTTGTTTGCAAGATTTAAAACACTGCGGATTGAGGACGAATGGGTTACTCGTCAAATGCCTCCTTTATGCTGATGATCAGGTTATACTTGCATCTTCAACGGAGGAGTTGCAGGAGATGGTAACAATCATGCATCGTGCGTTAGAAAGGAAAGGAATGAAAGTGAATGTAAGTAAAACGAAAGTTATGGTTTTTGAAAAGGAGGAATGCGTTACGGCTTGTAATGTTTTGATCGATGGACAGCGAGTGGAACAAGTGAATGAGTTTGTTTACTTAGGTACGTTGTTTACAAGAGATGGTAAGAATGAAGCAGATATTGAAAGGAGAGTTAATGCAGGTAATTGTGTGAATGGAGCTCTGAAGGCGTTTATGAACAGTCAAAACGTGTCCAAAAAGGCACGTTTGGCTGTACATAGAGGTGTGTTAGTGCCTACCCTTATGTATGGTAGTGAAAGTTGGGTATGGCAGAAGAGATTTGAAAGTAGAATAAATGCTGTAGAAATGAGAGCACTGAGAAGTATGTGTGGTGTGTCTTTGACCGACAGAGTAAAGAATTGTGTGATACGAGAGTGGTGTGGGGTAAAAGAAGATGTAGTGACAAGCATTGAGAAAGGCATGTTAAGATGGTTTGGGCACATGGAGAGGATGGATGACGATAGACTGACA
The DNA here is from genome assembly GCA_944739405.2 of Euclidia mi. Taxonomy (NCBI): domain Eukaryota; kingdom Metazoa; phylum Arthropoda; class Insecta; order Lepidoptera; family Erebidae; genus Euclidia; species Euclidia mi. Next base: position 37,772,358 of record OX123198.2, read on the forward strand.
AAGAAGATACTTCAGGCTAGTGTGAATGGGACAGGACAAAGGGGAAGACCTAGGAGAACGTTCTCTGACCAGATTGGAGACATCCTGAAAAAAGGACAAGTCAGAAGTACCCTTAACAGAAGAGCATGCATGAGAAACTTGATGGGAGTGAGTGAAACAAGTGAGGTATGTCAGGATCGTTGCAAATGGCGTTCCGTAGTCTCTGCCTACCCCTCCGGGAAACAGGCGTGAGTCTATGTATGTATGTATGTATGTATGTATCATTCTCGTTCTGTAGCTCACGCTGCTCTGCAGCACATGTCTGCAATAGGTTAATAAAGTCTTTTAAAACTTTTAACCGCCATTTATATTTGACTACGGGTAGTTACCAAAACCTACTGGAAACAGTAGAAACGGCTGAACGAGGCCTTATTACTAATTTACTTAATAGTTCCTTGGATGTGTTAATTACATAAATTTTGACTACTTTTATTGCATCCAATATTTTTTGAACAGACGTGCCTTATGAAATAGCCGGTAAGCATGCATGTAAAATGTATGCATGAAAATAAAAAGTAGGTATAAATGCACGTAGTATAGGCACTATAATAGAATAATCCAAAGTCCTACCGACGAAACAATTAATACTTTCAAATTAAGTTTTGACTATTACGTGTTGCCAAATTACACTTGGCTGGCTGCGTCGCCAAGTTAATATTGATTACATAATTATATTAATTTTAACTTCATAATAAATTGAAAATGCTTTAAATATTCTAAGGAAGCGGATAAATCGTCGTTGTGGAGTGAAAACTCACTAACTAACAAAAAGAAACGTTGAGATAATCGCTTCTAAAATATTTTGAAGCTTAAAACTTAAATAACTCTTAAATGGTTAGGATTAGAAAGATGATGTCTATGACCAAAATATGTATCATATGTAAATAAAATTAAATAAATACTTTAAAATGTATAAATTTTACATTTGCTTTAGTAATTCGATTATATTTGAATTAATGATTTTTCGCATAAGTAAAAAAAACATTTTTTGGTATTTAGTTATTTATTCACGCAATTTAGTTTATTTAATTACAAGTCAAAACATGTTCCAACGAAAAGTAATTAAGTACGTTTAGTGACATTGCAAATAAAATATTGGTACTAGTTTGCCTAAACGATCTAAAATGAGATTTAACCAAGTCTTTTAATTAATTTTCGTGTAGATTGTTCCCATTAACTGAGTAGTTAGGTAGTTATCGCATTTTTATAACTCCGATATTATTAAAAAAACAGCCCTAAATATTAATTCTGAAGGTAGATAATGTACTTTTAGACAGCTTGGCATCAATAACTCATTTTCACCAATAATGTTCCTTAGTGAGTTTTCGCTCCACAACGACGAAATATTCTCCAAGGCCAACCGTTAGTTAATTTACCACATTAAGGGCCAGTTTCACCTATCTTGAGAGGAGACCTATCTAGAAGTGGTGATCGCGGTCAAGCAAAGCTATAAAATAAAATCATCATCGCGCATAAAAGTTCTTCTAAACAAATAATTTTCATGGAGTAACATAATATTTATTCTTAAACCCAAAACAAAACAAACTCAATCATGCATGTACACGCATACGCAAAACCAAAAAAAAATATATAAGTAGTTTCTCATCTAATAACTCAGCGAACATTTTTATATCCCGCAACAGCAACATTCGACACAAATTGCGAAAGAAGAAAGCAGTTTGTAGATAACACATGAGTAAATAGTTAGCGATTGCGGTTGCCATGGTAACAAGCCCGCAGCGGCCTCCCGGTCCTGATTAGCCCTGTCCACTGCCTTCCATCGATTCTCCTTAATTGTTACTTATGGCAAATATACGGATTGCTGAAACTACGTAACTAATTCACGGTCACTCTCGGGGCGTTTTGCTAAATATTTTTTCGCCAGTGGTTGTGTAATTAAGTCAATTTAGAATTATTGATAAAATGCGTAGGTACATGGAAATAAAATTGTGATACATTTTTGGACGTAATATTTTTTAGGGTTTAAAGGTAAAAAACGGGACCCTATTACTAAGCCTCCGCTGTCTGTCTGTCTGTCTGTCACCAGGCTGTATCTTATAAACTGTGACAGCTAGAAAGCTGAAATTTTCACCAATTATGTATTTCGGTTGCAGCTATAACAACAAATAACAAAATAATAAAAAAATGAAAATATTAAGGGGGAGTCCCATACAAAAAACGTGTTTTTTTCGTATTTTTGCTCAAAATTATTAACTGTAACAGGTAGACGCTTGAAATTTTCACAGAATATGTAGTTGTACATTACCTTTCAAAAAAAATAATAAACGGGAGCTCCCATACAACAAATGTAATTTTTAAGCAATTTGTTACTCGATCTTAATAAACAGGTAGAAACTTAAAAATTATTTAAGTATACATACAACGAACGTGATTTTCTTTTATAGATGAAATGAAATGAAATTGTTTTTTATTTGCAACTCCAATGCAGTAGTAACAACAATATAGTGAGAAAAGGAAAAAAGAAAAACAGTTTTTGGATCCCAATTATGGTACCTGCTAACTTATACTGGCATAAGTTGCAGAATCAGGTGAGACTGCAACACTGATCTTCCCACAGGACCTACTTACTTACATACATACAATCTCTTAAAACTAGTTATAATTAATTATAAATTGTACATACACTATGACGACTACTTGACGACCGGTTGGCGTAGCTGTAGTGTATGCGACTGTTACGCCAAAGGTCGCGGGTTCGATTCCCGCTCAAGTCAAACATTTGTGTGCATGAACATGGATGTTTGTCTTGTCTGGGTGTTTCTATGTATAATATATTATGTATGTATTTACAAAAAAATCAAGTATATACTTACTTTTTTTTATAGGCTCACGCCTGTATCCCCACATTTTGCCATGAATTTTTAGGTCAAACTCAAACTCAAATATGTTTATTTCCATAAAAATGTTTAAATTTTTTCGACACGTCAGAAGGTCATACAAATAAAAATAAAAAAGTAACTTTAAATGCATATTAACATAATTGAGCATTGAAAAAAAAATGCCTGTTCAGAAAGTAGAGCCTCGTGAGAAGAATCAGGCAAGAAACTCCGGGCCACTCTTTTCTTCGTCTTGATTCTAAACAATTTAAAAACTTAGTAACTACATTGAATTTTTCATAGATATATGAGCTGGTGTGTCTTTAATGTTGTTGTCAATTAATAAGGGTTTTTAATAATGATATAAAAGTACTAAACTAGCATAATATAGACACAGTAACTCACACTCACATGAAACTTAACACTAATCAAACATAAGTAGCCTGTGGGACCGAGCAAATTAATTCCAAGCATTTTTGTCTTCAATATAATCTAGCACCAAATAGTACCCTTTTTGACAAAGTTTACGTTTTATAACCTTTTTGAAGGGACTTGGTGGTTGAAGAGTGACTCGAAAACACGTTTTTAGGTTATCTTTTTAACCAACACGCGGATTGTTTTTATTTGTGGCTGAGTGTGTGTTCGTTGTGTTTGTAGTGTTGTTTTAGTGGTAGTTAGTTACTAACTGTCGTTTTTATAGGTGAGTACTTTAAGTTAGTCCTCCCTTATCTTTTGCTCATGGACGTGGAGGAACCCCCTGATGGGGGCGGAGGCCTGCCTCCGGATAAGGGGAAGAAAAGATCTAGTGAAACTGTTCCCTCTATAACCCCCGATGTAAAGAAATCCCGTACCCGCCCCGGCGGAATCGAACCAATCGGTTTATTCGAAACCCGGTTTTGAAACGGACGCAAAAGTGAAATACTCAGAGTCGGATAAGAGTCCGTTCTCGATTTATATGTCTAGAACGGATCCAGATCCGTCCTCTGGATATTCTTTTAAAATCCTTAAATTCGCCCAATTCCTACACTCTAACGACATTTCAGGCATAAAAGAAGGCGGTATCAGAAATCCTGGCCGTATTAAAATCTCAATAGAATTTAATTCAGCAGAGAACGCCAATAAATTTTTAGACCTTAGCCTACTGGGGACTAACAAATACTCAGCGCACATCCCTAGATTCCAAGTCTGCCGTATGTGTGCTGTCCGAGACATCCCTACTGAATGGTCCCTTCAACAGTTAATAGAGAACATACATACCCCTATTAACTGTGGTCAAGTTATCAGGGCTAGGCGACTCAATGTCAAATCAAAAAAAGATGATAAAATTTCCTGGATTCCCTCAAATTCCGTAGTACTTATTTTCTTAGGGCAAACCCTTCCCGAAAAAGTATTTTGCTACAACGCTTCCCTCCCAGTTTCCACATACCAACTCCCCACTATACAGTGTCGGAAATGTTGCCGGTTTGGCCATATTGCCAACCAGTGCAGATCACAACCGCATTACTCACATTCAAAATACTCCTCCTACTCCCAATGACAACTTACTCGAGCTATTGTTATGCTCCCTGATCAATATGCTCTCGAAATTCTCAGACTCCATACCGTACAATGTCTCTGTTCTTATTGAACAATTACTGTCCGTCATACCCCGAAACAATATGCCTAATGGATGTCCAAGTCCTTCAATGGATTTGTAGAAGCATTAGGCGTAATAAGCACGATATTATCTACTTGATTAATCGTTACAAGCCCGCCGTCTTTGCGGTCTCAGAGACTATTCTTAAGACTGGCTCCCATTTCAGGGTACCGGGTTTTTCATGCCTCCGCGATGACAGACAGGATGGATGGGCGGGTTGCGCCCTGTTAATCAATAGATATATTGCCTTTTCACAAATCGCCTTACCAGTCCGTGACCCAGGCCTACATGTTGTTGCTGTTAGAGCAGCTAACATTTCCTTTGTGTCTGTTTATATACCTCATCCCAACTCTATCATTATTTCTAATCTTACCTCCATCCTCTCCTCCTTGCTTGCTCCCATTGTAGTGTTAAGTGATTTTAATTGCCGACACACGCTCTGGGGTTCCCATTGTAACGGCCCTTCCTCTTCTTCCTTACTCGACCTCCTTGACAGCATTGATCTTTGTGTGCTAAACGACGGATCCGCTACCCACAGGGTTTCTCCTATCCAAAATGTGAGCGTACCTGATCTTTCACTTACCTCGCCTTCCTTAGTCCCAATACTCTCCTGGTCAGTATTGAACGCTTTTGGTAGTGACCACTTCCCAATCCTCATTTCCCATATCCAATCTACATGCCCTACGTCTTCTGCCCCTAAATTCCAACCCTTACTTAAATACCGTCTCGCTAAAGCCAACTGGGACCATTTTGCTGCATTACTAGACACCGAAATTGGTTCCTTCCCCTCTGTTAACCCTTCTAATTTTTTCTCCCTGTATGACCGGTTTACCTCAGCCCTCCTATCCACCGCTGTCTCCTCCATTCCTCTAAAAAAAACCTTCTCGTAGACTGGTTTCATCGCCTCGCTGGTGGGATGCCGAATGCTCTGCAAGTGTTCGCTCTCGCATGGAGGCGGGGAAAAGTTTACTTCCTCCCTCAACCTCTCTGACTTCATTTCCTACGGAAAAATTGCTGCCTGCACTTCAAGACTCCTTTCTAAAAAGAAGTCTCTGGGATGGTGCAATTTCTGTGAATCCCTAAATCCCTGCTGCCCAATATCCTCCCTACCCCTAACCTTACTACCTCGACTCCTTCTGACCCCATGAATGATCTTTTCTCCTTCTCTGAACTTACCTATGCACTTGACCATCTTCGAGACTCCTCTCCTGGCGTTGACGGTATCCCTTACTCCTTCATTTGCAAATCCTCCAATACTTGTAAGAACTTCTTCCTCAACATCCTTAACGCCATATTTCTCGCAAATGAAGTCCCTCCTACCTGGAAATCCCAAATTATAATTCCAATCCTTAAACCCGGCAAAGACCCAAAAGACTCCCCTTCTTACCGACCTTTGCTCTTTCCTCGGTCCTCGCTAAGATCATGGAACTCCTAATTAAAAACAGGGGTTATTAGCGCATTCACAGTTTGGCTTCAGGAAGGGTAAAGGTACTCTGGACAGCCTGAGTATCTTTACCTCTGAAATCCGCCTTGCTTTCTCCAAGAACGAACATTTAGTAGGAGTATTTTTAGATATTGCGTCAGCATATGACAATGTGCAGATTCTGCGACTCAGGCAAAAAATGCAAAAGCTGAGTCTCCCCGTGAAACTGGTCGACATCATATGCAATCTCCTAATGTCTCGTACTATCTCCATTCGTCATCAAGGTACAATTCTCCTACCTCGCCTCGTTTGTAAAGGTCTCCCACAAGGATCAGTGCTTAGCCCAATCTCGTATAACCTATATACCCGCGACTTAGACCTCACTGTTACCTCCTTTTACAAAATCCTTCAATATGCAGATGACATTGTACTGTATACTGCCTCCCATTCTTTCTCACAAGCCTCATCCCGACTTAATTCTGCGCTGTATTACCTTAATAATTGACTCCTCGACCACAACCTCTCCCTCTTGGTCCCTAAATGCAGCGCTGTTGCCTTCGCCCGTAAACGCAGTATTCCCAACATACAACTTTCTGTAGGTGACGAGCCTATTCCTGTTGACGATCATGTCAAATTCCTGGGTGTCATTCTGAACTCCAAACTTTCGGGCATTCATCACCTGAAGTACATTGAGCGGAAAGGTGAACAGGGTATTAACGTCATGCGGGCCCTATCTGAGGTTCGATGGGGTTCCCACCCTTTTTGCCAAAAACTTCTGTACAACGCTGTGGTTCGCAGTTATTTTGATTACGCGAGTTTTCTACTTGAACCATGTAATAAAATTGCATTATCCAAGCTAGAAAAGATCCAGTCTAAGTGCCTGTGGATCATAGCGGGTGTTATGAGGTGTTCTCCGATCAATGCTCTTCAGGTCGAGTGTCTGGACCCGCCCCTACAACTCCGATGTCAGTACCTATCAGACAGATACCTAAGAAATACTCTCCAATCTAATTCTAACCCTCTTATCCCCATTCTGCATTCGTTGGCCACTCTGATAACGTCTTCCTCTTTCTGGACACATAAACACCCTCCTCTTCTCATTATTTCTTTTAGAAAATTTCAAACCTCATCGGCTCCTATTTACCAATCACCTCTTAACTCTGTCTTCCTCACAGAATTCCCAGCATTAACCTTCAAACCAAGAATTTATCTTGATTTCGGTATTGGGAAGGATTGTAGTCACGCTAATTTCAAACTAACGAACATTTTGACCAATGATTGGTCCGATTGGGTGACATTATACACTGATGCATCTAAAATATCTAATGATAGTTCTGCAGGTTCTTCTGTTTGGCTCCCTTAATCCAAAATTATCCTTAGTTATAAGTCCCCTCAAGAAAATTCTATCTTTACTGGCGAGTCTATTGCCATATTAGAAGCAATCCTTTATGTCGAGTCCCACAAACTCAATAAGGCACTAATCCTCTCCGATTCCCACAGTTACGTTCTAAAACTTAGAAATCACAGCTTTGTATAGGTGTCACTCAGCTGGTATTACAGGTAATGAAATGGCAGACTCCTGTGCTCACGCTGCAGCCCAAACGGGTTGCCTCAAATACAATTTTTGTTTTTCTCGCAATCTACGCTCCCAGGCACAGCCTTCCTTGGTTCGATCTTGAAACGACTTGTGGCAGTCTTCCAAGCTAATCAAGGCCAAATTTTATGGTTTAATTCAACCCACTATTCCTTCCAAATCATGGTTTATTAAAAATAAAAATATCAATAAACTGGCTACTACTACCATCATCCGTTTGCGCTTAGGATTTGTTTACTCCCCAGTATTCTTGGCCAAGATTCGGGTTGGGGATAGCTCTTTATGTGAATGCGGCTTAGACGAGGGTATCCTAGAACACATGTTCTTTTCTTGCCCAAAATTATCAGTTCCCCTCTACGATCCTCTTCCTAATTCTATTCCTAGACCCATAAACATAGCTTTTCTTTTAGCTCTGGCTCACACTCCCCTTATCAAAGTTCTGTACAAAGGACAATGGCAGATCACCATACATCAAAATGTCTGAAATTAAATTGAAGCGTACAGAAATAAAAAATATATCAAAAAATTTGGCGTAAGTAACAGAGTCTATACACATGATTCTATTTTCACTCAGGAAAGGTGGAAAAAGAAGATATCGGTGTTTGAATTTTTAGTTAAGAATGAACAATGTAGGTAAAAGGAAAGTTATAGTATGAAAGTTAAACAATGTAGGTAGGTACGTTTGAATTATCAAATGTCATATTTCAGATTGACATCAAATTCGTCTTCTTCCACCTTGACCAATGTCAAGGTGGAAGAAGACGAAAGAAAAGAGGAAGACGTTACGATTTTACCAATGTAAAATCATCGATAATTATACGATGGGGCCATAATAATAAAAAAAAAACCTTTTTGAATTTATTAAAACTTTAATTTTGTATATTATTTGGCACTTTATTGTAAAAGCGCACACATTGGCCATGAAAAGATTTTTTTATTTTCTCTAGCCGGGTAGCCGGCACTACTAGTTTGCTCTTATTTCTAGTATTCAAATTGTGGATATCACTTTTCTTTGAGTATGAGGCCTTGTTTTGGAATAAATATATTAGGTTGGAATAAATGTACTGGCTTGCAACTGTTAAAATGTTCATTTCCTTGAATTTATTCGTTAACAAAGCTCCATAATCCAAATTATAAATTGCTCGAATAGCTCTTTTCTGCAGAATAAAGATCTAGATGGTCTGAATGTCGGCAACATTTCCATACAAGAGAATACCGTATGACATTATACTATGAAAATAGCTATGTTATACAAGCCTGGCTGTGTCAATGTCAGTTAACTGGCGAATTTTCCTGACTGCGTATGCTGCAGAGCTGAGTCTATTCGACAATTTACTAATATGTGGTTCCCATTGCAGCTTAAAATCTAGTGTAATGCCTAAAAATTTGGTGTTATCCACAAGATCCAACACATCATGCCTGAACCTTTACTGAGGTGTTCACTTGTTTGACGATAGGCATCAAAAATCGAATACATATAGTTTTAAGTCTATTTAAAAGCAGGTTGTTGACCTCAAACCAGCAAACCACCTTTGAGATAGCAATGTTTACATCGTCCATATAAATTTATTGACGTTTTAATTTAAATACAAGTGAGGTATCATAAGCAAATAGTACTATCCCGTGCTTGTCATTAACGAAGTGTGGTAAGTCATTAATATACACTAAAAATAAAAAAGGACCGAGGATTGAACCTTGTGGGATGCCCATTTTGACTACAGACCCATGTGAACGCGTCCCGTTGACATCAATTCTCTGAATCCTATTACTCAAATATGAAGTAAGAAGATGCAGAGCAGAACTACTTAAACCATAGTGATGTAATTTCCTGATCAATGTATCATGTTCTACACAATCAAAGGCCTTGAAAAAATCACAGAAGACACCTAAAGCATCATGTGAATCCTCTCAGGCATCAAATATATGTTTTACAAGCTCAACACCGTGCAATGTTGTGTGTTGGGATGCGAAATAAAAGATGTTAATTGTTCTAAATACAACGGTGTAATGCCTGAACATACATGGTTACATAAACATATATAGGGAAGGCGCGTCATACACTACACCTCCCCTTTTATAAAAATAAAAAAAAATGTTTACATATTTTTTTATCATCAAATGTTTTTATAAACACAATAATAAGGTGGTATTTTATATATAAAACCATTCCTAATATAAAAAATAAACAAAAATAAATGAAATTACACACTACAAAAACTACAATGCACTGTTGACATTTTAACATTATAATGATAATTAATAGTTTTGAAACGGTACATAGGTACATAATTCGGACACAAAAAAAACATGACACTCACATCATAATACAAAACAAAACGAAATATAAACATTTATAAAAAAATATATTCATAAAATTGTTGTAAAAGTGCACACATTTTTTAATAATATTTATTTAAATACGCAAATTACGAAAAATATATCAAGTAATATCCTATTATATTGCTTAATTCACAAATCAAATAATCTCATTACAGAACTGACTGAATATTATTATCATCTTTAATTAAATTTCTTATCAAGTTTTTCTGACATTTTCTATAAAACATGAAATTTTCCTTTGCTATAAAATTTTTAACGCTGCTTTGCACTACGTAATATTAGCAACGTTAATTTGAGCAATGGCACTGGTCTCAAGGTGTCTCTGGGATATTTAATTGAAAGAATGTTCTTTGATATAACACTTTTGATTTATTCACGTGAAAATCCCTAAGAGAACCTTTCAGTCTGCTGAAACCGCACATACAGTCACGCACACATACCAATTTATCTTTATATTAATCTTTATTCTCAATAGAACTTTAAATTTCTATTCACATTGATTGCTTTAACACCAAATTACATTAGGTTCCTTTTAAATTGCAAACTTAGATGATTAACACTTTAAAATTATACACAAATGTAAACAAAACTTACGCTATTGTACATCACTATTATACCGATTACACTCTTGTAATCGACGATACATAATAAAACCATGACGTCACCGCAGCAGATACAATGTTCTCGTAATATGTACATAATATGTTATTCGTAGGTAGCCGCGGGTGGCTGCTGAGGAGTGGTGCGCATGCCTATTGGCCCTGGCAGCACCATTTTTACCGTCCCGGATGAACCATTTACCTCTCTCCGAATCCATTTCTTAACACGATGGCGGCATTGACGCCATGCAACAAGTAATACAACGATACACACTGCCGTAGCAAATACCGCAAAGCCAATATTATACTTGGTCATATGCGTTTCTACTGCATTGTTCTGAGCTATTATTACTTCTTCCTTACTATATGTCTTGCCCATGATTTCAATTGAATATGTAAGTATAGGATGTTTACTCAACTACAGTAAAATATGTAATGTAAACGACTAACGAAATATTAAATAAAATCAATCTTATTCTATCATGTTGACCTACATTAATACAAAGTGCAGAGCTGTTACTTCAGTCCGTCTTGATATTTTATAAATATTGGATCGCTATACAGCGTGTTTCAAATATATATTATTATGCATTAAGGGTAGTCACCATGCCGGCCTACTCTGCAATAATTAATAACCACCCCTTGGGGCCCACAGTACCCGACATGGTGACGCCGGAAAAATCATACACACACCACAAAAATAACATACTCGACAAACACACATTTTATATTATACTATTTCTCAACTCATTATTATTACGCGAAGTTTTCATTGAGACCCGGAAAAACTGTGAGTGACGTCTTACCATATTATTAATATTCACATAAAACAACATACCAACTACATGATCTAAATATACATTTCGTAAACTTCTGCAATACTCTTTGTCTAAATTGCAAAGTGGACAATTAATAAGTTACTCATAACATGTTACAATGTACTGTATAGGTACGTGTTATTTTATGCTTGGTACGCAGTCTTCGCAGAATAAATCGTTACGAATAAAAATATACTCGCATTTATTAAGATCGTCATGAATGAATAGTGTGCGTGAGTCTTTACGGTGCCTCGGTACCGGTTTTAGTTTATTCAACGTACTCCTTAACTGTTCGAGAAATTCATTGCTGTCTCCGCTTCGATTACTAGACTACTTACTAGAGGTGTTATGGAAATCTCCGGGTAACCTAAGCGTCTGCCCATAGACATACTCTCCCGGACTCACGCCATTATCGCTCGTGCTTACCGCTCGCAACCCTAATAATGTAGTCGAAAGTTCATTGCACCACCCTGAGTTATCTATTAGCCGGGCCGTTAATGCCGATTTTAGAGACCTATGCCACCGTTCTACAATTCCGTTGCATTGTGGATGGTACGGCGTGGTACGCGTTTTTTTAATACCCATTATTTTCATTAATTCTGTGAACAGTGAGCTCTCGAATTGACGACCCTGGTCGCTCGTCAATCTTTCTGGGCAACCGAATCTGCTAATCCAAACATCATAAAATGTTTTTGCGATAATGTTCGCCGTGATGTCCTTGACCGGGGTGGCCTCGGCCTAACGCGTGCCCCGGTCAATCAGGGTTACGCAATATTTGTACCCCTCTTGCGATATTGGTAAGGGCCCTATAATGTCAATATGTACGTGCGCGAAACGTTCAGCATCCGCGAAATGTTCTAAATCTGAAACCGTATGACTATAAACCTTTGACCTTTGACATTGTAGGCACGCTTTTGCCCATTGTCCTACATCGCGGTTTAGTCCCGGCCAGAAAAACCGTTCAGCGATCAACCTGCGCGTAGCTCGAACGCCCGGATGACTGGGGTCGTGCACCGAATTGAAAGCCATTCTCCTGAACTTTTCAGTTATATACGGTCTACATGTTTTACCTGAGATTTCACAATAAATAGGTACCTTGGAGTATGGCACAAAATATTCCTTAAGGCTATAATTCTTATCTGTTTTTCTAAGTAACTTTGCAAGCTCGCTATCAGCTTCCTGTGCGAGCGCTAATTCCGCGTAGTCGAGTACAGTCGGGCACTGAATTGTTTCGACTCGCGATAACGCGTCCGCTGGTGCATTGTTCTCGCCTTCTATATACCTAATATCTGTTGTGAACTCGCTAATAAATAATAACTGTCTAGTCCGTCTGGGCGTTTCACAATTACTTTCTAATTTATTGAACGCATATATCAACGGTTTATGGTCCGTAAAAATTATCAATTGATTACCTTCAAACAAGTAACGAAAATGTTTTACCGCCATATAAATAGCCAAGAGCTCCCTGTCGTAAGTGGAGTACTTTTGCTGAGCTGTTGTGAACTTCCTAGAGTAGTACCCCAAAGGCTGCCATGACCCGTTCACTTTCTGCTGCAGGACTCCCCCCGCACAGTTCTCAGAAGCGTCGGCCATAAGGGATATGGGTACGTTCGCCTGAGGATGAGCTAATAAGACCGCATTCTTTAAACCGACTTTACACGAATCAAATGCTTTCATTGCGCTATCATCCCACTGTATCACGGTCTTATCTTTACGTTTAGAACCCTTTAGAAATTCATTTAACTTCGCTTGATGTCTGGCAGCGTTTGGTATACTAGCCCTGTAAAAGTTTACCATACCTAGAAATCGTCGTAGGTCATCTATTGTCTTGGGCAACGGGTATTCTGAGATAACCTGGACCTTGGAGTCGAGAGGGCGAATACCACTGTCTGACACTTCGTATCCTAAAAATTCAATGTTCTCTTTGCAAAAATCACACTTAGCGATGTTTATTGTAATGCCAAATTTTCTAAACCTATCGAAGACTATACGCAAATATTCTTTGTTTTCTTCTACGGAATCGCTCGCGATTATGACGTCATCGACGAAATTGAATAGAAATTCTAGCCCTTGTAACACACTGTTGTTCATAAATCGTTGGAATGTCTGACTCGCGTTTCGTAGACCAAAGGTCATACGCGGAAATTCAAACAATCCAAATGGCGTTATGATTGCCGTCTTCTCAATATCCTCGTCAGCAATTTTTATGTAATGATACGATTTATTAATATCTAATTTAGAGAATACTTTCTTACCTGCTAAAACATAAGTGAAGTCATGCAACCGTGGCACGGGGTATCTGTCCGGTTTGGTGATTGCGTTTAGCCTGCGGTAGTCACCACACGGCCGAATGTCCCCATTCTTCTTATCGACCACATGCAGTGGACTGGCCCACTCGCTCTTGGATGGTCTGCAAATCCCCATCTCCTGCATTCGCCTGAATTCTTCTTTCACCTTCTGGTACCTGTTAGGGGGAAGCGGTCTGGCACGGGCATGTACCGGTCGTCCTGTCGTCTCAATATGGTGCAATACAGTGTTACTATTGCTAGATGAGTCATCGTCCCTAAACGGTTTCGTAATATCGGCGTATTCCGACAATAACTTATATAATGGATGACCACTATCTACGGTGTTCAGGGTTGGTTCCCGAGCAGAAACTATGCTACCAAGCGTGAATAAATTCGTCTGCCTGTCGATTAGTTTACGAGCGTTTAGGTCAACTAATAATTTGTGATATTGTAAAAAATCAGCTCCTAAAATAGGTTGATTCACATTAGCTACGATAAACTTCCATCTAAATGGTCGTCTTAATCTAAGATTTAATTCTAAAGTCTTTGTACCGTATGTATGAATTTCGGAACCATTTGCTGCATATAATTTATAACCTGTAGATTCACTCACATTTTTCTGTCGCTGCGTTACGGGTAGAACAGATACGTTGGCGCCGGTGTCCACTAAAAATCGCATCCCTGTGTTGTCGTCTGTGACGCAAAGGCGGTGTCCCGGTCTCTCGATGCAGATGTCCGCCGCTGCCTGCACCGGCTCTAGTTTTCCGAATTTTGACGTGTCGCATTCTGTCCCTCTTTCTTCCAGCTGCACGGTTGCTCGCATCTAGTAGCACGATTCCTGAAGCGGAAGTGGAAATAACACAGCCAGTCTGGGTTCTCGGGGCTGCGTCTTCTCAGCGATGTATTGCCACGTTGACTGCTTGCCGATCGACTCCGGGAACGTTGCGCGTAGGGTTGCCGCCACTGTTGTCTGCCTCTATCCATCTCGTCCAGTCTTCTGCTTAATTTAGCTATTTCCGCGATCAAGATTTCATTGCTGGTTGTTGTTGAGCTCGTGGCAACCTCTACTATCGTGTCATTACTCTTTGTGGTTTCCATCATCTTATCTGCCATCTGCGCCAATTTTTCAACGTCGGACACTTCGCTTACTGTCAAAATAGCTCGTACTGATGTTGGTAAGTGCCCGATCCACATGACTCGTAATGTATCATCCGGGAACTTCTCTCGTGCTAAATTTTTCATATTTCGAAGAAGTTGAGAGGGTTTTTGGTCTCCCAGTTCAACTTCACTCAGTAATTTCTGAATTTTCCGAGTTTCCGATTCTTCGTACACCGCTAGTAACCTTTCTTTCAATGCAGTGTATGGCTTCTCTTCTGGGGGTTTCGTAATTAGGTCTGCGACTTGTTGTATGCTCTCTTTGTTCAGCTTCGTAATAACAAGATTGTACTTTGTTTCTTCGCCACGCTTTTGATTAGCCAGAATCGCCTCGAACTGGGCGAACCATAAGCGTGGTCGATCAGTCCAAAACTCAGGTAAACGAGTAGATATTGTAATTTGGGCTAACTCACTCTGTTCAGATTTCTCCATCTTTGCTGCAAGCGTGGGAGTTCGTGGTGCTGACGTCGATTGCTCCCAACTCATGCTTTCCGAGATGACGCAATACTCCGAAATACGTGTCACTTAGTTCAATACGGGGTCACCACTTTAACGCTGCTTTGCACTACGTAATATAAGCAGCGTTAATTTGAGCAATGGCACTGGTCTCAAGGTGTCTCTGGGATATTTAATTGAAAGAATGTTCTTTGATATAACACTTTTGATTTATTCACGTGAAAATCCCTAAGAGAACCTTTCAGTCCGACCAGTGCGCAGTAACTGGTCGGCCGCACATACAGTCACGCACACATACATTTTCGCTTGCCTTGCACTCAGCCTAACACACATACATTTGTCCCTACAAATTATTTAATAATCTTTGTGTAACATAAAATCATGTCTTTAAATATTGTTTGAAATAGAATTAGTTTTTATTATAAGTCAAATCGATTATATCGATTAAGTAACATTTTGTTTAGTCTATTGAAAATTTCTGACAATGGTCACACTGAACTGTCACTTCCGTCCTTCCCTTGAAAAATTACCTCGTTGTCGTCTCGTACGTAAAATTATCGCCTTTTGAATTAACGCGAATTGAATTAAATTGAGTAAACCGTCTTGAATGCCGCCTGATCTAGTGCTGGCAACGGTAAATAGTGATAAAAGACATTGTGAACTATTGATTGACATTTGCGAAAATTGTGAATCCGGTATCGACGTCCACGTGCCAACGTGTCTTGAAAACGTCGCGTTTGCAGCTTAATAGCTAAGTATATGTAAGATACTTCATTCATTTATTTTGGCCAATATACTTGTATGAATGTGTCTAATTTAGCTCAAGCCTGACATCAGTAAAGATATCAGGTAAGTGAAATATAATATTGATAGTTGTAATTTGGATTTCAATTCATCACTGTGCAACGCAGTGCATTGTGTCTGGTGCCTTGTCTATCGTGGACAGGTAGATGTATTACATCTTCCACTGTGCACCCAGAAAATACCTGCCTGGCTGCGGTAATTCTAGACATAATTTTTGGTGCAGAGCTGTAGTTGAAATTTAGCCGCTGTTGCATTACTGAGTATAAACTCAGATTGGTATGAGCTTGTATCTTATCACCTTGTAGACAGTATTGTAGTGTTTGTCAGGTCAGTTATTGTCTAAAATACATAATATTTAATTGTATAAGTTGACCTAGATAATTTGAAACACATTGTCACATGACCTCAATCAGTAATTGTTGATTTGTATTGTTGAAAAATCTAACTTAAATTTGTTGTTGCATTAATAAGTCAGTTTGTTTGGATACATAACAGCTGTATGTATCAATAAATTTAGTAAATTTAGTTTATTGCATATATTCATAAACATTATAACAACCAACTCGACCTTGCCACTTGGGCGGGTCACATTAATAAACTTTGTTTTGTTATAATATAGATAATATTGCTAGGTAACACATATTCTGTGCTTACTTACTATTGTATATCTCAAATAACACAGCCAGTCTGTCTGTTGCAAATAATTAATTAATTAATTTGAAGTTTCAACTTTTAATTTGTTATAAGTTACAACTTTTGATAACTTTTGTGTTTGTTTCAATATATTGAAACTATTAATTTTGTTGGACAGTAGATACCTGTCACTTGCCTGCACTTGCAGTAAACAGGCTAATACTTTGTTGGTTTCAAAGAATTGAGAAAAATTAAGTTTTGATTGTTAATATTATTTAACGCTTGTCCGGGCTCTTTTGAATTTTGATTATGTCAGCTATCAAGGACTTGCGTGCGGCTGCTGGTACTATTGCATCAGATTTGCGCTGGTTTGCCTCGGCCAGTGCCTTAGTGAACCGGCCTGATCGCCAGCAGGCCTTACTACAAAGGTGCGAGCGGATTGACGATGGCCTGGTAAGTGTGGAACAGCAATTCCGCACTTTCAGCGCTTGCTGGCTCGAAGTGTCAGTCAATGATTTCACCGCTGACCAGCGAAATAAGGTCAGCGAAGACTATGCCCAGGTCTTAGACCTGTATGATGCGGTCTCCAATAGTGCGAGACAACTAGTTGCCGATAGGGAAGGGCAACGCGGCCTGAAGCAGGAGCTTCCTAGGTCAGCACCGGGGCTGGTGAGTAGGCTCCCTACTTTGGACCTTCCCCATTTTGATGGCTGCCTAGGAAGCTACCTGGGCTTCATTAATTTGTTCGACAGCCTGGTGAATGACAGGGCTGACCTTCGGCCAGCACAAAAATTGGCATATTTAATGTCGGTTCTGGATGGGGAGGCTAAGGGCCTCATCCAGCATCTGCCCGTGTCTGACCAGGCGTACCAGACGGCTCGGGACCTAATTACCCGTAGGTACCATAATAAGCGTGGCCTCGCCGATACGCACATCGAGCAGATTTTGGGTTTGCCGACGCTCACCCGAGTCTCTGGGGTGCGCACCCAACTGTGGAACCTGCTCTTTGTGGCCATCAACGCACTTAAGTGCCTTGACCTGCCCGTAGACCAATGGTCCTATTTATTGGTGCACATTGTGTTAAAGAAGCTGCCTGCCGACCTGAGGTCGCGTTTTGAACAGCGCTTTGGTGGGGACAGCGTGACCCATCTGCCCCCCTTTGCTGACCTGGAGAGGTTCCTGGAGAATGAGTGCCGGGTCTTGGACAACTCCGGTGGTGACACGCCGGCTAAGGCGCAGCCGCCCACGGTCAAGGAGCAGGCTCGCGTTCACACCCGAGCCAATGTTGACCGGCGCCCTCCTCGCTTTGCAGTCACGTAGAGCCCAGTGGAGTGCTCTTACTGCAAGTTCACGGGGCACAGAACGGCCAGTTGTAGGGCATTCTTGGACCTTCATGTCGCCTCTCGTAGGCACATCGCGAATGCCCGCCGCCTTTGCTTCTCTTGCTTGGGGTCCCACTACCAGCGAGAGTGCCCAAACTCTCGCCCCTCACTGTGGAGGACAGCATTTGGACATTCTCTGCATGAATGCCAGAGAGGTAGGCCGCTTGTCCAACCAGCCGACGCCGCGCACGGGCGGGTGTTTTGAAGGTGGCAGCCGAGGCTCACCGGCGCGTAGCCGAGAGTCGCCTCGCTTAATTGATCGCCGCTCACCCCGCTTGGAGAACCGTAGCGTGCGCACGCCTCCTCTCTCTCGCGCACCTGAATGTGCTGTTCAGCGTCACCAGCACCATGACTGCTGCCCCAGGTATTCCCCTCCTTTGGCGGAGCGTCCCCGCCTTGACTCGCGCCCACCTCGTTTTGGGCGGGTGCGTCATTATGACCCCCCACAGATGGCGCGCGGATCGAGTCATCGCGCTTTTGAGGACTTCAAGCCGCACCCTCGTTTTGACTTGCCTGGTCCTGGCCAACGGTCGCCGCCCAGGCAACAATAGGTCATTGACCCCTGCCCTATAACGCCAACCTCCCCCATTGAGACCGTTATCCTACCAACGGTTGCTGTTAGGGTCTGGGGACCCACGGGGACCTCTGTAGTTGTCCGTGCAATATTGGACACAGGTTCACAAGGTTGCATTGTTTCCACTTATTTGGTAGGGCAGGTTAAATTGAATATGGGCTCTTTTCCAAATTGTATACGGGGCATAGGTGATGTAGCCTCTAATGTTGAAGGGCAAGTTAAGGTTTTGTTTGGCCCTGTTGAATCTTCACACCCGAGGATTAGAACCTCGGCTATTGTGCTGAAGAATATTTTGGGCATGCACCCACAGAAGCAGCTACCTGCTGCTGTGGTGAATTTGACATCGGGATTGGAACTGGCAGACCCCAAATTTGACACACCGGGACAAATCGATTTGTTGATTGGCTCTGATGTCCTCGGTGGAATTTTGATTGGTGGGAAACGGGTCTTGGTGCCAAATGGTTTGATTGCCATCCCGACCATATTTGGATTTGCTCTGATGGGACCTGTACCAAGGGACCCCCCTCCACCTGAACTTGATAATTTGTTGGCTGTAGGCTCTGCTCTCTCTGATGCGGTTCAGAGGTTTTGGGAAGTAGAGAAGCCGCCTCAGGCTGTCCGTTTGAATCCAGAACATGAGGAGTGCGAGCTGTTCTTCCAGAACAACACTGGTCGACTCCGTTCTGGTCGGATTATTACGAGGCTACCCTTCCTGTCTGTTCGGCCTCCGCTTGGTGAGTCACGACCTTTAGCCGAAAAGAGATTGTTGGCTATGGAGCGTCGCATGGGTCGTGATCCGGAGCTCAGACAGAAGTACATTGAGTTCATGAGAGAATATGAACAATTGGGACACATGTCTGTGTCAAATTTGGATTGGCGTTCGGTGGAGCATTACTTTCGCCCGCATCATGCGGTATTGAAGCCATCGACTGGCAAGCTGCGCACAGTGTTTGATGGTTCTGCGCAGACTTCAACAGGCGTATCCTTGAACCAGTGCTTGCATTCTGGTCCCAAGTTGGTCAAGGACCTTTGTGACGTCATCACCAACTTCCGACGACATCAGGTTGTCTTTGTGGCCGACATAAAAATGATGTTCAGGCAGACTATTATCCACCCTGATGACCGTCGCTTCCAGCTGATCCTTTGGAGAGAGTCTCCTCGTGATCCCATGGTCGTCTACGAGCTAAATACTAATACGTACGAGTTAAGGTCGAGCCCCTATTTGGCAACACGTTCTCTTTGGGAGCTCGTAGACCGAGAAGGCTTACGTTTCCCACGAGCCTCCGCCATCTTGAAGGACGATATTTACGTCGATGACATTTGATCGGGCGCCTCCACAGCGGATGAGGCGATCCTCCTGCGGGACGAATTGATAGGTATTTTTGCCTCCGCTGGTTATGAGTTGCGCAAATGGATTTCCAACTCACCAGCGCTTTTGGAAGGCTTGCTTGAGGATCATCAGCAAGATCCACATCTATTTGAGATTGTTGACAACCGCGCCATGATGGCTGTTCTCGGCGTTCAGTACAGACCAGTCCAAGACATCTTTACATATAACGTAGACTTGAAATTGCCGTGTTCTTGGACTAAACGTCTCGTATTGTCTACGGTTGGATCTGTCCAATTATATTTTGGGCAAAATGCTTCTTGCAGAAGCTTTGGACAGCAGGATTGACCTGGGACGAACCTCTGCACGGCACTCTTGTTGAGGAATGGACCTCCTTTGTATCCTCATTTCCTGCCGTCAACGAGATCTCCTTGCCTCGTCCCATCCTTCCTCCCGGGAAGTACAAGGCCACCCTTCACGGGTTTTGTGATGCCTCGGAACGTGGTCACGCGGCCGTGGTGTACTTGCGCACAGTCAGTGCCTCAGGTCAGGTGAGAGTTTCCCTGATCATGGCGAAGAGCAAGGTTGCACCCCTTTGGACATCTCTGACCATTCCGAAATTGGAGCTCTCGGGAGCAGCCCTACTTGTACGCTTGTTGAATCACGTGTCCAGTACCTTGGGTATAAGCATTTGCATTAATGGGACCTACGCCTGGACAGACAGCCAAATTCTTCTTTGTTGGTTGAAGGCTTCTGTCCACACCTTGGAGGTATTTGTCGCTAATCGCGTTTCCCAAATCCAGAAATCCGAAGTCAAACTTGTTTGGAGACACGTGCCAGGTGAGCTCAACCCCGCTGATTGTGCCTCGCGCGGATGCTTGACGCCTAGTTTGATAGGTCATTCGCTGTGGTGGGGTCCGGAATGGTTGAGTCGACCAGAAACTGATTGGCCTCGAACGCCAGTTTTGAATACTTCTAATTTGCCGGGTCTACGAACACTCGCTCTTGAAAAGGTGGAATGCGCCTTCGACCCCGATTTTTGTTGAATCGTTACAGCTCCTTCGACAAGTTGTTAGGTGTTACTGCTTGGATAAAGCGTTTTATTTTTAACTTTAGGCACCCACAACAGAAACGACTGACACCGTTTATCTCACCACAGGAACGACAGGAGTCCCTCACCTTTTGGGTTCGTTCTGTGCAATTGGCCCATTTTGAAAGGAAGATTGCTATCCTTAAATCAGGGAGATCGAAATTGTCGGGAGCTGTCTCTAAATTGAACCCCTTTTTGGACGATACGGGTCTCTTGCGCGTTGGAGGGCGTCTCAAGAACGCCAACCTCCCTTACGGGGCTCGTCACCCCCTTTTGTTACCTAAGGACGGTCATTTGGTACGCTTGTTGGTAACTGACCGTCACCTTAAAAATTCGCATGCTGGTTGTAATGCTTTGTTGCCATTTTGCAACGCGAGTTTTGGATCTTGTCTGCCCGAAGAATTATTCGGAGTGTAGTCTTTCGCTGCATCCCTTGCTATAAACTCAAGGCTTCTACCATGCAGCCCTTGATGGGGGACTTACTGGCAGATCGCGTAACTGAAAGCAGGACGTTTGACGGTGTTGGCACGGACTTCGCTGGTCCCTTTTTGGTGAAAACGTCGACACTTCGAAACAGCAAGACTGTTAAGGCCTACTTGTGCGTTTTTGTTTGTCTTTCCACAAAGGCCGTTCATTTGGAACTGGTCTCCTCGCTTACGACCGAGGCGTTTGTAGCCACATTTGACAGATTTGTATCCCGCAGAGGGCTGCCTTCCTTGATCCGTTCTGACTGCGGCACTAACTTCAAGGGCACCTATAATTATTTGAATGATGTTGTTAATTTTCTTGAAACCAACAAGGCTGATATAGGTGATAGGCTTGCCCGATGTGGGATAAATTGGTTGTTTTCCCCACCAAATTGTCCACACTGGGGTGGTATATTTGAGGCCGCCGTAAAATTGGCCAAAACACACTTGCGCAGGACAATCGGTGAATCTGTCCTTACATTTGAGGAACTCGTAACTGTGTTTTGTAAGATTGAGGCCGTTTTGAACTCTCGGCCATTGTGCCCGATCTCCTCAGATCCGAATAATTTGGAGGCCCTTACGCCGGGCCCTTTTTTGATTGGTCGCCCACTTGTCGCCTTGCCTAAGTACCCCTATATTGATATGAGACCTGGTCGTCTCTCGCGTTTTGAATTGGTACGCCAGATTACTCAGAGCTTTTGGAAACGCTGGAATTTGGAATATTTGCACATACTCCAGCAACGCGTTAAGTGGACCGACAAGACCGATCCACCCAAGATTGGAGACCTCGTTTTGATCAAGGAGGCTATCCTTCCGCCACTCAGATGGCGCAGGGGGCGCATCCTTCATTTGGTAACTGGGGCTGATGGAGTTCCCCGATTTGCTGAGGTCTTGGTGGACGGTTCGATTCTGAGGAGAGCGGTTGCAACATTGTCACGTCTACCAACCGATTAGCGGACCGGTAGGCCGGTCCGGGGCGGGTGGATGTTTGAAATAGAATTAGTTTTTATTATAAGTCAAATCGATTATATCGATTAAGTAACATTTTGTTTAGTCTATTGAAAATTTCTGACAATGGTCACACTGAACTGTCACTTCCGTCCTTCCCTTGAAAAATTACCTCGTTGTCGTTTCGTACGTAAAATTATCGCCTTTTGAATTAACGCGAATTGAAGTAAATTGAGTAAACCGTCTTGAATGCCGCCTGATCTAGTGCTGGCAACGGTAAATAGTGATAAAAGACATTGTGAACTATTGATTGACATTTGCGAAAATTGTGAATCCGGTATCGACGTCCACGTGCCAACGTCTCTTGAAAACGTCGCGTTTGCAGCTTAATAGCTAAGTATAAGATACTTCATTCATTTATTTTGGCCAATATACTTGTATGAATGTGTCTAATTTAGTTCAAGCCTGACATCAGTAAAGATATCAGGTAAGTGAAATATAATATTGATAGTTGTAATTTGGATTTCAATTCATCACTGTGCAACGCAGTGCATTGTGTCTGGTGCCTTGTCTATCGTGGTCAGGTAGATGTATTACATCTTCCACTGCGCACCCAGAAAATACCTGCCTGGCTGCGGTAATTCTAGACAAATATACAAATACAAATATAGTATCTACTTAGAAATTTCTTATTACAACTCTTTAACACAATCCAACACACTGATTTTCCTTTCAAATACAATAACTTTCTTTATCCATATTACATACATATTACAACATAGGTACACATATTTAACCACATTGGTTCGAGGCTCACCTATTTTATCACATCGGTCCGGCCGGACATTCTTCTACCATTTTATTTAACATAATCATCATAAGATACATTTAACTTCTTAGTCGACTTTTGTTATTATCATAATAAGGGCCTTTCTTTTAACACTTCTTTGGTCACCAACAATTTTTACAGAGAAATCTCGTTTGCACCATGATCAAATTGAAGGCACCCATCAATGTATCTTTACCTCGGTGTACCTACTAATATCTCATCACTTACAATATAATTCCAAACAATATCAAAGCATTTTAACTTTCCACATGCTACATGAATATTCTGGTATATATGAATTCAACGTCGCTTTGGGTGATCAGTCCATATTGCTATCAAAAACATATTTACCAAATTATTCCCATCTAATAACTATAACTCTCTACTCAGTTAAACCATCACAACAAAATACCCATTCTAATACCATACTTTATCTTTTATATGCAACCTTTCAATATTCCTAGCTTATCATATTCAAGACGACGCACGGTACCTAATAAAAAAATAATTCAATTCAATAATTCAATTCAATACTTCAAATCTGATAGCACAATATAAAGCATTCATTAGATACATAATAATAATATTCAGTCATATAATTTAAACTGCATTACAAATTACATTAAGTTCACACAAGTTACTGCATTTATTGCTGATGTAGATGAATGCAGGTGACATCACTTTACCGTGAATAGATTCTCGAGTTGGTGTCAAATTCTAAAACAAAATATCACTATTGTTGCTATGAGCTACATATGTGCCAAGTACCTACTTGGCACATATGTAGCTCATAGCAACTATATATATCATAATAATCATTACCTAATGATTATTATAAATAGAATGAACATAATTGAGAATACACTGAATACATAATATGACACATTATAAGTTAACTGAAAAATATTGTGATCAAAAATATTCGTCATTTTTTTTCAAAAAGAATATAGTGCAAATCTAATTAATTAACTGAAAGATTCGCTATACAAAATTACATTAATCTATGTGAAAACTACTGAGTCTAAAGTTAACTACTGTTTTTCCTTTTTTACATAAGATTTACATTATAAGGTAAAGCCACACGCAACCTATAGTGTTGGCAAAGGTTCAGTTAAACACGTCCATAATTTGATACCTTAGGCGACATACCAATGATATGCTTGTATAAAAATAAGTCAGAAATTATTTACTAAATTATCATGACACATATAAATTTACAACAATAAAACGATGAAATAATATCATAAAATAAAATTTCTCGTTAACTAGCCGTTAACGAGAAATTTTATTTTATGATATTAGGCATCAGACCAAATTAAATAAAAAACTCGAAAGTTGAAAGTTTCTACGGCATATCAGCTTATGTGGAACCATTAATTATATTACCGCTGTAATTACTTTTACAAGGTCATAATTATTACACGCATGTACCTTTAAAAATCTACTTCAATCTTACAAAGATAAGTAGGGGTATTCTATGAATATCGTTTTACTCGTTTCATAAATTGTCAACAGGCATATTATGTTTTATCTAAACACTGTTATCTAAAAAAAGAACCTTATTTCAATATATGGAAAGTTAATATAAATAAAATATAGGTACCTATTAAAACGTGTATTGTCCGCGGCAATAATTAAAAATAAAAAGAAAGAACGTCACCTCACATCACAGTCACTTCTCTTCACACCGCTGTCCAAGGTCGTGGTTGTCCTGCCGATTCTTGTCAGGACCTGACCCCAGGACAAGAATCTTCTTCCACGGTCCAACGCCTGGAAGGCGCAGTGGCGCCATAGCTCCCTGCTCCGTCATTATACGAATAATAGTAGAGCACATTTCTGTTATAATATGTACGAATAGGTATAGCAGTATATTTTAAGAACTGCAATAATGCCATTTTTCTTTCTGTATCGATGCCAATTTACCGAAAATAACGTATTAACTTTTTCAAAACCACAAGCTCAGTACTGCCGACAGGCAGCACTGGCAGGGTCGCCATGCAATGTTGTGTGTTGGGATGCGAAATAAAAGATGTTAATTGTTCTAAATACAACGGTGTAATGCCTGAACATACATGGTTACATAAACATATATAGGGAAGGCGCGTCATACACTACAACCGGCATCGGTCGTGGGGCGCCCCTTTGTAAAACCAAATTGTTTAGAGTGTAGAAGCTCGTTGTTATTAAAATAACTTTGCAGTTGGTCTAGAATCAATTTCTTAAAATTTTTTGAATATGGGCAGCACAGAAATTGGCCTATAGTTGGTGGGGTCTGATGTGCTACCTGCTTTGTACAAAGGTATTACCTTGCTATCTTTCATAAGATCAGGAAATACACCACAATCAATACACTTATTAAATATTAAAGCTAATCTGTTCGCAGCTAAAGCAATAATGGACTTGGTAATAGTAACGGAATTTCCCCACAAGTCTGCAGTCTTCTTTACATTTATAGTATTAAAAGCTTTTATAACATCATTTGAATTTATATACTGAAATGAGAAGCTACTATAAATTGTACTCATGTTTTCTTTCAAAAGAGATTCCGCTGCATTGGTTGATGAGTCCAAAGATCTAGTAGTAATAACGGGGATATCAGTAAAAAACTTTCAAACGCCGATGCAACTTTTGAGTCTGTTTGGTGGTGTTATCAATGTTTAAACTAAATTTAGAACTTTTACTTTTAACTTTCCCAGTCTCGCTGTTTATAATATTCCATGTCATTTTCATTTTATCGTCACTACTCCTAATCCTTGAACTCAGGTAAAGAGACTTAGCTTTCATGCAAAGTTTTCGAAATATCCTAGCATAGTTTCTAACAGAATCCTGAAATTGTTCACTTAAATTAAAGTTTCTCTCGTCATATAGCTCATACAATCTCTTTCTACTTTTGTGAAGTCCAGTTGTTGCCCATTCACAGAAGGTTGCATTACCTCCAACTGTAAACGTTCTAGGTGTAGCTTTGAAAAACTATTATATAACAAATTAGGGTTACCTTCATCTTCTAACAGTGACCAGCTAGTCATTAGTTTACTTTGAAACCTAGCAAAACGAGTTGCAGTTTTAGGTATTACAACTATATTTTGCCTAGAAAAATTCTTACTGTTATCATTAAAGGAGATCTGTTGTCCGCAATGGTCTGAGTCTAACTGTCTAATAATTTGCTTGTCTATTACTATGATATCTGTAAATACTTTTTTACAAATATAATGTAAATAGTTACTTCCTCTACAGCTACTTGCCTAGATAATCTAGGCAAGTAGCTGTAGAGGAAGTAACTCTTGTGGGCTCTAAAAATAAGTTCTTCAGATTATATGATAGAAATAGCGCTTTAAATTTTGTACTAAGACTACTAATCTCAAATAAATTAAAAAAATAATGTAACCGCACACAACAACATTTTTATTTAATTTTGCAACTTAGTTTATTATCTCATCCATAATACGCTCGAAGCTATCATACAATGCTGAAGGAGGCCTGTATACACTTATTACAATAAATCTCCTCAGTTTCACACAGGCTACCTCAATAGTTCGCTCAACAGACAGACTTACAATATCGTGACGCTCTTTAAATTCAAGTTGCTTATTAATTAAAATCATCGAGCTACCATGTATTGCTTGCTGCTGGCTAAACGAGCTTCCTACTACATGATTATTGAAATTGAACATGAACTGGTTGCTTTTTAGCCAATGTTCAGTAATGTAAAATATATCAACAGCATTACAGTTCATAAACAATTCCATTTCTAAATCTTTATTAATCATACTTCTAATATTCTGATGTACAAATTAAATCAATTTTTTGTTATTATGTTTAAGTGTATTAGTCAATGAGTTACTAGTAATCTTATTATAGCTAGAGGTGTTCTCTATTGTCGCAGAATTTAATTTAAATTATTAATATTATGAATGTCAGTAATGGAATTATTATATAATATGTCAGGTTCAATAAAATGTACTCTAACAGTACTTGGGCAACTGTATAAATAAACATACATACATACATAGTCTCACGCCTGTAACCCCGAAGAGGTAGGCAGAGGTGTATTTCTACACCCACTTTTCGCCAGATATACTTTAGTCCCACGTAATAAGGGGCGAGCCTATTGCCGTACCGGGCACATTTCCAGACTCCGTGCTGCTACTGAGAATTTCGTGACAGAAATACCCAATAACACTGCCCGACCCAGGAATCGAACCCGGGACCTCCCGATCCCACGCGCACATTTATGCCGTGAGACCAACGAGGCAGTCGTATAGGGTTTGATGTCGAGTTTTCCGTCTCTACGCAAAGATGGTATTTGCATCGTGTTATCCCTTAGTCGCCTCTTACGACACCCACGGGAAGATAGGGGGTGGTGACACTTGTATTCTATGCCGTCAACCACACGGCTTGTATAAATTAAATGCTAATAATTTAGCAAGTTGTCGTTTAAAAGAGCTAGAAAGATACATAGTATCTTTTGTTAAATAAAATTACTTTTAATAAAAGTATTAGTCAAAGAATACAATTTTGTCATTATGACGACATGTCCTATTGTATAATAATACATTTAATTTACCTTCTGCCTGTTTTGGTCATCTGTGAGAGCATATGAATAAGGCAATGCACAAAGAATAAAGCTACATCCTATTTTTGTGCTAAGATCTATCAATAAGTCTGTTAATTCTATGAGACTGTTTTTGGAGACTAATGAGCTGTCACCATACAATATGATGACAGTAGTTTGTGCATTCAAGTCGGCATTCTTAATCTTATCAACTAGGGTTCAAGACTGAGCTCCATTTTAAAAAAGTTCTGTACTGGTCGTTCAGTGTAATGATCAATTAAGCTACCTAAGCCCACTCCCAGTTGGTCTGAAAAAATTATTACATTCTTACTGTTAGTCTTTACTGGATGCAGTTTGTTTTTGTGTATTATACTGACATCCATGTGCATTCAATTCTATTGAATCAGCGGGTGTAGTCGCACTCTTAGTTGTACACCTGGAACAGTAATTACTAGAGTTGGATAATGAGATAAGTTGTTTTAAATTTTTTCGACCAACTCTTGAAATTTTTTCATATTTTAAGATGTATTCATGAGTCTCATTCTGGTGTTCCATTATAGTCCTAGTGAGTTGAGCTTGTAGATTTGATATTTGTGCTTGCAACTCACTTGTGTGTTGTTCGTATAACAACCTACCAGAAACTAATTCTTCATTTGATTCTTCAAGCTTTAATAAAAGAGACTCACACTCTTTATTTAATTTACAGTTATCTTGTGCATACTGACTCAATTTGGTAGACCACTTAGGACCAGATCTAAGTTTCTTGATTAATTTATTTAACTTAAACAATTTTCTAAATTTATTCTTACGAAGCCATTTTTTGAGACAATTGCATTTAAGAGCTTTTAGCACATTAATTTTGTCACCCAGGAGCTCAGAGAATAAGTTGTGAGTAGCAGTACTGTTAAAGGCCGCAATTGTGTCTTCTAGAGTTGAAATTCTGCCATAAGCCTCATTAAGACTTGCTTCTAACTCCGCATTGCGTCTAAGTTGTCTGAAGTAAATTTGGTCGCAGCTGCTGAAACACCTAACTTCTTTTCGTAGTCTGTCCGGTTGATCCAAGACATCCATATGCTCTATATGCAGCTCCGTGAGTTGTGTCTTCAGCTCAGATATAAGGTCATTCACAATCTTAATTTCTTCTTCACAGTCAACGCGTTCCCTTAATAGTTGACTGTTGTCGCCCTTGTACTTCTTTAACTCAACCAGAGTTAATCTTAATTTATTTTCTGTCTCCTTGGCCGTTGCCTTCCGAGTTATCATATGGATAGACATTGCCAAGGAATACAAATTACCTAAAATAGAAGAAAACAGCTGAGCAAAGTCAAAGAAGAGAAGAGATGACTGTGATGGAGCTTGAGTATTATTGTATAGACTTAGACAGAATAAATATGAATAAAATAAATTAAATTAATTAATTGTAAAAACTAAGAAATTGAGAACAATTTAGGTAATTTGAATACTTTAGAGTAATTATCTAATACGTTTACAAGGTTTCTATTGAAATATCTCAGCTGGTGCACTTAATAAACTTATTCATAAAATGTAAGTAGGTATACAAGTTACAGGTTTAAACCAATAATAGCTAATTAACACAGAAAGGTACACAAATATATGAAGTACAGACAAGAATAAACAGTGTAGTTATTGTGAAGTGTATCTGTAGATTGTGTTTGTCTGGGGCTGTTGTTTAGTCCTCGATTTTGCTTCCACATATAGTCAAGCAAAAGGAGACAGAACTGAGCCAAATGTGTGTTGGACGAAGCTCACACGGGGGTGAGCCGAGTAATTCGGTGTTGTGGAGTGTTGGATAAGTTTTAATAAGTATTATACTCCCCGGGTTTATGTCGTAGCAGATGTAAATTCAAATCAAATCCGTCCGTTGACACCAAGTCTCTGTTCTGTTCGCTCGTATCTTTGGCCGTGTATGTTATTATACTTCAAACACAATGATTACAGTAACTTCTTGTCACTATTTAATCTATATATATTAACTAATATGTTAAATAATCAATTAAAATTATATTAAAACTTTTATAATTACGGAGCTAAAATAATTGACGTCTGGTGGTTACAGTTGCCCTACTTACTAGGTCCCACGTAATATTAAAAAAAGTATATATGTATGTTTATCCATTATCTAGTACCCATAACACAAGCTCTGCTTAGCTTGGGACTAGATGGTGATGTGTGTATGTGGTTGAATATTATTATTATGTTCAGAATTTTTCTTTGATTTCGACTAAAAGTCGGTTAATTATTTAAACCAGGTACGGGCTTAAGCCAAGTATTCTAGTTCGGTCGTGTATTTGTGTTTAGTGATTTTGTGTGTTTGGTATAGACTAATTTGTTTCTATCTCGTTTGAAGTTTGCGGTATGTTTTGCGTATTTGCGGGTATGACAGTGTTAGTGTTATTGGGGACATTCTGAAGTGTGAGTGAGGTCGGGTTTAAGAACAGGCGAACTATAGAGCAGGTATCTAATACAACGGATTTTTGCAGTTGTGTGTATGTTTTTGGGTGTAAATCTATAACTTTTAAAGCGTTATGCAGTGATTTTGGTATGATACCAGTTGAGGAGATAATTATGGGCACTATTTTGACAATTTCTTGGTGCCACATCTGTTTTATTTCGTCTGCTAAAGGTATGTATTTTTGAATCTTTACGGTGTGTTTCTGTTTTAAATTATTTGTATTCGGCACAGCTATATCGATTAGGTAGGTAGTTTTAGTAGAGTTTACGGTTAGTGTGATGTCAGGTCTGTTGCTGAGGATAGTGCAGTCTGTGATGATGTCACGGTCCCAGTAGAGTTAAACTTTTTTATTTTCTAGCACATTTCAAGGTTTATATTTGTAGTATGGTGTGTGTGTGTCTCTGTTAGGTTATGTTAAGTGCAAGTTGTTGGTGGATCTGTTTAGCCACGTTGTCATGGCGGTGTGTGTAGTCTTTGTTGGCGAGTGCACTGCAACCCCCTGTGATGTGATCTATGTGTTCGGTGTATTGGTGGCATAGTTGGCATTTATCTGTTTCTATTGGCTCTTTCAAAATATATTTTGAGTAATTGCGTGTTTTAGTGACTTGATCCTGTATAGCTCCTATACAGGATCAAGTCATTAAAACTATTATGTACAAAGAATCCTTCTGTCACACTAAAAATGTTTCCTTTAGTGAGCCAGGTAGTTGATGCAGTGCGGTATATATGATCTTGTTCTAATTGGTGGGCATATTTACCATGGAGTGCTTTACTTTTCCAGCTTTCTAACTTATAGTCCTCGTTTTAGGATCAAATTGATTGTTGTTTAGCTGTAAGGGTGTTCCAGAGTGGGATAAGTTAACTATTGCTTTGTGTAGTGTACTGTCGTTAGCTTTTCTGATAAAATATGAGTGTAAGTTGTCTATTTGAGTGTAGTGTAAATTTTTTATGTTTATAAAACCGCGGCCTCCCAGTTTTCTGCTTAGTGTGAATCTTTGTACAGCTGAATGTATGTGATGAATGTTATGTTTATTGCATGTTGTTCTAGTTGTGGTGTTAAGATGATTCAGTTCGGTATCTGACCATTTAATTATTCCAAAGGAATACGTTAATATGGGGATGGCATATGTGTTTATAGCTTTTACTGTGTTTCTGGCGGATAGCTGAGTGTGAAGTATTTTATTGAGTCTTTGTTTATATTTTGCCTTTAAGGGGCGGAACATATCTGACGGAAGATCCGTCGCGTTTTAGCCGTCGCGTAACGCCAATACTTACAAATGTATAGAAAAACGTTCAACCTTTCACACCTGACCGAAGATCCGTTAGTACGTCGAGCGTACTAACGGAACGCAACGCATTATCACGCGACACACGCACCACGTGATTTTTGACGTTTGAGTAAGGAATATACATGGAGAGGGCAAATAGTACATACTTATAGAAAAATTACATTATACACATATATACGAAATCGACATAAAGCCACCAAACATAGTGATGTCTCGTTTTGTCTTAGGGATATCTCTGACAGAAAAAAGAGATAGCCATAGTTTACTGAATAAATTAATCATGACGATATTTTATTAGAAATGTCATTCGTGCCACTGTCGCCATATTTTTTGCCAAGGTTTGTGGTTCATCTGCTGTGAAATCATTGTATATGTTTGTTTTTGTGCATAAAGATGTCTAAAAACCAGATGAATCAGTGCTTCAGGCTTTGTGTTTTATTACCGTATGTATGGTGCAATTCATGTCCGATACTTTATTGGCTATATATATACTGATATTGGCTCTCAGAGAATATTTTGTTACATGTTTGATACAAGGGTCGTCTTTCGCTTTGCCGTGTTTGCCTACATTTACATTATGGAATAAACTAATCTGGCAAAAGATTTAAACTAACTAAAGTAACTTACTACAAAAATGTATTTTTTTCCTCTAACCGGCTCCATATCGATATCGATTATATTCTGGAGTACAACCCAAATGGCAGCCATTTTATTTGCCCAACGTTTCGTAGGTATGCACGCCAATTTCCTAGGTATGCACGCTAAATTCGTAGGTATTGGACATACCATATCCATGTCATTCCCAGATCGGTGATTTTAAAGATCGTGAAATTCTAGGGCCGCCAGACCTTACTTATTTTTTCAGAAACAAAACGTGTAGAATAATGTAGTGTTAGTATGTGCTATGAGTGTACGCATATTTGCTAGCTTGCATCGAGGGCCAATTTTTAGGTATGAGGGGCTAAAGGTCCACGGGAACAATTTCCATACATACCTTTATAGAAAACATTTTGTGTCATGCTCTGCAACTGTAACCCCTTCTATATCATTTGTATAAATTTTGTTAAAAACCGTAACCAAATCGTATCATCGTCTTTTATTTTTGAACCTCCAGAACTATATAGGAAATATATTCAAATAACGCTTGTTGGCTACTATAAAAATTGCCGAAGTCTGACATATTTTTAATAGTCAAACTCGAATTGCAATATAAATAACTACAGGACTTCAGTGACTACATAACATCAGGGAACACGAAAAATTATAAGGTAAAAGAATATGACAGTAAAATATTGAGCTGCTCTGAGTACGGCCCTGCACGAACAAACTGATATGTGTGCATAATTTCAGCCACGCTTTCAGCGAATGTGTGCAGATGCGCTCGACGCATTTTCCGTCAGATGTGTACCGACTCATTTGACGGAATAGACGCGACCGAAGATACGTCCGAAGCATCTTCCTTCAGATATGTTCCGACCCTAAAGTGTTTTTTTATTTCAGTGTGGTTAATTGATGAACTTTGTTGGTATCCTAAATATTTATATGTTTCCTTCGCTTCCATACTGTCAATTGTCCCTGCTTGTATATATATATAATTGTTTTACTGTGCTGTACTTTAATTATACTATTAATTTTACATTTATCTGTACCGAATGTCATTTTTATGTCCGTGCAAAATTTTTCTGTTAGAGTTAAAAGGTGGTCTAATTCTTGTCTATTACTTGCATATATTTTTATGTCATCCATGTATAGTAGGTGTGTGAGTTTGATTTTATTTTCTCTGTCAATTGTGTTTCCGTATGAAGTGTTATTCAATATTCTGGAAAGGGGGTTTATGGCCAGACAGAACCACAAAGGACTAAGGGAGTCGCCTTGAAAAATACCGCGTGAGATTTTGATAGGTGATGAAGTAAGTGTTGTGGTGTTGGTTCTTAAACTAAGTTTTGTGGTTGTGGTCATTGCATGTTTTAAGAACTGAAGTAGACTTTCATCGATTTTGTATATTTTCAGAATATGAAGTAACCATGAGTGTGGTACGCTGTCAAAAGCTTTTTATTATTATATTCTCTTTATTAAGTAGTATTCACAAAGATACATTTTACTTCTAAAAATAATGCTCAGATATCACAATAAATAGATAACTTTCTTATGCGTTTCCGAACGCTTTACAATCACGTCTTGTCACACTTGACAGATAGTGTGTTTGGTCGGCCATTGCTCAAAGTTGTGATTGTTACCATTGTGCCAATATTAAAAACTAATGTATAAGATAAATTCTGCTTATATATTGTACTACAGATGATGAAAATAACATATACTACACGTTTTTAATACCGATTAAATGTAAGTTACCGCTTCACTGTACAATACCTATGATGATGTTTGTCTTTGTAATAATATTTGCTTAAATTTAGTTTGGAATGTGTGTACTGCTTTCATTCTACGCAGGAGAGGAGGAAGATCATTCCAACATTTCGTTGAAGCAAATCGGAAACCACCTCTCAATGAAGAAGTACGGTGCTTCAAGGCGACCATGAGATCTGATGAGTCCCTTGTATTATATATATTAACCTCTCGCGATCATGTCAACTTCTCATAGAGACAAGCTGGTTCTTTATATAAATCTATACCAAAAAGCAATGTTGCCAAATGAAGGTGCCTACGTGCAGTCATCTTCATGAGGTTCCTATTGTTCAAAAATGGAGTGACATGTGTGCGCGGTGGGATTTTGTAAAAAAACCTAGCACATGCATTTTGTACTCGCTGTATTAATTTTTGAGTTCGTTTCAATATGCATGCACCAAATACAGTGTCCGCATAATTAAATTTGGATAAAACCAGCGACTCACAGTGTTGATGATGGTACGAAACTCTTTGTGCGCGAGTCCGACTCACATTTGCCCAATTTTTATGATATATTGGTGATGACGTGGATTTAGGTTGTGGGCAACTATTATAACTACAATTTATAGATTTGCTGTGAATATATTTGGCATAGTGCATGTGTTTTCTTTTTTAATTCAGATGGAATACCTTTGTAAAACTGAACGTTTAGGGAAACAATTTATTAACGTTTGATGCAATCGCGTCAACATCTTAAAAGTCCGGAGAAATCTCTGGCTTTATTTAATGACTTTATTACAAGAGCAGAGGTTTAAAACTCTGCTCCAGTTATAAAGTCATTGGTAAGGGAGCATTAACAAACTGCACAAATGTTGTGTCACACAGAGAACATATAATTATGTTTATTGCTGATGCTTTGATGAAGATTCGATGGCATAAAAACTCTGAACTACCTTTTCGCCTGTTAAATGATTTCATAGTTCAAAGTAGAAGGACGTCGTCGTTTGAGAAAAAAGACGAGTCTAGTTTAATCAAGGAAGAAAAGATAATAAACTCAACAATCTGACGTAAACAAACGATAAGTGGTCTTAAATTTATTATAATATGATGACGGATTTAAAGACCTAAATATCTACTTATACAAAGGAGATTCCTCCTCTAAGAACCTTAAGGTGGCTAACAGATTTGGTCATTTATTATTAATAATACATCATCAACCTGAATAAGAAAGATTATAATTTACTTTACTTACCCTTTTGTAGCTACTTACCGCAAATAATGTAAGGAGGTATTAAAGCCTTGAACAATACCACTCTACTTAGCAATACGTCGGCTTTGTGACCAACACTAATGCTGAGAACAGCTTAGAGGGGTGTACTTAAGTCTTCACGTCAACTTTTATAGTGCCAATATAACTTGACGTGTCATAGTTCCGACGTTTAAGAGAATCCTTTAGTGGGTTCTGAATTAATTGGCTGTTTTGACCGGAGACATACTATCAACTCATAAGTATTGATGCTAAGTAGCAATATTCATACTCCTGCGTTTTTTCTTGTGATGAATGAGAATCTCGGCGTCCCAGTCACTCCTCAGTGACGACAAATGAAGCGAGAAAGACAATAGTAGGTACCTCTGATATTTTTATTGCACCATCCTATTGTCCCTTCAATCGTCATGTATTTGTATGCGCCAGAATTACAGTCCGCTGTATTATGGACAGTGGTTATATGATGTGTAGTTATATTTACCACGTGAATTTGTAGTTCGGCTTAAGGTAGGGTACATGAGTATCTATGACTAAAATGGTGTAACGTAATACTCCGTATGGCGTTATAATACCTCGCAGGCGCTTAACGCCTGGTGGAGCCAACCTGGCCCAAGCAGCGCTTATTATGGTCAATTATTACCTTATATGGTCATGGACTGAACCACAGGCAGTCTGTGACTCATTGGTCTATGACTATATAGGATGGGTGCGCGATCTAAATCAGTCACTTTCCCTAGACGCAGATACGCTGCTGGCTATAGTGACAACCAAGTATTATTCTGCCTTCTACTTCTCTATCTACTGTCCTGCTGGGGGTAGGCATATTCTATTTGCCTGTGTGCCTATATATTCTGTCTGTAGTATCAGTCTCTCCTTAGCATAACAGCCGATTTAGGGACAGGACAGACTGTTCCTGACCGGTTGTTGTGTATTCTCTATGCTGTTTCCAGTTCTCCCTACGGGTCTACAGCAGACGTTCTCCCTACGGGCTACAATTGTCCCTGCGGATTGCTGTAGCTGCGACCTACGAGCTGCTAGCGCCGTGCTGCTACCAGCCGCCGCCTACGCATCGGCTCCTGCCTGCGAGCTTTCTACAGCCAGGCCACGGACCCCTGCCTGCGCCGGCCTGCGCCTGAGCCTTACCGCTCGGCCTACATCAGCTGCACCGCCTGAGCCTCCGCTCAGCCTGCACCACATCGACCAACGAGGTGCCTGCCCAGCGTGCACTTCGGCCAGCTCACCAGCGACCCTACGAGCAGCTACCCTGCGAGCGTCGGAGAGCAGCAGGAGTCTACATTCCAACCTTCAGGCCAGTGCTTACCTAGTTCGGTTATACTGTATGTAAGCGGTAGTGAGACGTAATAAAAAACCTGTTCAGTCTAGCAGTGTTTCTATCGAACCCCGACATCCTACCTGAGACCCACCGTCTCCACTTACAACATTCCGTCATTATCTCGTCTTAAGATTATTTGATTGTATTCGACTTACAGAGAATATCTCTGTCTGCAGGTGTAGTGTTTGATGACGTTCTTGTAGTCTGACTTTTGGTTTTAGAGCTTGACATCGGTGAAGGCAGAGCCATTCACCGGTGCCAAGCTCTAAAACCAAAATACTGTCGCATCTCTGATGCTATATGTTATTCGGTGGGTTTGAGTCCTTTAGCCATTCTTTTCCTCAGCAGTTAAACCTCTTTCATGCCTGTGGCACATCTCACCCACTCATCAGCATGACATGATTACGTTATTTACGAACTCTCGTAACTCAATAATTACTTTTAAATTGTACACACAACATACAGCGTTATTAAAGGCTTTATCGGATTACTACGGTATTGGATCCCAATTAACAAATAGGCCGGCTAATTCGCGTTGCAGACTGTGGCTTGCATACACAATACAAATGCATATTTTAAATGCTTTGTGTTAACCTTTGATCTGCGCTGTCGAATACATAATTATTGTTTTACCTGGTAGAATTGTTGATATTGTATATTACTTTACCTTGGCAGGTATATGTTTTATTGAATTTTGTAAAATAACTTAACGAAATAATGTTATTTATAGAATAGTAAAGTTGTATTCAGCGGATTAAATTATCTGCAATTTCCAGTATAATTTAAAACATTATCCTTTTAATAAATAATATCTTACTGATTTATTAAAATTAATAATAATTACATTTCATATCTGATATAATTAGTATGAGGGCACCTCAGATTCGCACGGTGATTTAAATATTACGCCTGGCCGCAGGCATCCGATTTTCAGGGCCGTTTTTTCATGACGGAATTCCGTGAGACTAGCGTGCTTCATTTGTCGACTGTATCAAATGTATTTTGTAAAATAAAAGTACTAACCAAATAAAAGTACCACCGCAAACGATAAATTTTGCTTTGATCGGAAAACACACAAATGTTTCATTCCGTTCCGATCTGAAAAAAATCCGTGTCTGTTTTCAGGGACCGCTTTTGGGGTTTGTTATGTTTTTGTGCTCTCAAAATCAGCTAATTAATAAAAAATGAGCTTACTGCCTACCACAAACGTTTAATTTTGCTCTGAAAAGAAAACATTCCGTGGACTGAAGGTAATTAAAACCAAGCGCGCGCGGAACGGCTCGTGACGTCATAACGGAATTTAGCACATGCGTACATCTTGTCGTGTATATATAGATAACATTGGTTTAACGTTTATTTTGTCAGAATCAAAGAGTATACAAATATTACGTGTCAGTATCACACGACAATGTATGTGTAGTAGATGGTAGTAGACGTATATAAACTCTTGTCTGGGGACTTCAAATTTACGCAAAAATCAGATACAGACAAGAGGATAATATTATAATATAAGTTATATTATCATTTTCGTTAGATCATAATAATGTGTGACGTGAAAGGTTCATATTCACTACTGAAAACCACTCCTGCTTAAACTTTTGTCTCTCTACGTGTATATAAAAGTGGTAGAGAGGTATATACTCTATGCGAGATGAAAACAATTAAAGAACGTAAAACAATAAAATTCATACTCCTCAAATTTTATTGTTTGCTTTGAAATTGTATGGTTTTATGCATTCACATTCAGACATTCAATTTGACAATAGCATTAAACTTATTCTTCAGAAATCAGACACTTGTCAGAATGGTCGTGGCTGTTTCTGATGGACAGGGTTGCGACGCGCC
Organism: Euclidia mi; assembly: GCA_944739405.2. NCBI lineage: Eukaryota > Metazoa > Arthropoda > Insecta > Lepidoptera > Erebidae > Euclidia > Euclidia mi. The sequence goes on from OX123198.2 coordinate 37,810,699, forward strand.
GTCGCCATACAAAAATTATAAAACTTATCATAGAACCCACCAAAACACCAAATATAAGGGCCTAAATGTTTTAAAAATAATGAAAAGCTTTATAATAGTCGTCCACCTAAAATTGTCTATAGTCCGTTCACAGTTATTTTACCTCTAGCTGTTAGATTGGCCAACCTGGGCGTTGTGTTGCTATATTTGGTATATAATACTCCGATTTTAAATATACATTATTACAAAAAATGTACTTATTTTTTTATTGCCTACGCGATCGTATTAAATATTTGGAAGTTATGCCATCCTCTAGATACAGTCCATTTTCCTTCTCCAAGTCGCCTAGAACCTACGGTTTCGGTGTAACGCCGAACCATTTGTAACAAAATCTCTTGATATTGGCATGGCTATATGCATACGTACATTTATTTTCTTACGAAATAAAATTTCCTATGAAGAGAAGATAAGTAGTTATAATAAAAATGTGGTCTATTTAATATACAAAGGTAAACGCATCATAATTACGTCAACGTGAGGTTCTAATTATCAAATACAAAAACTGCAAACTTAATTTTCATATTCATTTTGAATAAGAATGATGTGGCTGTAATATTACACCTCTGCCTACCCCTTCATGGAAACAGGCGTGAGTCTATAAGAATGATCCATGTGGACTGCCAATGTTATGATGATTCATAACTGCTGTCAGATTCTGTATCAGACTCAGAATTTAATTCTATTATGAACCTGTCCATTTCAGCATCCGTAGACCCATCTGTTTCACGAAGCTTGTCTTCAATGTGGCGCACATGTTTGCATTGTTTTTGTCAGTCTTCTGCAGTGATAAATTGAAAGCTTCTTCAGCTAAATTCACAATGTTGGTTGCCTCTTGTCCTAAATTTTTGCTAATGACTCGCCTTTTAATGAGGCTCCACATACATTCTATTGCGTTTAGCTCGCAGTGGTGTGGCAGTAATCTAACCACTTTACGGCCATGAATTTCAAGCATTTTAATTTTTTTTTTGTTTTTTATTTATTTATTAGGAATAACAAACAGTGTCACAATAATATACTTAAACAACATTCCACAAAAAAGCATGAGGTATATGTGCACTCACAACGTTATTCACAAAATATACACTTTGTAATGACAACTTTGATCTCTAAAATACAGATAAAAAATAAAAAAGGCGAGGCTTCAGTTATATACCGTTCAAACGAATGACTTTGTCATTTAATTTCGTTAACAATTTGCATTAGGGAATTTCTGAACTTATTAACAGGCATTGCAAAAATGTCAAGATCAGCGAAATACTCGTTGTAGTTCCTACAAATGCGACGTAGAGATTTTCATAAATGGAAAAACTACGAAAACATCGATAGTTTATGGATTTGAGATATTTTCGCTGAACAATCTCCAAGCTATCTACATATTTACTATAGTAAGGATTCCATATAGCTGCAGCATACTCTAGTTGTGAATTTTTGAAGCATTTCCACTAATATTGGGTAAAATGTTAAGCACTGGTAACCCTATTTTACATTCCTGTCATCAAAGAGTACAATTCCAACATAAAGAAAATAAACACCTACATTTTTCAGAGGTAAAATAACTGTGAATGGACTGTATATATACTTCTGTGTATATTATCCAATCTCTTTGCCTCTGACCATACGTGACAGGTTTTTACACAGAGTATACCCTACTTGCATATTTTTCATAAATAATCTAAACCTTTAAAAAGTTTTTAATAACAAAGTATCAAAAAGGTTTTGTATTTTTAATTAAATGGGGTTATCGTAGCGGGTCTATACTGCTCCATGCGACCGATGCACAAGCCGAACACGTCCTCTCCTCCGTTGCTGATACGTATAATACTATACTAACCAACGCACGGAAAATATCGATACTGTGGTACCGAGTATTTTTCTTTTCGATATCCATAATCCATAATTTTGAACACACGGCGCCAAGTCAAGCTAAACAGTTGCATTACGATTTTGATACTCATTCCCTACGCCATAAGAACGGTACAAAGGTCAAAGTGTATAGCTTGACGAGTAGCCGTGTGTACTTGATACTTTGTATTCGATGCTTTTACTCAATAAGTACTTAATGACAGGTATCATATCGAATCATTATTATCATCCAAAGCCCGATTTCATCCACTGTTAGATATAGACCTCTGTTTGATTATGCGATTTGCAACGTTCGTGTGCCATTCATATCCAGGGATCATTTATTATTTAGGCATTATCTACATATCGCACCTTCATCTTACAAATTATCTACTTTAAAAAATTTACCTTACGCCTCATGTTCATGGCAAAGTTATCTTATAATAATATAATTGGTACTCATAGTTTCTAGCATACTGGGCAAGAAATCTACTATATTTTTATAAGCATTGGAGCCACACTAGTTTTAGAACGAATACTTAGACTGGTCCGACTGGAGAAGAATTAACTTCTCTAATATTGACGTAAAGTAAGTTAGATCTATCGAAAGTGAACTGACGTCATTGATTGTCTTGTCGTGAAATATAATTATGTGCACATTAGCCCATGTTCTGCGTGACAATCGAGTGCAAAGCGATCCAATTCGTATCGAACAAATTGTTACCTAAAGCTACGACTGCGTTGACAATAATGAGTTTGAAAATTAACGCAACGCGTCGCGCTCGAATCTTACTTAGGGTACGGACTAAGAAAAGTACTCGATACTTGAAGTATCGCTATCTACTTATAATACTTATATTTGATACATTTGCGAGTATTGTTCAACACATTTCTTTTGTTGAACACGTAATAAATACATATAGTACCTAGATGAATAAAAAAAAACATTTTACGCTCTGTGTAAGATGTCAACTGCGACATGCAGACTTCCATTCAGAACTTTAATTTCACAACTTTAAAAGTAATTGATGCAACATAATTATTTAGATTGTATGTGTACGCCTGTATGAGCCGATAGGCCTACTATCGGTGCTGTACGTCGGCAATCACTACAAGAGTCAACGTCTTGCGTTGATATTTTTAAATTTTTGTGCAAAGCTCAGTTAGCACTGAAGCTTTGTCAGTACTGGCAGGTGTACTTTCGAGGTCCAAAGACGTGCATCAATGTAGGTATTATACCATACGAGAAAGCATGGATTCAAATTTCCTAGCACCTCGTGATAGAAATAAACTGCTTAGGTTGTTCAACCAGCACGCCGATGTCTACGTAGGCCTCCTCGACGAATAGCAGTTTCGTTGGAATACATCAATCAAGGGCCGTCCCCCTCTACCAATTCTTTCCAGACGTTCGTGAGCGACTGGCCGGACCTGGTTAGGGGGGATCACTGTGTTGGTTAATTTCGTACGGGGCATGGTAATTTTTGGAGGAAGTTGCTTTGGTTTTTATCTAGTTTATTCACCATTGTGCCAATATTCAAGCTCTGACAACAAATGTGAGTAATCTGCACATCACATCTTGTGGGAGTGTGGTCTTTGGCAATCTGAAATTAACAATATGCCTAATGATTTCTGTTTGAAATATAAATATTGTTTATGATAAGTTAAATCGATTATATCAGTTTAGTAGCGTGTTACTTTGTCTATTGAAAATTTCTGACTCTGGTCACATTATGAACTGTCAAATCAGTCACTTTTTCATTCATTGTCGGTTCCGCCAAAAAATTCTCTCACTAGTCGTTCTGCAAGGTGCAACTCTCGCTATTAAAGTTTGCCCGACAAAGTTGTGAGCGATTGATAAAATTTGTGAACATTGAACAATTGTAAAACTTGTATGAATCCGTCCACGTGTATCGTGCCCGAAAACATCGTTGGAGGACCGGCTGAGTAACTATAACGATTTCTTTATTATTTTGGCCAAGATTATGAGTGTAATCTTATAGGTCTGCTCCGGAACATCACCGAGATCTCAGGTAAAGGACAATGGCAGATCTCCATACATTGAAATGTCTGAAATAAAATTTAAGCGCACAGTAATAAAAAATATTTCAAAAAATTCGGCGTAAGTAACAGGGCCTATAAATGATTCTATTTTCACTCGGGAAACCCGGAGAAACAAGATATCGGTGTTTTAGTTTTTAGTTAAGATTGAACAATGTAGGTGCGTTTGAATGATCAAATGAAATTATGTCAGATTGACATCAAAACGCATGGTATTCTGTAGCATCTAACTGTCACAGCCAAAGACAAAAGCAGAGCTGCACATTTTAAATCGATTTTATGTGAAATCGATGCAAGATAACGATGCTGTGACGTTTTTATTAGATTTAAAAGTTGTTTTGATTAAAAAATTATTAACTTATTGATATAATGTTAATTAAAGATTAAATAATTGCATTTTAATAATTATATTTTAATAATCGATACGGATCAATAGCACTCACGTCTATTCCTGTCACACCATTGTCTACGGCAACAATCAAATAATAAAGTAGGTACCTAGTTCGTAATCAATTGGAATGCTTTTTATCATCATAAAATACTCCAGCTTTAACGAGACAAAGTGAAAATATTAAAAATCGTAGAAAAAAAAACAATTTGTTTTGTTCATATGAAGTTTAAGGTCGCCACAACAAACCCAGACCGAATTCTGCCATTGTTCTTTACATATTAATTTTAACCGCTGTGAAAACACAGTACATATTTGTCAGATCTTTGTCTTGGCTAGACCAGACTGGATGAATTAATCACGCTTCCATTGCCTTCTTTTGTGGTAAGCAGAGCGCTGTTGATTGTACCTAACCGCTGAACCCAACTAGATTAATATTGTAATCTTTTATCCCATCTTAATTGTTAACAATGTTGTAGTGTTGTTGGGTCAGTTTTGCTTAAAATACATAATATTTATTTGTATTAGTTTACCTACTTAATTTGAAACAAATTGTCATACATAACCTCAAATCAGTAATTGTTGAATTGGTTGGACTTGTATTGTAGAAATCTAACTTGAATCAGTTCGTCGTCTCAGTGCTTATTTGTTCTATCGACCAAATTGCCAAAAATTAACTTTAAATGCAGTTTTGTTAAGACTAAAATTTCAATCCTGTTGTTAAAAAAAGACTTACAACTTTTTGCTTATAAAACAACAAAAAATCCATATAAATATTATTTGTGACGCGACATCGCAATGAAAATTTTGTGCTTTTTTGTTCTGTGTCCAGTGTTTGTTTGATATCATACTTCGCAACAGAAGTTAAGTGCTTGAGTGTTCTATGTCCACCCAATTGACCATATTTGTTTTTTATTGATTTTTCCGAGAGGGACAATGTGGTACCCGTGACGTCTCTGACACAATAATAAATCAAACAAAATGGCGGACATGGCGTCACTGACGACATGGTACAGCTTGTTTTATTAGGTACTAATCAAGCTATTTTGAATCTTAATTCAATGAATTTAGAATTTCATGTTACTTTACTTCAATACCACGATGCCACGAAATGACAAGGCACGCCGTTTCATTCCAAGAGTAGGCGCGACGTGAAACGTCGTCGTGTTTGGGCTCACCGGATTTACGTTGACAAGAACTTTAGTCTTACGTGATGTCTAGGGTCTGATGATGAGCCGCAAGGCGGTCATAGGTACACTCCTCAAAAACACAACATAACCTTGTCATGTATGGGTTCGTTGAATTTGTCTTGACAAAATATTTGGTCATAAGTACGTGATGTCCAGGGTCTCATGATGGAGCTGGAATGATAGCCACAGGAACTCCTCAGATACACAACATAACCTCGTCGTGTTTGGGCTCGTCGGATTTGTCTTAACAAGATCTTTAGTCCTACGTGATATCCAGTGGTCTCATGATGAGTCGGAAGGCAGCCGTAGGTATACTCCTCATATACACAACATAACCTCGTCGTGTATGGGTTCGTTAAATTTGTTTTGACAAGGTCTTTAGTCTCAAAGTGGAGCTGGATAATGGTCAGAGGAACTCCTCAATTACAACAAAAAAAAACAACAGAAAAACTCAGAACTTTAGTGCATTATAATAAAAGCTTGATTCCAAAAATATTTTTATGTATGTTATATATAAAATATATAAAAGGTAGTGATTTAAAAAAGTTAACTCAGAAGTACTACCTAATATTATTTTCCTGTGGTGACGGATTAAGAATACGGATTGTCACCACCCCATATCATCCCATGGGAGTCGTAAGAGCCGACAGAGGGAGCATATTATGCAGAGAATAGCACTGTAAGAAAAGAAAAACTTGATACAAACCCTATACCAACCCGTTTGGCCAGCGTGGTATAGTAGGCCAATTCCTCCTTGCAAAGGAGAGGCCTAGTCCAGCAGTGGACTGTAAAAGTCTGATGATGAAGATGATGATGATTATTTCAATGTCTTTTACAAGTTAGTTAATGCATCCTGTATATGAGTTTGGCATATCGAACAAATAAGCACGCAAAAATGGAAAAGTCATTTTGATCTATCTCTAAAGAGGTAATGTTCTAACTCCATGTTCGTAATAATATTTCTGCATGTTTGTTCTAACTCCAAATAAAAATTGTAAAATAAGGTATAATTAATAACTAGTCTTATTCTTTCTCTTAGCGTTATCCCAGTTTCAGTCTGGGGTCCGCTTTCTAGTCTAACCGGATTTTGGCTGAATATTAGCTTTTCCACGGAGCGACTGCCTGTCTGACCTCCGCAACCCGAAGGGATAGCGATATTCCATGGTTTAGACTAGTGTCAGTTTATTTAGAAGGTACTGACGCCCTGTAACGACTGTCAAAGATCTTCATGACAACCGGGATCGACGGCTTAACGTGCTCTCCGAGGCACGGGACAAGCGATAATTAACAATTCAATACGCACATAACTCCGAAAAGTCATTGGTGCGCGCCGTGGATTCGAACCTGATACCCTCTGCATGGCAGTCTGTTGGTATATCCACTCGGCTATCTTAATAACTAGTCATAGATGATAATTATAAAAATCAATTTAAAGCTAACCAATGTATTATGAAAGACTTTTAAATCTTAAAAATATAGCTTGTTTTTAAAAATAGAGATAAATACTTGTCTCCTGTAAAAGTTACTAATGGTAGATAGTACAAATAAGCACCGAGGCGACGAGTTGTTGTAGCATTAACAAGTCAGCTTTGATTGGATACATAACAGTTATATGTATCAATTGATTTAGTTCATTGCATATATTGAGTTTGAAACATTATAACAACCAAACTTGACCTTGCATTTCGGGTGGATCACATTGAGAAACTTTTGTTTGTTATAATATATTGATAATATTGTTAGGTAACACATATCTGTGTTACTTAGGGTTGTATAATATCTCAAATAACACACTTAGTCTGTCTGTTACAAATAATTAACTAATTAATTTGAAGTTACAATTTTTAATTTGTTGTAAGTTATAACTTTTGATAACTTTTGTCTTTGAGTCAATATATTGAAACTATTAATTTTGTTGGGCAGTAAATACCTGTCACTTGCTTGCACCAGCAGTAAACAGGCTAATACTTTGTTGGTTTCAAAGAATTAACAAATATTAAGTTTTAATTGATAGTATTGTTTAACGCTTGTCCGAGCTCCTTTGAAACTTAATTATGTCAGCTATCAAGGACTTGCGTGTGGCTGCTGGTGCCATTGCATCAGATTTGCGCTGGTTTTCCTCAGCCAGAGCTCTGGTGAACCGGCCTGATCGTCAGCAGGCCTTATTACAAAGACTTGAGCGGATCGATGATCGCTTGGCAAGCGTGGAACAGCAATTTCGTACTTTCAGCGCTTGCTCTCTCGAAGTGTCAGTTGTTGACTTCACCGCTGACCAGCGAAATAGAGTCAGTGAGGATTATGCCCAGATTTTGGATCTCTATGATACTGTCTCAAACTGTGCAAGACAGTTAATTGCCGAGAGGGACGGGCAACCCGCCTTGAAGCAGGAGCTTCCTAGGCCAGCACCGGGACTGGTGAGTAGGCTTCCCACATTGGACCTCCCGCATTTTGATGGCTGCCTAGGAAGTTACTTGGGTTTTGTTAACCTATTCGACAGCCTGGTCGATGACAGGGCTGACCTTCGGCCGGCACAAAAATTGGCCTACTTGATGTCGGTTCTGGATGGGGAGGCCAAAGGCCTCATCCAGCATCTGCCCGTGTCTGACGAGGCGTACCAGACGGTACGGGATTTAATTACCCGTAGGTACCACAAAAAGCGAGGCCTCGCAGACACCCACATCGAGAAGATTTTGAGTTTGCCCACGTTCACCCGGGTCTTTGGGTTGCGCACCGAACTTTTGAACCCGCTCTTGGTGGCAATCAACGCCCTTAAGTGCTTGGAGATCCACCATTGGTCCATGGGCAGATGCCCATGGACCAATGGTCCTACCTATTGGTGCACATTGTGCTCAAAAAGCTGCCTGCTGATCTGAGGTCGCGATTTGAACAGCGCTTTGGTGGGGATAGTGCGACGCATCTGCCCCCTTTTGCAAACATGGAGAAGTTCCTAGAGGATGAGTGCCGGGTTTTGGATAACTCCGGTGGTGACACGCCGGCTAAGTCGCAGCTGCCCAAGGTCAAGAAGCAGGCTCGCGTTCACACCCGAGCCAATGTTGATCGGCGTCCTCCTCGATTTGCAGTCACGCAGAGCCAAGCAGAGTGCTCTTACTGCAAGGTCACGAGGCACAGAACGACCAATTGTAGGATATTCTTGGACCTTCATGTCGCCTGTCGTAGGCGCATCGCGAATGCCCGCCGCCTTTGCTTCTCTTGCTTGGGATCCCACTACCAGTGAGACTGCCCAAACTCTCGCCCCTGTCCTCACTGTGGAGGACAGCATTTGGACATTCTCTGCATGAATGCCAGAGAGGTAGGCCGCTTGTCCATCCAGCCGACGCCGCCCATGGGCGGGTGTTTTGTAGGTGGCGGCCGAGGCTCGCCAGCGCGCAGCCGAGATTCACCTTGCTCATTGGATCGCCACTCATCCCGTTTGAAGAACCGTAGCGTGCGCACGCTTTCTCTCTCTCGCGCACCTGAATGTGCGACTGTTCAGCGTCACCAGTACCATGACTGCTGCCCCAGGTATTCCCCTCCTTTGGCGGAGCGTCCCCGCCTTGATTCGCGCCCACCTCATTTTGGGCGGGTACGTCATAATGACCCCCCACAGATGGCGCGCGGATCGAGTCACCGCGCCTTTAAGGACTTCAAGCCGCACCCTCGTTTTGATTTGCCTGGTCCTGGCCAACGGTCGCCGCCCAGGCAATAATAGGTCATTGACTCCTGCCCTATAACGCCAACCTCCCCCATTGAGACCGTTATCCTACCAACGGTTGCTGTTAGGGTCTGGGGACCCACGGGGGCCTTTGTTGTTGTCCGCGCTATATTGGACACAGGTTCACAGGGTTGCATTGTTTCCACTTATTTGGTAGGGCAAATTAAATTAAATATGGGTTCTTTCCCAAATTGTATACGGGGAATAGGTGACGTAGCCTCTAATGTTGAAGGACAAGTTAAGGTTTTGCTTGCCCCTGTTGAAGCTTTCACACCCGAGGACTAAAACCTCGGCTATTGTGCTGAAGAATATTTTGGGTATGCATCCACAGAAACAGCTGCCCGCTGCTGTGGTTAATTCGACATCGGGATTGGAACTGCCAGACCCCAAATTTGACACACCGGGACAAATCGATTTGTTGATTGGTTCTGATGTTCTCGGTGGAATTTTTGTAGGAAACGGGTCTTGGTGCCAAATGGTTTGACTGCCATCCCGACCATATTTGGATTTGCTTTGATGGGACCTGTAGCTAGGGACCCCTCTCCACCCGAACTTGATAATTTGTTGACCGTAGGCTCCGCCCTCTCTGATGCGGTTCAGAGGTTTTGGGAGGTAGAGGAGCCCCCTCAAGCTGCTCGTTTGAATCCAGAACATGAGGAGTGCGAGCTGTTCTTCCAGAACAATACTGGTCGACTCCGTTCTGGTCGGATTATTACGAAGATACCTTTTCTGTCTGTTTGGCCTCCACTTGGTGAGTCACGACCTTTAGCCGAAAAGAGATTGTTAGCTATGGAGCGTCGCATGGGTCGTGATCCGGCGCTCAGACAGAAGAATATTGAGTTCATGAGAAAATATGAACAGTTGGGACACATGTCTGTGTCAAATTTGATTTGGCGTTCGGTGGAGCACTACTTTCTTCCGCATCATGCGGTATTGAAGCCATCAACTGGCAAGCTGCGCACTGTGTTTGATGGTTCTGCGCTGACTTCTACAGGCGTATCCTTGAACCAGTGCTTGCGTTCTGGTCCCAAGTTGGTCAAGGACCTTTGTGACCTCATCACCAGCTTTCGACGACATCAGGTTGGCTTTGTGGCCGATTTAAAAATGATGTTTAGGCAGACGATTGTCCACCCTGATGACCGTCGTTTCCAGCTGATCCTTTGGAGAGAGAATCCTCGCGATCCAATGGTCGTGTACGAGCTCAATACCAATACGTACGGGCTAAGGTCGAGCCCCTACTTGGCAATACGTTCTCTTAGGGAGCTCGCAAACCGTGAGGGCCTACGTTTCCCACGAGTCTCTGCCATTCTGAAGGATGATATTTACGTGGATGACATTTGTTCTGGCGCCTCCACAGCGGACGAGGTGATCCTCCTGCGGGATGAAATGATAGGTATTTTGGCCTCCGCTGGTTATGAGTTGCGCAAATGGATATCCAACTCACGAGTGCTTTTAGAAGGCTTGCCAGAGAATCATCGGCAGGATCCACATTTGTTTGAGATTGTTGATAACCCCGCCATGATGGCTGTTCTCGGCGTTCAGTACAGACCAGTCCAAGATAACTTTACGTATAACGTAGACTTGAAATTGCCTTGTTCTTGGACTAAACGTCTCGTGTTGTCTACTGTCGCCAGAACCTTTGATCCAAACGGTTGGATTTGTCCAGTTATATTTTGTGCAAAATGCTTCTTGCAGAAGCGTTGGACAGCGGGATTGACCTGGGACGAAACTTTACGCGGTACTCTTGTTGAGGAATGGACCTCTCTTGTATCCTCACTTCCTGCCGCCAATGAGATCTCCTTGCCTCGTCCCATCCTTCCTCCCGGGAAGTACAAGGCAACCTTTCACGGGTTTTGTGATGCTTCGGAGCGTGGTCACGCGGCCGTGGTGTACTTGCGTACAGTCAGTGCCTCAGGTCAGGTGAGGGTTTCCCTGATCATGGCGAAGAGCAAGGTTGCACCCCTTCGGACATCTCTGACCATCCCGAAATTGGAGCTCTCGGGAGCAGCACTACTCGTGCGATTGTTGAATCACGTGTCTAACACTTTGGGTAAAACAATTTGTATTAATGGGACCTACGCCTGGACAGACAGCCAAATTGTTCTTTATTGGTTGAAGGCGTCTGTCCACACTTTGGAAGTATTTGTCGCTAATTGCGTTTCCCAAATACAAAAATCTGAAGTCAAGCTTGTTTGGAGACACGTGCCAGGTGAGCTCAACCCCGCTGATTGTGCCTCGCGCGGATACTTAACGCCTAGCTTAATAAGCCATTCACTGTGGTGGGGTCCGGAATGGTTAAGTTGACCAGAAATTGATTGGCCTCGAACGCCAGTTTTGAATACTTCCAATTTGCCGGGTCTACGAACACTCGCTCTTGAGAAGGTGGAATGCGCCTTCGACCCCGATTTTTTGTTGAATCGCTACAGCTCCCTTGACAAGATGTTAGGTGTTACTGCTTGGATAAAGCGTTTTGTTTTCAATTTTAGGCACCCACAAACAGAAACGTCTGACACCGTTTCTCTCACCACAGGAACAACAGAAGTCCCTCACCTTTTGGATTCGTTCTGTGCAATTGGCGCATTTTGAGAAGGAGATTGCTATCCTTAAATCAGGGAAATCGAAATTGTCGGGAGCTGTATCTAAATTGAACCCCTTTTTGGACGATACGGGTCTCTTGCGCGTTGGAGGGCGTCTCAAGAACGCCAACCTCCCTTACGGGGCACGTCACCCCCTGTTGTTACCTAAGGACGGTCATTTGGTACGCTTGTTGATAACTAACCATCACCTTAAAAAATCGCGTGCTGCTTGTAATGCTCTGCTGGCCATTTTGCAAAGCGAGTTTTGGATTTTGTCTGCCCGAAGAATTATTCGGAGTGTAGTCATTCGCTGCATCCTTTGCTATAAGCTCAAGGCTTCTACCATGCAGCCCTTGATGGGAGACTTACCAGCAGGTCGCGTAACTGAGAGCAGGACGTTTGACGGTGTTGGCACGGACTTCGCTGGTCCCTTTTTGGTGAAAACGTTGACACTTCGAAACAGCAAGACTGTTAAGGCCTACTTGTGTGTTTTTGTTTGCCTCTCCACAAAGGCCGTTCATTTGGAACTGGTCTCCTCGCTTACGACCGAGGCGTTTGTAGCCACATTTGATAAATTTGTATCCCGCAGAGGGCTGCCTTCCTTGATCCGTTCTGACTGCGGCACTAACTTCAAGGGCACGTATAATTATTTGAATGATGTTGTTAATTTTCTTTAAACCAACAAGGCTGATATAGGTGATAGGTTTGCCCGACGTGGGATAAATTGGTTGTTTTCCCCACCAAATTGTCCACACTGGGGTTGTATATTTAAGGCCGCTGTAAAATCGGCAAAAACACACTTGCGCAGGAGAATCGGTGAATCAGTCCTTACATTTGAGGAGCTCGCAACTGTGTTTTGTCAGATTGAGGACGTTTTGAACTCTAGGACATTGTGCCCGATCTCCTCAGATCCGAATGATTTGGAGGCCCTTACGCCGGGCCATTTTTTGATTGGTCGCCCACTTGTCGCCTTGCCTGAGTACCCTTATATTGATACGAGACCTAATCGTCTCTCGCGTTTTGAATTGGTATGCCAGATTACTCAGAGCTTTTGGAGACGCTGGAATTTGGAATATTTGCACATACTCCAGCAACGCGTTAAGTGGACCGACAAGACCGATCCACCCAAGATTGGAGTTCTCGTTCTGATCAAGGAGGCTAACTTTCCACCACTCAGATGGCGTATTCTTCGTTTGGTAACTGGGGCTGATGGAGTTCCCCGATTTGCGAGGTCTTGGTGGACGGTTCGATTCTGAGGAGAGCGGACCGGTAGGCCGATCCGGGGCGGGTGGATGTTTGAAATAGAAATATTGTTTATGATAAGTTAAATCGATTATATAAGCTTAGTAGCGTGTTACTTTGTCTATTGAAAATTTCTGAATCTGGTCACACTATGAACTGTCAAATCATTCACTTTTTCATTCATTGTCGGTTCCGCCAAAAAAATCTCTCACTGGTCGTTCTGGAAAATTCCCGTTTGTGAACGCGTTTTGACTTTGTATTATTGTATAATTGAATAAAACTGGTTGAAAACCTTGCAACTGTCGCAATTGAAGTTTGCCCGACAAAGTTGTGAGCGATTGATAAAATTTATGAACATTGAACAATTGTAAAACTTGTGTGAATCCGTCCACGTGTATCGTGCCCGAAAACATCGTTGGAGGACCGGCTGAGTAACTATAACGATTTCCTTATTATTTTAGCCAAGATTAGGAGTGTAATCTTATAGGTCTGCTCCGGAACATCACCGAGATCTCAGGTAAATTTACATATTAATTTTAACCGCTGTGAAAACACAGTACATACAGGGTAGCGCTGGCATAGGGGCACTTTTTAAATAGAGGCATAGCTTACAACATTTTAAGCCTTGTACCAAAAATCAATTCAATCGGTGCAGTAGTTTAGCTACAATATGGATTTTAAGTTCCGTATTTTTTGCACATGCTTTGAATTCCACACAGCTGATACAAAACCGTCAACGACCCTACATTGCGCGCCGCGACTCGCTACGACGCGACGCCTCGACGTCATCCGAAGTTAGGCTCAGCGCAGAAAGAACGGAGCGTAGCGGAGAGGATTTTACTAACGCACTTGAAAATAAACTTTAGTTTTTTACTATAAAGTGCATAAATGCTTGAACCTGACAAAAAATATTCGCGCGTCCTCGAAGATACGCGGGAATCCCCGTGCGGCGTCGAGTCGGCGCCCGCGTCGTACGCGTACTTTCAGTCAGTTTGGTTACTGAGTTTAACGAATTTTCGCGACAAAATATTTACTGTAGAGTGGTAACCCAGAACGGTTTACTCACGCAGGCTTGCGAGGTCGCGCGCAAGCTTGAGCATACGCAATCCGTAAAGAAAATGCCCGAGACCGCGTGGGGATTATTCCTCTCTGTCAGCGTTGACCCTTAGACGTCGTCGTCGTGCAACGTCACTTCGCCTCGTAGGTACGACTCGTCGTTGTAGGTTTATGCGCCCGAGTAAATTTTTACAGAACAAGACTTTTGAAACTTTCTAATTACCTTTTCAATAAAGTTACATAATAATAAAATGGATCGGTTCCGGCAAGCACGAAAAAATCTAATACGGTAGTGCATTTACTGTAAGAGTGAATAGGAACTTACTCTTACAGTAAATGCACTACGTGTGACAAGAACAAACATAGTGGAGCCAAATAGAGTTGCTCAATTATGAACAAAATATTATAAATAGTATCGATAAAAAAATACCTAAGCGCCGTAAAAGTTTGTTGTTTATTGTATCGACATTGATTGTATTTAACGTTAATGTAATCATCTTATCAATGATAGTATCGATAAAAAATACCTACGCACCGTAAAAGTTTGTTGTTTATTGTATCGACATTGTTTGTATTTAACTTTGATGTAATCATCTTATCAATGATAATATCGATAAAAAATCCTACGCACCGTAAAAGTTTGTTGTTTATTGTATCGACATTGTTTGTTTTTAACGTAAATGTAATCGTCTTATCAATGATAGTATCGATAAAAAATCCTACGCACCGTAAAAGTTTGTTGTTTATTGTATCGACATTGTTTGTATTTAACGTTAATGTAATCGTCTTATCAATGACTTTACGTTCGAGAATTTCAAAGTGTGGTACAAATAAAGACGACGTTTTTAATAGGTAAACAATGATAAACATGTTAAGATATTCATTTATTTAATAATTTGAAATAAGTTAATAATTATTTACTATTTTAGCTCTTTCCGTATGATATTTTTTAATGGTCTAATGGGTTCAACAATCTACTTAAAAATGATAATAAATATGTACTGAAACTACTGAACTAATTGAAGTATGTGCATAGTATTTCATAAACTTGTTTAACTGTGTCATATTAGCAACACAATTAAGCAATAGCATTATTGTTAATACAAGTAAGAATGCATAGTTCGTTGTATAAAAACATTTTGTGTTATTTTGTTGTTAACGTATTAACGTGTCAAAATTAATATTGACATTCATAGTACCTATTGGGCATCTCTATTTCCTATCCTAGACATGTCGGCACCAGCGGCGCCTCGGTGATCGGTGACTCATCAAAGGTTTGTTTAGTGCCGCAAAAACGATTGAATTGATAAGTCGATCAGATTGCGCGCGCGCGACTGTTGTTTTTGGTATTGAATTGAGTGATTGTATTTAGTTGTGTTATTTAATTTTGTTGCTGTTTAGTGAACTTTATCATTCGTCATTTTTGCATTATTTGTGTTAATAATGACAAACTTTATGTCGTCCGAATATGCGGATATGACTGTGTTACGTGGGTTCTTGTTGTGAAAACGACACCAGTGCTTTCCTAATTACTGAACTTTCATTAGAGTGATTTGTAGAATTACTGAAATAGGTAATTCGTGATAACAATGGCGACCAATTGGAGAATTTGAAAATTTTGTGCTACCTTTTACGTGGGTTTGTGTTTTTGTTGATATGAAAAAGACACCAGTGCTTGCCTAATGAGTGACCAAACATTGGAGTGATGTGTAGAATTACTGAAATAGGTAATTCGTCAATAAATGTGAACCACCTCCGTGGCATCGTCTGCCGCATAGCACACGTTGCCGTTCTTACAAAGGTCAGTAACCTAATGTCATATTGGTCTACAAATGGTGTTTTGTTTTGCTACTCATATTTTATAGTTTATTTTGTTTGAAAATTTTATTTTTTTATTTTGGCCCCATGGCCTTTTCTGATGATATAAAACATTTTATAGGCATCAATGCTACGTCCGTTTTAAATAAATGCCCCTATGGTAGCGCCACCCTGTATATGTCAGATCCTTGCCTTGGCTAGACCAGACTGGATGAATTAATCCCGCTTCCATTGCCCTCTGCAAACCTTTACCAGCTTTTCTAGCCAAACTCTGAACAATTTCCATGATTAATCACTCCTGGTCTAGCATATTATGCGGATCTTGCGGCAAGCAGATCGAATATCAATGCGTTTAGGCGTCTCTGCCATGCATACATGGAAACAGGCACAGCTCGCAAATTTTCGGTAATAGGGCCAAGCTGATTTCAGCACAAATGGTTTGGCTCAACCGGAGAAGTACTACCCTCTCACAGAAGATCGATGTAAAGCAACGGTATCTGTTATTTTGAGTTTTGTACAGTAATACTAAGTAAATACAGCTAAGTATGAGCCACGGATACCACTTACCATAGTACGTGGGCCCTTGGCTCTTCTGCCAACGGTGAAAGCAATAAAAGTTTCGTAGTAACATCGCAGCGCCAGTCAGCTTGTGACCATGGGACGTGCAAGTTGCAACCGTTCCGAAGCGTTAAACGTCAATGGTATGTAAATACGTATAAAAATCGCGTTAATTCCCGTGTCGTGAATAATTAACCAAACATGAAGCACTTTCAATGAAAATTATAAGGGCTCATTAGGCTTTACTATTAACTAGTAATATTCGATTAACTTAAACTTACATTTGCAAGCGATTAAATTAATTATTGTTGTGCTTGAGTTCTTTTATCCTTAGGACACTAGATAAAGGCTAATACGGGACCATACATTGTGCATGGCTCGATATACACTTGTCTGGATTTTGTAATAGGTACCTAGTATTTTGTCACAGGTATTTTTCACGCAAGCAATTCAATCACAATCATGTGATACCTAATATTTCAATTATCTATATAACCCATGTCTAGACCAAAGGAAAATAATTGAAAATCGCTTTGCTCACGGAATGAACTGAAAACGGTCCTGAAAAATGGACCTGAAAAGCGTGCCCGAAAACGGATGTGTGCGGCCAGGCTAAATCTGTTCGTCTAATCTGCTGCATTTAGAAAAACAGATTTATATAGATATATGGCTGAACAACAAAAAAGTTATTACAAAATTGTTTCCACCATTCAAAATAGTTTTCAGTTTATATTTTCGAACCTAAAAACTATGTCAAAAGGCCCATAAAATATAAAACTGCAGACACAAAAACCAATGGTACAACAGCACTTATCCAGATGCGCCTCCTGTCATTTCGCAATCAAACAGATCACATGTCCGCAATCAGTCACAGAGCAAGCGAAAAGGACATCTGACTGCAACGTTGAAAATTTTAACACGTACTGCACCGACGCATTTGTTGAATTGCTTCTGCCTTTATTGTGTTACAATGGCAGACTTCACTGGAGGTCCGCAATGTGCAAAAGGACACCTGGCTTTACATTTATTGCTGCGGTATATTCTGCTCTAAAGGGATAAAAAACTGAATACAGGTTGGTACCTGTTACCTTGGTAGGTAGTAAGTACATACATACATACATACATAGACTCACGCCTGTTTCCCGGAGGGGTAGGCAGAGACTACGGAGCGCCATTTGCAGCGATCTTGACATATCTCTCTTGCTTTATTCACTCCCATCAGATTCCTCATGCATGCTCTTCTGTTCAGGGTGCTTCTAACCGATTATTCCCGGTGTCCACCCCCTGCTTGTCCACCGCGGGTGGACAGAGACACAAATATTTAAAAAAATTCTCGCTGTGCACCCCTGGGGGACAGCGAGAATTTTTTTTAATATTTGATTTTTAATAAACTAAGTTGACGGAGCCCTGCTTCGCAGGGCTCCTATTTTTGGGTTAAGGGTCAAAAGAGAACCTAACATAACCTATCTACCCGAATCAGAAGTGATGAAAAAACTCGTGTCTTTGTCCACCCGGGGTGGCCAGCGAAAATAATTTAAAATTAATTCTCGCTGTCCCCCAGGGGTGCACAGCAGGAATTTTTTTAAATATTTGTGTCTCTGTCCACCCGCGGTGGACAAGCAGGGGGTGGACACCGGGAATATAGTCTTCTAACCTGTCCTGTTTTTAGGATGTCTCCAATCTGGTCAGAGAACGTCCGCCTAGGTCTTCCCCTTCGTCCTGTCCCTTCCACACTTGCCTTATATATCTGCTTGGTCAGTCTTTCGTCATCCATCCACGTGTCCAAACCATCTTAGCATACCTTTCTCGATGCTTGTCACTACATCTTCTTTTACCCCACAACACTCTCTTATCACACAATTCTTTACTCTGTCAGTCAAAGAAACAACACACATACTTCGCAGTGCTCTCATTTCTACAGCATTTATTCTACTTTCATGACTCTTCTGCCATACCCAACTATCACTACTATACATAAGAGTAGGTACTAACACCTCTTTATGAACAGCCAAACGTGCCTTTTTGGACACGTTTTGGCTATTCATAAACGCTTTCAGAGCTCCATTCACTCTATTACCTGCATTAACTCTTCTTTCAATATCTTCTACATTCTTGCCATCTCTTGTAAACAGCGTACCTAAATATACAAACTCATTCACTTGCTCCACTCGCTGTCCATCGATCATAACATTACAAGCCGTAACGCATTCCTCCTTTTCAAAAACCATAACTTTTGTTTTACTTACATTTACTTTCATTCCTTTCCTCTCTAACGCACCATGCATGATTGTTACCATCTCCTGCAACTCCTCCGCTGAAGACGCAAGTATAACCTGATCATCAGCATAAAGGAGGCATAAGGAGGAGGAGGAGGAGGAGGTAGTAAGTTAGTGAAAATAAGTAATGTGTGAAATTGGAAGTAGGTTGTCTACATAAAGTTTTGAGCCAGGCAAAATGCGCTGCTCCGCCGTAAGTTATGATGCGCGCATTACCGTTTTACGGCTAAGAGAAATTGAAGAAAAATAAATGTCAACCTAATTTATCTATGTACAATTGTGTAAAATACGTATGTAAATCATTTGTGTAATGAAAAATTCATCACCAAGAGAGGTTAACTTCCGATCATCTTTTATTGATACCCCAATTGCGAGTTTCATCTTTAACTAAACACAGCTAAAGCTTTGTTATTTTTTTAAAAGTAGTTCTATGGAGCATAATTGCGTAACCTAATCCGGTCAAGCCTCTTCAAAACATTGCAGCATGTGGTCAAATTTACCACCTTTGTTAATGACTATTGCGCTGGGCAGTCAGGACATAATTTTGTGAATATTAACTATCATATTGATGGTTTAAGTTGTTCCATCTATTCTTTACTAGATGGCGTTGCTGTTGAATACTGTGTTTGGGACGTACGAGAATATTCTAGGGAAGACTAGTATGCATGAGTTATGTTATCCGGTCCGTATAAATAGCACTCGGATTCGCGCACTAGTACAGTTAAGTTGAATAAACGGAGGGATAAACATCGAGCGAAGGATTTGATGGGGAGAGAATCGCCGAGTGTTTTGTAGTGTGAAATAAAGTTTTTATTAGCGTGAAAATTAAGTTGTTTGTGGTAAAATAAAGTACAGTTTGAGTGGCATAGTGCAGTTAATTTATCGCCGAACCCCAGCTCGCAACAATATAAAGTTTCTAACTTTACCTTCATATTATATTCCTAGCAAGTATGAGTTTTGTATTAAAGCGATAAACATGAAAAACTATTACAAAACTCCCGGGCTGTGCAATTTTAGTGTATATGTTACAGGTAATGCTAGACAATCGAGTAAACCTAGGTTTACCCGGGTTGACTTAGTATTACCCAAGTTTTTTGGATAAAGTCCGAACAATACCTACGTAAAATAAATTTGACTCCCGACTGCGAGGGACAGTTGTCTGTCCCTCGCGGTCGGGTGCGGTCGCGGGAGGAGAGGCGTGTCGGTTTCGCGTTGCCGCGCGCCTTATCTCCCGCGACCTAATGGAGGCGCACCATCGATGCGTCGCGTTGGGGCCGCAAAGGAAGAGGAGATGCGGTGTTGCGTTGCCGTCCTCCCTATCCTCTGCGGCCGCTGGATGTTTTGGCGGCGGAGCCCATGATAAACTGAGGAGCATTTTTAGTCAGTAAGAGTCTAACAGTCACCATCGTCCTTCCCCCCAGGGCGGAGGGACTCCATGAGGATTTTCCAACCCGAAACCAAAAAATAAAATAAAAAAAACCTTCTGTGGTGTGCCCACACCACCGCACCATCGATGCGTCGCGTTGGGGCCGCAAAGGAAGAGGATATGCGGTGTTGCGTTGCCGTCCTCCCTATCCTCTGCGGCCGCTGGATGTTTTGGCGGCGGAGCCCATGATAAACTGAGGAGCATTTTTAGTCAGTAAGAGTCTAACAGTCACCATCGTCCTTCCCCCCAGGGCGGAGGGACTCCATGAGGATTTTCCAACCCGAAACCAAAATATAAAATAAAAAAAAACCTTCTGTGGGCACATAAAAAGGGACCTCCAGTTCAAATGTCATGATTCTATCTTTAATCGTTTAGGCGTCATGCGTCAGTTAGTAATTACATATATTATGATGAAACTTCAACAATGTGTCTAAAATGAAGTCTTGACTAGTTTTCTGGTGACCACAAATCCAACAGCAACATTTTATTTACAGTTATTATCTGACATTTTGACATTATATTGTTTTCAAAACTTTGTTGCTTACAAAGTACGAAAATAGTCTTCAGAGAATTTTTAAATTTCTTAGCAGTAGAGGAAACAATGTTAAATAATGTTTGTACGGTGCCTTGTAATAAGTAGGTAGGAATGGACGTTATCGTAACTACATCGGACTCGTTACTAGTAAAACAGTTACTAGTCCTGTTTTAGAGTTGTGGTAATACCTGGAATAACGATACTAACTAGCCAGCTAGTAACCTGATGATAGAGTTAGTTTTACCTACCATTAAATGATTTTTGAATTCGTAGACGTTTTGAGTTATTCGTATAAAGATTGTATTGATATTTGTAGTGACCTTATAATTTTATCGAAAGTTTTATTTTACAAACTAGCTTCGGCCCGCGGCTTAGGCGATATGTGTTGCAGTCAGTGCAAAAGAAGGTAGCCTTTGCAATATTGTGATGCATTGTATTGTATTAGCTATAATGCAATATTTCATCAAAAGTGGTTTTATGAGAAAAGAGGTAAATACATCCTCAAAAGCTTTCGCGTTCATAAGAATTTATTTATTAAAAAAACCATTTGCGGTTTTTTAACCAAGTATGCAAAAACTGAAATGATTTTAACTAATATTTTAACATGAATTAAGCTATTGATATTTATTACAACACCAGTAACCACTCTAAGCAGTCTGTGTGATGAACCCTTGATGAGCGAGTTCGACTCGCGCTTGATTTAATTATTACTTATAATATCATTGCTCATAAAAGTTTCAGATCCACACGCTCCGCGTTGCTCCCGGCTGGCCGCCCGCGCATTCACTGAGGACACTTGTATGAAACTCCTATGGTTTGAGTTGCCCGCGTGCTCCCCGCGCTACACTTAATAAGTTACACTTATTAAGTTCATTTTTTAACATAAACCAACGCAAGTCCATGGGTAGCGTTTTATTAAGGTTTGACTCTACCTCTGACTGCTTCGTTGGTCTCGCGGCATAAATGTGTGCTTGGGATTGGGAATGGGAGGTCTCGAGTTCGATTCCCGGGTCGGGCAAAGTGTTATTGGGTTTTTCCATTAGGAAATTCTCAGTAGCAGCACGGAGTCTGGTAATGTGCCCGGTACGGCAAAAGGCTCGCCCCCTATTACGTGGGACCTAAAAAAACCTGGCGAAATGTGGGTGTAATACACCTCTGCATACCCCTTCGGGGATACAGGCGTGAGTCTATAAATAAAAAAAATAAAAAAAGACTCTACCTTAACCTCAAAAATATCGGTATCCTTAGAGAGCAAAATTATAAAGGTTTTGTATCAATAAACTGGATTACAGGGGTTTTTCCATTTTTCTTCGATGTCGTCGCTACCAATGTTTCGATACCTACGTCTACGTCATCGCTGCGTCGTAAGTATCGTGCGCGGTTTTGGATTAAACCGGTTTAATTAGGTGTTTGAAGCGCTCTCATCGCAAATACACTCCGAACGAAACCTTTCATAAAAACCCTTGAAAATCTCTATCATACCGGTATTTTTGAAACCGGTTTCAAGCCTTACTGCGGACACTTCTATAGAGTTTCATACGTTTGAATTACCCGCGGCGCGCCCGCGAACGCGCCCGTATTTCACTCTGGCTGAGCACTGAACGCCGAGCGCACGCTTGGCGGACGCTCGAGGAACGCTGACGCCCAATTTTTTCTTTTTTCTTTCTTTTCAATATGAGGTCGGCCTTACTGTTTCCTTTTTTTTGTATTTCTTTTGAGTTATTCAAAGGTTTTCTGAAAATGGAACATCCGATGCACATAAACATGTGCCCACCGTCCCGTATTCACTCAACTCGCATCGCATGTTTTAGTTCAATGAAACAAACAAAACGCACGCGTTCCACTAAGTGAGTTCGCCCTTTGTAAAACGCAGAATTGCGGTTTCCATATACCCAAAGCAGAGAACGATCACAATCACTGAATTAAGCGAATAATTCATAACTTATAACTACCCTATGATACATATATTTAGTAATGAAAATCCAAGGATTAGCTTATTATTTTGCTAGCTGACCCGGCGAACTTCGTACCGCCATATACGTATTATACATAATTATAAACCTTCCTCTTGATTCATTCTATCTATTAAAAAAGCCGTATTTAAATCCGTTGCGTAGTTTTAAAGATTTAAGCATACATAGGGACAGACAGACAGAAGACAGACTTTGTTTTACACTATGTAGTGATAGATCAATTTACGATCGCTGACCATGTCTAGACGACGAAGCGCACTTGACTACAACTTAGCTGTCTAGTCTCGACTATAACGTCGTCGCGATCGTAAAGATAAATACTGAACTAGGCAGATTCAATCATATTGGAAATAAAGCCATAATTTATATAAAATTAAAATTAAAAAAATTGGGCAAGTGCGAGTCGGACTCGCGCACGAAGGGTTCCGTACCATCATCTATAAAAGAAAATCACGTTCGTTGTATGTATACTTAAATACTTTTGAAGTTTCTACCTGTTTATTAAAATCGAGTAACAAATTGCTTAAAAATTACGTTTGTTGTATGGGAGCCCCCCTTAATTATTTACTTTATTTATTTAACTAATTATTTTGAAAGGTAATATACAACTACATATGCTGTGAAGATTTAAAGCGTCTACCTGTTACAGTTAGTAATTTTAAGCAAAAAATACGAAAAAACACGTTTTTTGTATGGGACCTCCCCTTAATATTTTTTTTATTATTTTTAGTATTTGTTGTTATAGCGGCAACCGATATACATAATTTGTGAAAATTTCAGCTTTCTAGCTATCACGGTTTATGAGATACAGTCTGGTGACAGACAGACGGACAGACAGACAGACAGACAGCGGTAGCTTAGTAATAGGGTTCCGTTTTTTACCTTTTAGGTACGGAACCCTAAAAAGACGTCTACCCTGCCTAAGATTTAGATTATGACTCTTCATAAATGTACGAAGACACATTATAACTCTTCGTACATTTACTTTAAGTACTTTAAATTAAGCCGTTGGGGTAGGCGGGTTCTGGAGTGGCGACCACGTACCGGACGACGCAGCAGGGCCTCTCGCAAGGTGGACCGACGATCTAGTTAAGATCGCGGGAAGCGGTTGGATGCGGGCTGCTCAAAATCGGTCTGTGTGGAGAACCTTGGGGGAGGCCTATGTCCAGCAGTGGACGTCTCTAGGCTGACATGATGATGATGACTTTAAATTATTTGAATGAAGCGCATACTTGCAGTGATTTTAAAGACTTTGTATTTTGTGAAAATGAACAATCATGCATCTGTTGCAAATTCTGCATATTAAAATTAAACTACAGTTTACGGATTTTATCGCGTTATACTGGTTTCACTGAGTTATTACATTTCAACCGAATGATCTAGATCTAGAAACTACATTTTAAATTTTGAATTCTTTACAGGATTCATGGTCACGGCAGACTGAGGTGATATTTGCTTTTTTTCTTGAATGTATAAATTATCTCACATTTTTCAACTATTTTCAACTATTGTAGTTACTATTTACACAGAATGAGCTCACAGTGTCCTTAGGTCTTTTGGTGACTTTGTCCTTTTTGGGTTTCATTAGCCTAATGACAGAGTCCCAAGCTGGAGGAACATTCCAACCGTCTTTCCTATTGAAATTGGGGTGTTTTTTAATTTCAACAGCCTCACGTACCATCCTTGGAAGAAAACCATGTTCTTTTGCGAGTATCTGTGGTTCATCAAATCGCAGGTAGTGGTTGGTTCCTTGTTCTACATGTAAACTGTAGTTTAATTTCAATGTGTAACATTCGCGTAAACCCAAGATTATAATACTCCATAAAAAGAAATATTATTCCAAAAAGTAAAGACGATTACTGATTGACTTTACGATTATTTATTTATTTATTTATTTAATACTTTATGCACAAAATATCTGTACAGAGGCGGAGTTAATGCCGTAGGCATTTTCTCCCAGTCAACCTTTGGGTGGTGCAGAGATAAAATGAGCTAGGTGCAATTACTGTTAAGGGATATTTAACTTATATAATTTTCTACATCAAATTACATACATACATACATAGTCTCACGCCTTTAACCCCGAAGAGGTAGGCAGAGGTGTATTTCTACACCCACTTTTCGCTAGATATACTTTAGTCCCACGTAATAAGGGGCGAGCCTATTGCCGTACCGGGCACATTTCCAGACTCCGTGCTGCTACTGACAATTTCGTGACAGAAAAACTCAATAACACTGCCCGACCCAGGAATCGAACCCGGGACCTCCCGATCCCACGCGCACATTTATGCCGCGAGACCAACGAGGCAGTCGTATAGGGTTTGATGTCGAGTTTTCCGTCCCTACGCAAAGATGGTATTTGCATCGTGTTATCCTTTAGTCGCCTCTTACGACACCCACGGGAAGATAGGGGGTGGTGACACTTGTATTCTATGCCGTCAACCACACGGCCATCATCATCAAATTAAGATTACATAAATATTTTATTATATCTATACAATATAAATACATACTAATATACTATATAATATAAATATATACTTATAATAATATACTTACCTACTATATAATATAAAGAAATATAATATATACATATAATTATATATACAAATGAACATAAAGATTTATAAGATAATTCTATGATGATCCAGCCAACGTATCCATGTAAGTCTGACGGACTCTAGTCTTAAACGCAAGGCGGTTAGTGGACATCCTGATTTCGAGAGGGAGTGCATTCCAGAGAAGTATAGATTGGATGTAAAAGGAAGAATGAACTAGGCTAGAGCTATGCGAAGGACAGTAGAGAAGAAGATTATTTGAAGAACGAAGATCTTTTTTGTGACTATCACAGAGATATTGAAAATGAGGAGTCAAGTAAGCAGGAGCATTAGGAGAGTGCAATAGAGAATAAAGCGTACACAACGTACGCAACTTGCGACGTTCTCGTATGGGTAATCAACGTAACTTTGCACGGTACGCAGAAATTCTAATGCAATTATTGAGAAGACGGTCGAGTTTATTGAGTAGATCTGCATTAAGGTCGAGGTAGCACACATCACCATAGTCGATAATAGGGAATATTAAAGTCTGTACCAACACTGTTTTAGTCTTGGATGGCAGAAAGTTCTTCAGACGATAAAGAGACTGCAAGGCACCGGTAACTTTACGACTAACATTTGATATATGTGTACGCCAATCCAGGGTTGCATCAATATGCAAATCAAGATCTTTGACACTGGAGCTGATGGGTATAACTAATCCATCAAAAATGGCAGATGGGAGAGATATAATATCCACCCTTCTCAAAATACGGGGACTACCAATAATAATGCCTCGACATTTAGATGGCTTTACTGCTAATCCGAGTCGATCAGACCAATTTTTGATAGTGTTCAGATCTTGGTTCACTGCGTCTATTGCTGTATTAAGATTTTCTACCCTTGTCTGTGTATAGAGCTGCAGATCATCGGCATACAGATGATACGCACATTGAAGTTCATGAGTTAAGAGATTTATAAATAAGGAAAAGAGAAGTGGAGAAAGTATTCCGCCTTGAGGAACACCAGAGTCAAGATTACGCCATGTTGATGAGGTGTCATCTATACGTACTGACTGCTGACGTCCTCGAAGATAAGAGGAGAACCATTCCAGAACCATAGGTGAGACCATAAGATAGGAGAGGATAGATAGGAGAAGGCCGTGACTGACGGTGTTGAAGGCGTTGGAGAAATCCACCAAGATTAGAATTGTAACCTTGGTGTCCTCCACCCCCGCCCTCACATTGCCAGTCACCTTGAGCAATGCAGAGATTGTGCTATGCCCAGGCCTGAATCCAGATTTAAATGGAGAAATAATATTGTTGTCGTAGACAAACCTGGACAGCTGCTTATGCACGCAAGACTCAAGCACCTTTGAAAGGAAAGAAAGAATACATACTGGTCAAAAATATGTAGGAAGGGAAGGATTAGGTGACTTAGGCAGTGGACGGATGTAGGCTTTGCGCCATAAGTCAGGGAATGAGCTAGAGTCAAGGGAAAAGTTCAGGATATGGGTATCGATTATCCTGCAGAGGGCATTTTGATACTTTTTTAAACAGATTACTACTATCCGCAAATGCACCTCAGTGACTCTTGTCTCTTTCTTTGAATATCCGTTGAGTGAACCCAAGTGACTTTTGTTGCTATAATAATGTGTACAGCTTTTTAGAGAGAGCAATTGCGGTGTTTTTAATTTTGTACCTGTTTACTCTACGGTGACTTGCCTTGTTCTGTTTAACTTCTTACTTCAATACATTTCCTAGTTAAAAAACATTGCAACAGTAATGTAATGGTTTATTTAGGTTAAATAAACCATTACAAAAAACGTCAATTGTTTCCGTGTGGTACGCGTTACGGCGCGCGAAGTTAATGATAGCCGTTTATGTTATTTTGCGTTGTAAATGAGTATTTTTAAGTACAAAACTTATTATATTATAAATTAATAATATAGTCTAGGTGTATGATATCAAAATTTAAGCTAAGATAAGTATATTAATAAGTATATTTATTTAAAACAAACCAAGAAATTTTTACCCCAAAAATGTTTACGCCGTCGGCAAAAAATTCGCGCCAATTGAACATTGATAAAATTATTTTAATTACTAAAAAGTTCTGATTTTTTATTTTATCGTATGAAGACATTACCATTACGTCGATAAAAGTCATAAAATACATATGTTTACTTTTTAATATAAACCCGTTCAAAGTTAATATAAACGTGTTTTCTACGCTCGTCAATGTTTGACACTAAGTATAATAAATTAGAAACTAAATATCAAACGACACTTACTAACACTTGAACGAGTCATTCATTAGCTTAAAGAAAAAAATCACTTCAGAGTAGATTCGTGTTATATGAGTCGACAAAAAATTGTTTATGTTATCGCGCGGCGGCGGCCATTATAAATTTATATTTGCCGCCCGGTGGAACCCGATACGTTATAATCATTGTTATCTTATGATAACGGCGCATTCATCACAGCGGATAACTCCGGTTCCACTGAACGGGCTTAGATGGAATGTCCCAACTGCCAGACTGTAGCAATTGCATTAAAATTCGTGTGGCGGTTTTTGCATATTTCGGTTACGACCAGATCGCATCGCTGTACTATTTCATAAGAAGTGCCCTATAAATATTTTATATTGCGTATTCTTGCGTTTTTTATTGTTTACAATGTGGTTTCAAGAGGGAGGGGCAGCTGACTCCCGTCCCCCTACAGATTCAAAAAACGTATATCCGTTTAGAATAGTGCATGAACCCCGGGCCGCAAGTCGAAAAGTCTTGGATGCAACTGGGATAACATTTGAACGTTGGTGCTGAAGAAGCATAGCATCTTCGAGAAAGAAATAAACAGAACTTCTTATTAAATTATACCTTGGTATCGAACCATGTCTCTCCACACACATTTTCCAGTCAAAATCAATTTAATTTCATTTCTATGTATTAACAGGGAACATTGTTAGTGATTATTGTCTAATTACGCTCTAAACCTGATAGATACTGAAATAAAACAACGTATTCCCAGAGACGAGTGGCAAAGACTGACAATGTTTTATTTCTAACTATAGAAGTAAACACACAATTTAAAATACATGTCTATATGTCCAAGACAGATGGCCAGTACGATACATGGCCAGTGCTAATACATACTGTGTAGATGACCTTCAACACCCTCACTATATCTAACAATATGTATAATTATACACAATTATTACAATCTTTGAATACCTAATATATCCAAAAACTTATTATGTTTCACAACACATAAAGCCTTTGTGAATACATCAGCTGGCATCTCAGCTGTAGGCAAATACTTTACCATTTACAATTGTATTTACTACACATTCTATACAAAAGTAAAATATCTCAATAGACGCTTTACATTGCACAATGTTCTCTAGAATAGCAATTGTAAAAGTAACTCAAAAATCCAACTGCATAAGTAATATCAGACCTGGTTAGAACTGCTAAGTATTTATATTAGACAACCAATCGCTTGCTGATATGGGAATTTTCCAACATAGTTTTCCCCCTTAGATACATGCAAGTAAATTTTTGTAACACCTGATCAATATAATCAGACTGGTTCAATGTAATAGATTTCACAGATTTATTAACACATTGACACCAATGACTTTCTTAAGTTTGAAATACTAATACATTTTTCAAATATTCTGTTTCTTTACAACCATTTGAAAAAATAAAAATCTACAAAAAATATTTCTTACTTTTGTATACATACATTGATCTATCTTAGATCTCCTATAACTAATATTTGACAAACATTCATAGCAACTAAACATACACGGAACCGAACTTTGTTATCACTGTCATATTTTTCAAAGCACCCACTTACACTGTAAAACCCTATCATCTTGTGGACTATCACATAATTCCCATGCATCGTTTTCTTTTTACTTTAGTTCTTCTTGCATGGCCAACCTCCACTGTTTCTTGTCTGGTCCGTTGCAGTGTCAAACCTGCCTCATCATAGGTGTCAGCGCTTGAACGAAGATTCAACATACCATATCTCTCTGGTGGTTTCCGTGTTCGTCTGGGTCTGTCCATGAAACCTTCATTTTCACACTGAAGTGTACTCTCTGAGTCTTTATAATCATTATCACTGTTGGAGTTATCTTCAAGACTAGATATAGATTCCAAACTTGTTACCTTCTGGGCTTGTTGTTTATCTTCAAGACTGGATGTTGATTCAAAACCTGTTACCTTCTGGACTTGTTCTGTTGTTGTTGTTTAACCTCATCCCCCACTGAAGCAACATTCTGGTCTTGCACTAGAATCGTACATTCAGAATTGATTTCTGGCTCAATAATAACCACATCCCTTAATGTAAACACAGTTCTTGTTTCTGGATTATAGACTCTGTATCCCTTTATCTTATTTGGATATCCAATAAGAATACATTTTACAGACTTTTCTTAACCCATTTTTTACGCTTTTGTTTAGCGACATGTAGAATGACAGTGCTACCGAATATTCTGATATGACTGATTTCTGGTTTTGTGCCAGTCCATAATTCATATGGCGTTCTATTATCCAACGCAGCAGCCATAGTTCTATTCTGCAGATACACTGCCGTATTGGCGGCCTCACCCCAAAACTCTTTTCCCAGGTTTGCATCAAATAGTAGACATCTCGCTTTTTCTACTGTTGTGCGATTGTATCTCTCACATAAATCATTTTGTTTTGGGCTGTATGGGTTGCTTTTCTGGTGGATAATACCAGCACTGTTTAGATATTCTACAAATTCCTTATTGTAATACTCTAAACCATTATCGCTTCTTATCACTTTAATTGTTCTATTTGTTTGATTTTCCAGCTGTGCTTTGAATATCTTGAAAAACTTCAGAGCCTCATTCTTGTGCTTCAGAAAATAAACAAATGTAAAGCGACTGTAGTCATCGACAAATAACAAGAAATACCTTGCTCCTCCTATTGATGTAGTCTCCATAGGGCCACAAATGTCTGTGTGCACTAAATCTAGTAAGTTACTGCTTTTCTGACCACTGCCTTTAAATGGTAAGCGACAATGTTTACCTTTACAGCATGTTGTGCAAGAAGCCTTGCTTATTTCTATTTTTTCGTCAAATGACATTCCCAAGACAGCATTTTTCATTTTATTTAAATATTCCTTGTTGACATGTCCTAATCTGCGATGCCATGGTACTCCTGACACAGCTGATGCAGCCAAATACTCCTGAGATATCAAGTTTACTTTGTATACTCCATTGACCAATACTGCTGTAGCGACTGTTTCTTTTTATTATAAACATAACAGCCTTTTTCTGTGAAAGACACACTGTTTCCTTTTTCAATTAATTGACTTACTGATAGTAGACTAGTAGTCAGAGATGGTATACAGCGTACGTCTTCTACCACGATGTCGTACTCGCAATCGTCAGTTGTAGTAGTTATTTTAACATTCATCATCATCATCATCAGCCCCTTACAGTCCACTGCTGGACTAGGCCTCTCCTTTGAAAGGAGGACTTGGCCTAATATACCACGCTGGCCAAACGGGTTGGTATAGGATTTGTATCAAGTTTTCCTTCTCTTACAGCGCTGTTCTCTGCATAATATGCTCCTTCTGTCGGCTCTTACGACACCCATGGGATGATATGGGGTGGTGACATTCCGTATTCTTAATCCGTCACCACACGGACTATTTTAACATTGCCAGAACATAATACTGTCAACTTCTCACTATTAGCTACGACAATTTCTTAATTTTTTTCGTATTTGGCATTCATTACCCAACCTTCATTAGCTGTTAGGTGTACACTTGCCCCGGAGTCAATATACCAATCATTTTGTTGAAATTCGCACTTAAAAATACAGAACTGAATGCGTTTGATTGCACTCTTTCAGTATTTTTCTTCTGTGCAAAATTATTTTTATTCATGCACTGATTTTTGTAATGGCCGACTTGTTTACACCGGTAGCATTTCACTGCCGTGTTTGACTTTGACAGAACAGTGCTGTCAACATTATACTTTTTCTTGGCCATAGACAAATTCTTTTTATTTTGTTTTGCATGACTAATAAAAGCACCGTTCATTTCGCTTTCGTATTCTACTGACTCCATATCTAATAGTTTTGTTTTAATATTGTCTGCCGTAATGAAAATTCCTGAATGTTCGATTGCCATTATCATTGGAGCAAAACGATCAGGCAATCCAGCCAACAACAATGACCCTGTCCACTGATCATTTATTTCAAATCCTGTTCCACTTGGTTTTTGCGCTGTATCAATAATCTGCGTCATATATGACGTCATTGAAGTGCAGTTTTCTCGCCGGATTGAAATTAAATTTCTTAATAGACTTATTTTTCTTGAAAATCCACTATCGTCAAATAACTGTTGTAATTTATTCCACAATTCTTTGGAAGTTTTCACAGTTTGACGTGGACATACAATGACGGGTCGATAGTCATTATCAATTTGGCTTTTGTTTTCTCATCATCCGCACTTGCAATTTCTTTTTCTTGTTCTGGCTTTATGCAATGCTTCATGCCTTCCAGAACCAAAAAATATTCTGCAGCGAAACACCACGCTGAATAATTATCGCGTCCCTTTAGTTTCGGCACATTTACTAGGTAGTTGCTAGCCATTTTATCGAACTGATATACTGGAACTGATATACTGCGATAATTAAAATTACAGCTAAATCGCACTGGATACTGTCTCTGCAAAATCCTTTTTAAAACGAATACTGTATTTTAACACTTGCTTGCAAATTCCTTGTTAATTATATATATATATATATATATATACATATATATATATATATATATATATATATATATATATATATATATATATATATATATATATATATATATATATATATATTCATTAGACTACAGTGGTCCATTTGTTAGTAAAACTTAGTAATAACGGGTAAGTAACACAGTAACACGAAAAATACACAAAAAAAAAACAGAACTAAAACAAAACATATAAAAACATAGACACACTTAGCCACCGCGCCGGGCCACCCGTACAGAAGAATATTAATTCTGCCGCACGAGCAGTCCGACAAAGTGCCCAAGCATAGGTGAGTCAGTTTTTTCACCCAATGCCCTTAGGATGCTGTTATGGCTGTCCCGAATTCTGTTTAGCAAGGTTGCCGCCCTTTGTCGCATTATGGCATAAAAGTCTTTAGTTTGCGCTATAGCAAACATGCCCGACGCACTGCAGAACCTAGGCAGCCCCAACAACACCCTAAAGCCATTATTATATTGGACTCGCAGGGCGTTCAGAGCCTTCAGCGTATAGTTGACCCACAGACCACCCGTGTAGAACGATTGGCAACATGCCTTAAATAAATAACGTAATTTTAACTTCGTTACTACAACGAGCAAATCTGTGGGCCAACATATTACATCTGGCTGCTAAAGCCCTGCGCTCACGTTCAATATCCTCCTGATCCTTGAGGTCCTCAGTAAGCCAGCGCCCCAGGTACTTAAATTGAGTAATTCTTTTGAGCTGGTTATCATTAAGCTTTAGCACTGGATTATACGTTACCCTTTTGCCGGGGACCTCAAAGACCAGAAGTTCACTTTTAGTTACATTATATCGCAGTCCATGGGCAACCGCATACCTCTCACAAACTCTGAGCATCTCTCTGATTGAGCCAGCCGTTGGGGCCAGCAACACCATGTCATCTGCATAATTCAGATTATTTATGCTAACACCATCTATTTTGCATCCGACGGGCATGTTGCTGAGCTCAACAATTAGCTCATTTATGTACAGATTGAAGAGTTTCGGTGAAGTTAGACCACCCTGTCTAACCCCACACTCCAACCTGTACTGGTCAGAGAGAGCATCACCCCATCGAATTTGATTCAGTTGATGCGAGTACCAGTACCGGAACAGTTTCACTATCTCCTGTGGTACTCCCTCTCCCCTGAGCCTATCCCAGAGGACATCATACGACACAAGATCGAATGCCTTGGAAAGATCAAGGAAGCAGGCGTACACAGGAGTATTTCTATCCTTGTAGTATTGGACGGTCTCCTTCAAACACAATATGGCGCTCTCTGTAGAAAGTCCGGGCCGAAAACCGAACTGTGCGTCATGTAGTTTAAGCCAATTGTCTAGCAGTTTATCGAGCAGACCGTCCAACACCTTGGCCATCACAGTAGCCAAGGATATGGGTCTATAGTTCGCCTTGTCTGATATATCGCCAGTCTTATTTTTAACGATAGGCACTACGGTTGTTCGAAGCATCTCAGTAGGTAAATACGAGTAATTGATGCATAATGAGTAGAACAACGCGAGCACTCTAGGGAGATGCACCCCGGCATATCGAAGGTGTTCGATGCTGAGACCGTCATGACCGGGTGACTTACCCCCAGCCATTTTTGTGATCATTTCAGCCACTTGTTTGGCTGAGAAACGAATTGGCTCATAGTCAGGACTCGTCTCAGCATCGATCACCCTCACAACCTGCCCTAGCGAGGAACTAACTGTAAAACGTTCTTTGAACATATGGGCTATATCTTTCGGCGAGCTACATTCCCCGACACTTACTGGCAGCCTCGGTCTAACATTCAGTTTATTGGTTGCCTTCCAGAACTGATGAAAATTCTTTGCCTCCCTAGGAGAGGCTAAGATATCCATTTTAATTTGTTCCTGATTATTTTGGCACCATTTCAATCTGCTACGAAAGATTTTTTGGCTAAGTTTCATATCATCCCATAATCGCTAGACTTTGGTTTATTATGAAGCAACCATATTTGGTATTTAGAGCGAGCCTCCCTGTGAGTTTCACGAACATGTTTGTTCCCCCCATGAAATGGTTTGTTGTCCCAGGCCTGCACAGCTGACACTGACAAAATATTCACAATATGGTCATACGTACGATCTAACTCCTGTCTATGGTTATCATCCCTACACATTACATCAGCACACACCCACCCACACACACACACACACACACACATATATATATATATATATATATATATATATATATATATATATATATTATATTGCCGTGTGGTTGACGGCATAGAATACAAGTGTCACCACCCCCTATCTTCCCGTGGGTGTGGTAAGAGGCGACTAAGGGATAACACGATGCAAATACCATCTTTGCGTAGAGACGGAAAACTCGACATCAAACCCTATACGACTGCCTCGTTGGTCTCTCGGCATAAATGTGCGCGTGGGATCGGGAGGTCCCGGGTTCGATTCCTGGGTCGGGCAGTGTTATTGGGTTTTTCTGCCACGAAATTCTCAGTAGCCGCACGGAGTCTGGAAATGTGCCCGGTACGGCAATAGGCTCGCCCCTTATTACGTGGGACTAAAGAATATCTGGCGAAAAGTGGGTGTAGAAATACACCTCTGCCTACCCCTTCGGGGATAAAAGGCGTGACGATATGTATGTATGTATGTATATATATATATATGTTTCGGGTGCTTAGGACCTTACCGTTTTGTATATATATATACAAAACGGTAAGGTCCTAAGCACCCGGAACCGGCGAGCATGTATGAACAGAGTAATGAATGTAGAGGAAGCGCGTGAGGTTTGTAAGGATAGATGCAAGTGGCGTTCCGTTGTCTCTGCCTACCCCGACGGGAAAAAGGCGTGAGTTTATGTATGTATGTATGTATATATATATGTATATATTTTATTATTATTATTGATGACTCTTTCGCTTAGAGCCAAATATGTTTTTAAATGCTTTGACGGCGCGTTCAGCAAACGTAAAATCGTCTGTCTGTTGAAATTTTTGCACACAGTCACCGCGTTTGTATTGCAGATAAATCACTACGAACACGCGCTTACACCGCATTTTTCTCGATAGAAATGCGTGGAATGCCGCCGCATTTACTTATTATGAACACAGTATAACGATACCGTCGCTTAAGTTAGCCTTCGTCACGGTAATAATATCTAACAGTATTGTAACTCCATACAAACGCACGAAACTCGAGTTATACCTACGCGCCTCGAGCAGAGTACCTATTAGACTGTGCCAAGAGTACCCACAGCCGCGATCGTGCCGCAGCTCGCATGCGGCGCGTCTGGTAGGTATATAACTCACGAAGACGGCCGAGTTACAATACTGTTAGATTATATTACCGTGCCTTCGTGCTTGTTTTAAAACGACGGAGAAGAAAAAGCAATAAAAATACGCGGTTTTAATTTTGGGTACACTCATTTATTAATGATGTATGATAATTATGTGGTCAATACAAATTTGATACGCGCAGAGAAGTCATGTATTAAAAACGCACGTCTTAAGTGCGTAAAAAATCGTGGTGTGCGGAAAGCCTTTAGCGACCGCACCAAAATATTGATGAAACAATCTCTAGTTTGTTTACTTCTGCCGCCTTTTTTTCTTCAAAATAACAACTCCCGCACTAGGAATAAATTCTGTGTCGCGGGGGACTTTACAATCATACAACTAACGGACACAAACATACGCTATCCACTGGATCACGGAGGAAGCTCACCATTGTAGAAAAACAAATACTACAGTATGGTAACAATTAATCACTATCTTCATCATCAGCCCGTATCAGTCCACTGCTTGACGTAGACCTCTCCTATATCATAACAATTGCAATGACTAAAACCAACTAATATAAATTTGTAAATTACAAATCAAAAGTCGCCATAGGCGCAGATAGCACGATTATTAAATACTTTGGAAATTAATTAATCGTTACAACACACTAATCAATCGGTCACCACATAAACTCGTACACGATTTGACACGCAGTTAAATGCATCTGTCTATTCCACAGGTTTTTCATCGATAATTTCCCTAAGTGATACCGAACACGCCATTAGTACAAATTATTTCATTAGTGTAATATGGACTGACTGAGGCTCACTTATTATCAATCCATTTATAATAAGTGTTACTTCTTATAAATGGATTGTTAATAAGTGAGCCTTGTGAATTAGAAGGTATAAATGGTTTGCTGGATCGTACAGATATATAAATAGGTGTACCCAGAGAAATAATTGTACAGAAATACGATTGTACTATCCGTTTTTGGTATAAACACACTCAAGGGAGAACGACAGTGGTGTCTATGAAAATTGCTGACTATTACAGAAATTTACTCCAAATATGTTCGCCTATTACTGTGAACCAAACGATGCATTGATATTTTATGCAGTACTATTCAAAGTCCGATAAAACGTAATGAACATCACAAGAAACGGTTAACGAATAAGGAAATCGATGTATTACTTACATAATTATAAATTAAACCTATACATGCCTTTGTAGAGGACATAGTGATATACATTACACTGCGCGCCAATTAAGAGCACATCCAATTAAAACAACTTGTTGCACACAAACGTCACGGCAGACATAACAACTCTAACTAATCACATTTCCATGAAATAAGGGAAGTATCTAGACGAAAACCGAAAAACTCCTGGACTCACTCTACATGAGTGAGACACATAATACAGGATTGATTTTCGTCAAAATACGGCAGGTCGAGTGGTATGACTCACTTGAGTGTGGCCGTCTCACGCCACTTCGCGAGACCCGAACTTCGCGTTCATAAAATAAATATATCGCGATGCGAACGCTTCACGAAACAAGAGCTCCTCCTATGAGCAGACACAAATTCGTATCACTAGAAACAACATCACAAGTCTCTGTCAGCGACAAATCCTTGCACGAATTACTACCAATTTCAGTTACCGGCGATTACTGTTCAAACAATGCTATTTAAGATACAACTCTACCAAGGAATTTTCGAATACAAACGAACCTTATTGTTTTCGAAGGTAATAGCGAAAGTAATCGTACTGCGGATACGTATATCTAATCCTGTTAACTTCAACCATTCAGCTACCCTCGAAAATGTAATATGGGAAGGGGTGGTTGAACTTTGTAAAACATTCCAAACAACGTCCACTTGGAAAATGGCCACCCATTTCTATTAGAGAAATAGGGATGGTACAGTGCTTGTCGGTACAAATAAGGTTATAAACGAGAGGAATGGATATTGTTGAGGACGCAGAGGGCATCCATCTCGGCAGGCGGGCGGCGTGCGGCGTGCAGCCGCCGACGTGCGTAGTTTAATTGATAACCCTCTCTCAGCCGCGTCCCCGTGCGCCACTACCGCGCCGCGCTGCGTGCCGGCCTGCTCTCTAAACTTCAAATGCCGCTACTGACACTTGGGTTTTGTTTCGTTAATTTATTGCACCGCCAGCCTGTTACACTACTAGATAAATTGAAAGATAATATTACACTAATAATTACTGGCAGTAAGCGTCGCGTATTTATCAAAACATTTGAGGATTGGAACCACGAAACATTGTATGGTTTTGGTACTGAAATTGCAATCGTATATTTTTAATATAGGACTCTAGAGTAAAATAAGCAATCCATTTATTCGTCAGTAAGAGTGGTGTTGAGCTCAAATCTTGGCAAATTAGACATATCGTAGCCCGGGTACATAACACTGACAGTGTGATTTAGACAGAAAACGGGGGATGCGCGACATGAATTCAAATTGACACCATCTCGATACAAATACCGCGTGGGTTGAATAGAACAATATACTCATATTTCGGAGCGGTTTTCCACTTTAATATGAGGGTGACGTAACAACTACGTGGTTATGTAAGCTGAGTATGTAGTAATACGTATTTATGGTGATGTTACCGCGCACCGGTGAGAATTGAGGTGACACTTCAGTAACACGTAACCAGGCTTCGTTAGAACGCTCGTATTTTAGTTCCTTTTAGTTTACTCCCACTCAACTCCCTTTTCCACCCTTCCTTTACGCATTAAAGTATCCTTGTTTTAATTAATTTTGACGACGTGTATTCTGTGGATGAAGAAGTTGTCTGTTGGATGGTTTTGTACGGTTTGGTCACATAGCACAGATATTAAAAGTCGCTCTACTGTTCGCTGAGTATTTTTGTGTTAAATTCACGAGTCCACCAAGCAGAACTGCTTAGCCACTACACTAAATACATAGATTCACGCCTGTTTCCCGTAGGGGTAGGCAGAAATTACGGAACGCCAATTGCAATGATTCTGATATACCTCTTTTGCTTCATTCACTCCCATCAAGTTTCTCACGCATGTATAATTTTGTAATTACAATGTCATATAATGTTTTATGGTGTACAATAAAGAATATTCTCTCTCTCTCTCTCTCTCCTCTCTCTCTCTCTTTCTCTCTTCCGTTTAGGGTAGTTCAGCAGGCCAATTCTCGAATTTTATATAACATTTAAATTATATTTTGAATTAACTTAAAAGTGGTAGTTATGCAGCCCCCACATACCTTTCATACCGTTCGCACGGTTCGCACCATAACAGTTCCATGAAGGTGAACAGACACTAATATTGAGTTTTATGGTTATTGTTTTGGTCATCATTAAAATTCTAGTTAATCAATTAACAGACGATGCCCAGTAACAGTAGCCATGACTCCATGTCAGAGGTGGTCCCATGCTTGGTTTCCCCCGTTCCCCACCTTAGTTAGTAAGCCTTTTGTAAACCATATATCATGTCATTCTCGTCATTCTCATTGTACTGCTCACGCTGAAGCACACAACTTGTACACTTCAAAATAAAGTTTTTAAAAAGTATTTTTCACGCCGTTTATATTTGACTTGGTATTCTGCTAACCAAATGTCATTATATTATGGTCATTATCGTATAATTTGAAATAAACAGTTCGTTGTTGATAAATATTTTGATACTTGTTTCAATTTACTATCTCGTTACGACTTAATTCAAATAACAGATAATTTAGAAGAATACGATTTTTGTGACGTAAGTTGACACTGACATTATATCGAATCTGATAATAGAGAAAAAATAAATTTGTTCAAAATATGAACAAAATTTAGGAGAATTGGGCCTCTGACCTGTCGTTTTTTTAGGATGTCTCCAATCTAGTCAGAGAACGTCCGCCTAGGTCTTCCCTTTCGTCATGTGAATAGGTTCACACTTGATATTCGATTTAGTGCAATAGAATAGTAATACTTTACATTTAAGCTCTATGTGTACAAAGTGAGAAAACAGGTTCAAATAGAGTACCTAATTTTCAAGATATATTAGTGCAAATTCACTACGCGAATCGTCACGTATTGACACCATGTTATAATTTACTGGAAAAGGCATTAAAAAGATCATGATCTAAACGTTTAATCTATACATATAAATAAAATTTGAGTGTCTGTTTGTATGTTAAAATAACCTCTTTTTACTAAATGCATATGGATGTTTACACGGTACATATACCACACGGTATATTTTTTAATTTTTGTCTGTCTGTCTGTTTGTTTTCGCTTGTCTCTGGAACGGACTGGACCTATATTGACGGGACTTTTACTGGCGGATAGGTGATGTACCAAGGAGTAACTTAAGCTATATATTAACGCGAAGTACTTCCCTCAGGACGCGGGAAACAGCTAGTAATTAAATAAATCCATTATACACTTGTCTCACAGAACTTCAGCAGACCAAATTTTAGGTTGATCCTGTCAGAACATTGCCTTCATAGTAACGTACATACATATTCGAACTAACAACACAACAAAATGAAAAGTTTTGCCGCCAACAAGTACTTTGACGTAGTTACTGCGTGCATTGTCAGACAGTGTTCAGTTTTTGCGGTAAGTGGATGTTAAGAGCATGCCCGAATTCGGCACAATTGTTTAAAAGTGTCGTTCTGAAATTATGACAGTCACGTGCGAATGGGACCGTACTTTATTTTGGGTTCAGTGAATGTCCTAAGAATCTGGAATCAAGCGTAATAATCATACCATCGCCTGCAAAAAGAAGTATACGATGGTCGAGTATTACTGTTATTGAATATAATTATTATTGTAGACCTCCTTACATAGTTAAGCATTATTTAGTAATAATTAATAATTTTATATACGAATAAAGAAAATATCGCCAATTGACGATTTCTCCTTGCACGTTTGAAGAGGCATAAAACTAAAAAAATAATTAATGATTCAATTAATGATTATATGATGGAATAATGTTCATGGCAACGTAGAGGAAAGAAAAAAGAAAGGGAGGCCAAGGAAAAGATTGATGGACTGTTTGAGGATGGATGTGAAAGAGAATGGGGTCAATGATCGGATCTCAGCGGCAGAGAAATACATATAATACAAGCGAAGGACATACTGGGCCGATTCCAAATAAATTGGGACCAATGCAAGAGAATGATAAATGAGTTAGTTAATGGTTGTGAAAGAAGACAATACTATATCTACAAAATGGGTACTTACTTGTTTTCTATTTTCACTTAACCCGATGTCATGGGGGTTGGGTCTGTGAGACCCGTAACATTTTATTTTGCTTGTAATTCACATTAGACGTGAGGCAGCGGCAGTGGGAGTTATACGGGCACCAAGTTCAAAAAGGTATGTGAGAGAGTCTTTTTTCACGGCTTTTTTATAGATAATCTAGTTTACTACAAAAAAAGTGACATTAAAATATTAAGACTGATTGTTAATTAATAATAGAGTAACATTTAAGTAGGAGGGATAGATTTTGTTAACATTTGTCGTTTATTTTTAAATGGTCTAATAAATCAGATTAAAACATGATATAATTAATTATAATATTTTTCTTTTATTTATTTACATAAATAATTAAAAAACTAAACACCAATAAATATAATCTTTTTCATTCATAAACTATTGAAATAACTAATATCTAATAAACGGGTCTGTGAGACCCACCCAAGGCCTGTGTAACACTTTTCTACCCCCATGACCCTGGGTTAAATACTGCTCAATCCGTCAGTTTTGCTTCACGTATAATATAAGTCATAACTGCTCACCAGCCACCACACTGCCACTCACATATAATGTTAATTGTAACCTTTAATTTCCGACAAGAAGCGTATCAATGTGTCATCTGCCACATATACATGAACTTCTGACACGCAAAACAAAAGTTACCAACCTCTTTTATACGCTTAATGATAATAATTAATTCGAGCACAATAATTTCAGATGTTATTATTTATATCAATTGTTGCCGCTTTCAATACACGCATTGATCGAAAATATGTGAACGTTCAAACCAATAAATTACACAAAGCGAAGCCTTTTCAAAACCAGAATACATTCATAAAACGATCGAATACCACACGCCGCGCCCTCTAATGTTCTACTTCAAGTACAACACAAGTACACCATTGAGAATGTCATAGAATACCTAGCTCACAATAAAAAATCGATGTCCGCCAATCACGTATAGAGCATGAGAATAAAACAAGCATTCTCTTTGCCTCAGGGTGGCAGGGCCAGTGGGAAAGGACGGGGTGTTGCTGCAAAATACGATAACGTCACTGGAATTGTGTCTAGCCGTTCAATTTCATGTATGCGTGAATTTTGCTTAAATTTTAATCCATATCGAGTTTCACCGAACGTTACCGACAGCTGCGGAAATATAAAGAAAAAGAAAAATAATAACTTTATTCCTAATTTCCCCTGATTTTTGTTTATTGTCACCAAAACAAAGAGACGCGCCCAAGTCTCGTGTCTACGACTATGCTACACCCAGTCACCGACCTTATGCATATCCTCACAATCACCGCGAGCAATTTTATACACCCACTAGAGGACGCCAGCAGCTACGCCTGCATTTTTTTTAAATTTACCCGTTTTGGCCGATCCCGTGGGAATTTCGGGAAATCCCTTCTTAGTGCACCCCTACGGGCCCCAAGGAACATACATGCCAAATTTCAGCTTCCTGCGCCCAATAGTTTCGGCTGTAGCGTGTCTGTCAGTCAGTCAGTAACGCAAGGATTTTATATATTAAGATTATTCATACGACTGCGCATTATTTTAAGGCCCTGCATAAGTATCAAACCTTTCAGCGTGATATTTCTATACTGTTTTTGTTTACAAACGTAAAAGCCTCTAATGGAACCCTCAAAATTAAGGAAACGCTTTCTCCAAACCTATATTTAATGCAACTTATTTAAAATAATGACCCTTGCTTCCATTTAGCGTAGACTCCTTTAGCGTTAAACCGAGCAAGGAAGCAAACTGTTTATAAATAGGTACTCCTCTGAAATAACAAAGATGAAACTTTTACAATAGGCAACTAACCAGATAACGTAGGTACCATCAGCATTTAAGCGATCGGATTTCCAGTAGCGGAGGTAAATTATTGAACCCTTCCGGCCATGCTCCAGTTTTAGGAAACAGTTTTAAAAACATGCTAGGTGTGTTAGGCAGATTCGTCCAGTGCACTAAGAGCCTTATAAGCTGATACGTTCTTAAGCCAATCGGGCTAAGGCAAGGTCCACTACTACTGGTCGTATCTAAGAGGAGGGAGATTTCACATAGGTACTTGATAGAATTTTTTAGAATATCTGCGGTCGAGGGAAGTTAAGACAACTGATAGAGCCCTAACTTTGTCTGATAGTAGCTAGTAGCTCACAGTAATGGTGAATTTATATTGGTTGGCTCTTACGATAAGAACTTGATATAAAGTGATTTTTTACTCGAATGTTGATTGAATTGAGTCGAATGTAAAAAAAGGAAAGATTGAAAGCGGCAGCTTTCAATACACGCAGTGATCGAAAATATGTGAACGTTCAAACCAATAAATTACACAAAGCGAAGCCTTTTCAAAACCAGAATACATTCATAAAACGATCGAATACCACACGCCGCGCCCTCTAATGTTCTACTTCAAGTACAACACAAGTACACCATTGAGAATGTCATAGAATACCTAGCTCACAATAAAAAATCGATGTCCGCCAATCACGTATAGAGCATGAGAATAAAACAAGCATTCTCTTTGCCTCAGGGTGGCAGGGCCAGTGGGAAAGGACGGGGTGTTGCTGCAAAATACGATAACGTCACTGGAATTGTGTCTAGCCGTTCAATTTCATGTATGCGTGAATTTTGCTTAAATTTTAATCCATATCGAGTTTCACCGAACGTTACCGACAGCTGCGGAAATATAAAGAAAAAGAAAAATAATAACTTTATTCCTAATTTCCCCTGATTTTTGTTTATTGTCACCAAAACAAAGAGACGCGCCCAAGTCTCGTGTCTACGACTATGCTACACCCAGTCACCGACCTTATGCATATCCTCACAATCACCGCGAGCAATTTTATACACCCACTAGAGGACGCCAGCAGCTACGCCTGCATTTTTTTTAAATTTACCCGTTTTGGCCGATCCCGTGGGAATTTCGGGAAATCCCTTCTTAGTGCACCCCTACGGGCCCCAAGGAACATACATGCCAAATTTCAGCTTCCTGCGCCCAATAGTTTCGGCTGTAGCGTGTCTGTCAGTCAGTCAGTAACGCAAGGATTTTATATATTAAGATTATTCATACGACTGCGCATTATTTTAAGGCCCTGCATAAGTATCAAACCTTTCAGCGTGATATTTCTATACTGTTTTTGTTTACAAACGTAAAAGCCTCTAATGGAACCCTCAAAATTAAGGAAACGCTTTCTC
The DNA here is from genome assembly GCA_944739405.2 of Euclidia mi. Taxonomy (NCBI): domain Eukaryota; kingdom Metazoa; phylum Arthropoda; class Insecta; order Lepidoptera; family Erebidae; genus Euclidia; species Euclidia mi. Next base: position 37,854,408 of record OX123198.2, read on the forward strand.
CAAACCTATATTTAATGCAACTTATTTAAAATAATGACCCTTGCTTCCATTTAGCGTAGACTCCTTTAGCGTTAAACCGAGCAAGGAAGCAAACTGTTTATAAATAGGTACTCCTCTGAAATAACAAAGATGAAACTTTTACAATAGGCAACTAACCAGATAACGTAGGTACCATCAGCATTTAAGCGATCGGATTTCCAGTAGCGGAGGTAAATTATTGAACCCTTCCGGCCATGCTCCAGTTTTAGGAAACAGTTTTAAAAACATGCTAGGTGTGTTAGGCAGATTCGTCCAGTGCACTAAGAGCCTTATAAGCTGATACGTTCTTAAGCCAATCGGGCTAAGGCAAGGTCCACTACTACTGGTCGTATCTAAGAGGAGGGAGATTTCACATAGGTACTTGATAGAATTTTTTAGAATATCTGCGGTCGAGGGAAGTTAAGACAACTGATAGAGCCCTAACTTTGTCTGATAGTAGCTAGTAGCTCACAGTAATGGTGAATTTATATTGGTTGGCTCTTACGATAAGAACTTGATATAAAGTGATTTTTTACTCGAATGTTGATTGAATTGAGTCGAATGTAAAAAAAGGAAAGTTTCAATCTTTCAATTACGTAACCAACAACTAAGGTTGGAAAATACATTTCCGCGGGTCTATCCTCTTTTGTGATATGCAAAGAAAACAAGTGGCACGTTGTTTGATTCTTTTATTGCTGTTTTCTGTTTATATCTATCCTCTATATCGAGCGTTTCTAATTCAGTATTTGACTTCGAAGTTTTGTGACTTATGTGATTTGCCGTCCCTTTTGTTCTCATATGCTGATCATCATCATCATCGTCGTAGCGTCCTGGTTCCAATCAAGATTTTCTTTATGCTACTCGTGGTCGAGCCTCTAGTCGAACCAGATTGGATAGAAGATTAACTTTTCTCTATGTGGAAATTAACAATACAGATAATATTAAAATACTATGTAACGGAAGGCTTATTATTCAAACTTATTATTTGTGTAAAAAATTTGAAAAACCGTTCAGCACTTTTGCGTCGTGATTTTCAGATAAAAGTTGTTCGTGCCTTCGTCCAAACAAAGTGCCGGTGCTACAAGCGGCGGCGAGCGACGAGTTCATGCAATTTAACTTTTTACTGAGCGGGAACGGCGACAACTTTGTCTTTGTCTACGCTTATTCGATTAAGTGTTTAAATCATATAGTATTTTTCTACTGAATACTGATTTCTCTTTACGATGTTGTTGACTATATAATATTATTACGTTGAAAAATCATATATTTCCATTATTTTATAAGTAGTACAAATATAAATCATATTACAAACACTTAATAAGATACATTACAATACAGATTGCAATGATGGTCATCTCTTAACTATGATAAGCACAAGATTTGTTTATCCCACAAGGGTTTCTGAAGCATACGCTTGGCGTGCTTTACACATTGAACAATGTTTGTCACGTCCCAAACAACATAGAAACGAAGTTGGAAACCAATAGATAAAAAAGTGTAAATCATGTTAATCAAATTTCCAATTAAACTAATCACCAACTAATAACAACGATTTCAATAAAACCTCACAAATAATAGTTCAACTGCAATTTTATCATTGCAATTGCAAAACAGGATTTATCAATACAAAACGGCCGATTCATATATTGGAGTGTGTTACATTGAAATCAATGAATAAAACACCATTCAGTATATAAAATATATAAATAAATAAAACCGTCGAAAATTTAGTGGCGGGAGCCGTTTGATTATCGCAGCTCGTTGTGCTGTGAAGGCAACACTCGTAACTTAATAAAGATGAACGCAAAATATTGTAATGAATGTCGGTTCAATGACCTCGTCGATGTACTGTAATCATGGACATATGTAAGTGTAGACACAGTCACGACTACAGGATTTTGTTTGGGCTTGAACCTGGTGTCCGTGGCGGGGTTAGCCTCCCGCTACATGAACTTGAGATCTGGCTAGGATCGCGAGAAGCGATTGGATGCGGGATTGGATCGAGAAAACATTAAAAAGTCTAATCTTTCGAAGACAACAGTCGCTTTGAGAGGGAGTTGAGCCCCGTAGGTCCATTTCTGGCTTCGCCCTTGAGTAGGTAACTAGCTCACATTTGACATGTATAAGTATGACTGCGCGTATGCCATAGTGGTTAAGGTGGCTGCCTTACCATTTACGTATCAAGTGTCATCGGTTCTAATGATATAGCGAAATTGCTAGGTTCAAAAATTCTGAGGCGTATAATACAAAGAAATTTTATAAACAATCTCATCTCATCTCAGCCTATTGCAAAACACTGCTGGGCGTATGTTTTTCTAGGACAGGCCCCTAAAGCGGCTCTTCCATTTTCACCATACCAGCCACCTTCCTCAAGCCGGCAAAAAAACTGTCCACTGAAATTCCCTATGTCCTCGATAACTATTTTTTATGTAAGTAGGTATTATAAATACCTATGTTTGTTTATAATATACGTCATCTAGTTAAAAAGTGTTGAGTTCACTAATATTAGTGCACAGATTCTGATTAAGCAACCTGATGCGTCGGTTTTCTAACGAACACCAAAGGGATGAACAACAAAATAGTTTTTTCCTATAACACTTTGTAAATGAACACTTCGGCTTAAGTGGCGTTTACGAGAATACAAAAGAAGTCAACTTAAGAAGTAACTTCTCCAAGGATCACGTAAGTAGATCTACTTAACGTTGAATGTGATACAATTCATTAGAACCTTAGCAATAAACATGACAGCCTACTTATCTTATCATCAATACATGTATGTAAAAATTTTCGTAATCCGTAATATATATAATTATGTATATGTATTCGCACGTATTTGTATGTAATCCGTTTCTGGCTGGCAAACAAACTCTTCGGCTTTTTTATAATAGTGTAGATTCCTCCGTTAATAACTGACAGACAACGCACAGCCGAAACTTCTCCGAGCAAGTGTCATGTATGTTCCTTGCGAAGTGTAGGGATGCAATTGAGATCATATTTTTGAACATTCCTTCCCTAAAGGGGTAAAAAACGTCTCACACGCGGGCGGGGCCGTGGGTGAAGTATAGTGTACAGATATAATAGATTAAAATTTGTAGTTCGAAGATATACACTTATGCATGTTAGCCAGAGGCGTTGGTTTATACCTACTACGGACCTCCTTCGCCGAATAGGTAAATATAGTATCTCTCTTGCATTCATACTCTATATGTATACAGTAGAAGAGAATGACGTTATTTTAATTTTACATGTAACATCTAGTAATTACACCCGTATTAAAATTTGAAAATCATATTGCAATGTACTTATTTTTCACTTTTACCTATATATATTTATATCCTGCATTATATATTTATATGCATCCAATTAAATATTTATATCCACCTCTGCCTATCCCTTCGGGATATAAGGCATGAACTTATGTTATATGACGACCGGTTGGCGCAGCGGTACTGCGCCGGTCGTCATATAACAGTGCGGTTTCAGATTAGCGTTTTATACGCGGGTATAAGCTCGTTTTTGGAAGCGCATGTAGGCGCGTATAGGCGCGCCTTTTGGCACACGCGCAACTCGTACGAGCGTTGACGCGCTTCTAAGTTCGTATAACCACGAGCCGTCAAAATCCATGTTGACACTGACAAGAAGTCACTACCGTTTTGAGCGAACACGCCCGTTTACGTGAGTCTGTTTTTTTGAAGCGCGTATTGTAGCGCGCGTGTAAGCGCGTATGCTATGCGTAAGATAATCATTAAACCATGGGTGACGCCTGGTCTTTTACGATGTATAATAAATAGAGACCAGCTTCATAAAAAGGCAAAATTAAATACTAATGACTCAACAACTCACAGTAATGGTGAATTTATATTGGTTGGCTCTTACGATAAGAACTTGATATAAAGTGATTTTTTACTCGAATGTTGATTGAATTGAGTCGAATGTAAAAAAAGGAAAGATTGAAAGCGGCAGCTTTCAATACACGCAGTGATCGAAAATATGTGAACGTTCAAACCAATAAATTACACAAAGCGAAGCCTTTTCAAAACCAGAATACATTCATAAAACGATCGAATACCACACGCCGCGCCCTCTAATGTTCTACTTCAAGTACAACACAAGTACACCATTGAGAATGTCATAGAATACCTAGCTCACAATAAAAAATCGATGTCCGCCAATCACGTATAGAGCATGAGAATAAAACAAGCATTCTCTTTGCCTCAGGGTGGCAGGGCCAGTGGGAAAGGACGGGGTGTTGCTGCAAAATACGATAACGTCACTGGAATTGTGTCTAGCCGTTCAATTTCATGTATGCGTGAATTTTGCTTAAATTTTAATCCATATCGAGTTTCACCGAACGTTACCGACAGCTGCGGAAATATAAAGAAAAAGAAAAATAATAACTTTATTCCTAATTTCCCCTGATTTTTGTTTATTGTCACCAAAACAAAGAGACGCGCCCAAGTCTCGTGTCTACGACTATGCTACACCCAGTCACCGACCTTATGCATATCCTCACAATCACCGCGAGCAATTTTATACACCCACTAGAGGACGCCAGCAGCTACGCCTGCATTTTTTTTAAATTTACCCGTTTTGGCCGATCCCGTGGGAATTTCGGGAAATCCCTTCTTAGTGCACCCCTACGGGCCCCAAGGAACATACATGCCAAATTTCAGCTTCCTGCGCCCAATAGTTTCGGCTGTAGCGTGTCTGTCAGTCAGTCAGTAACGCAAGGATTTTATATATTAAGATTATTCATACGACTGCGCATTATTTTAAGGCCCTGCATAAGTATCAAACCTTTCAGCGTGATATTTCTATACTGTTTTTGTTTACAAACGTAAAAGCCTCTAATGGAACCCTCAAAATTAAGGAAACGCTTTCTCCAAACCTATATTTAATGCAACTTATTTAAAATAATGACCCTTGCTTCCATTTAGCGTAGACTCCTTTAGCGTTAAACCGAGCAAGGAAGCAAACTGTTTATAAATAGGTACTCCTCTGAAATAACAAAGATGAAACTTTTACAATAGGCAACTAACCAGATAACGTAGGTACCATCAGCATTTAAGCGATCGGATTTCCAGTAGCGGAGGTAAATTATTGAACCCTTCCGGCCATGCTCCAGTTTTAGGAAACAGTTTTAAAAACATGCTAGGTGTGTTAGGCAGATTCGTCCAGTGCACTAAGAGCCTTATAAGCTGATACGTTCTTAAGCCAATCGGGCTAAGGCAAGGTCCACTACTACTGGTCGTATCTAAGAGGAGGGAGATTTCACATAGGTACTTGATAGAATTTTTTAGAATATCTGCGGTCGAGGGAAGTTAAGACAACTGATAGAGCCCTAACTTTGTCTGATAGTAGCTAGTAGCTCACAGTAATGGTGAATTTATATTGGTTGGCTCTTACGATAAGAACTTGATATAAAGTGATTTTATACTCGAATGTTGATTGAATTGAGTCGAATGTAAAAAAAGGAAAGTTTCAATCTTTCAATTACGTAACCAACAACTAAGGTTGGAAAATACATTTCCGCGGGTCTATCCTCTTTTGTGATATGCAAAGAAAACAAGTGGCACGTTGTTTGATTCTTTTATTGCTGTTTTCTGTTTATATCTATCCTCTATATCGAGCGTTTCTAATTCAGTATTTGACTTCGAAGTTTTGTGACTTATGTGATTTGCCGTCCCTTTTGTTCTCATATGCTGATCATCATCATCATCGTCGTAGCGTCCTGGTTCCAATCAAGATTTTCTTTATGCTACTCGTGGTCGAGCCTCTAGTCGAACCAGATTGGATAGAAGATTAACTTTTCTCTATGTGGAAATTAACAATACAGATAATATTAAAATACTATGTAACGGAAGGCTTATTATTCAAACTTATTATTTGTGTAAAAAATTTGAAAAACCGTTCAGCACTTTTGCGTCGTGATTTTCAGATAAAAGTTGTTCGTGCCTTCGTCCAAACAAAGTGCCGGTGCTACAAGCGGCGGCGAGCGACGAGTTCATGCAATTTAACTTTTTACTGAGCGGGAACGGCGACAACTTTGTCTTTGTCTACGCTTATTCGATTAAGTGTTTAAATCATATAGTATTTTTCTACTGAATACTGATTTCTCTTTACGATGTTGTTGACTATATAATATTATTACGTTGAAAAATCATATATTTCCATTATTTTATAAGTAGTACAAATATAAATCATATTACAAACACTTAATAAGATACATTACAATACAGATTGCAATGATGGTCATCTCTTAACTATGATAAGCACAAGATTTGTTTATCCCACAAGGGTTTCTGAAGCATACGCTTGGCGTGCTTTACACATTGAACAATGTTTGTCACGTCCCAAACAACATAGAAACGAAGTTGGAAACCAATAGATAAAAAAGTGTAAATCATGTTAATCAAATTTCCAATTAAACTAATCACCAACTAATAACAACGATTTCAATAAAACCTCACAAATAATAGTTCAACTGCAATTTTATCATTGCAATTGCAAAACAGGATTTATCAATACAAAACGGCCGATTCATATATTGGAGTGTGTTACATTGAAATCAATGAATAAAACACCATTCAGTATATAAAATATATAAATAAATAAAACCGTCGAAAATTTAGTGGCGGGAGCCGTTTGATTATCGCAGCTCGTTGTGCTGTGAAGGCAACACTCGTAACTTAATAAAGATGAACGCAAAATATTGTAATGAATGTCGGTTCAATGACCTCGTCGATGTACTGTAATCATGGACATATGTAAGTGTAGACACAGTCACGACTACAGGATTTTGTTTGGGCTTGAACCTGGTGTCCGTGGCGGGGTTAGCCTCCCGCTACATGAACTTGAGATCTGGCTAGGATCGCGAGAAGCGATTGGATGCGGGATTGGATCGAGAAAACATTAAAAAGTCTAATCTTTCGAAGACAACAGTCGCTTTGAGAGGGAGTTGAGCCCCGTAGGTCCATTTCTGGCTTCGCCCTTGAGTAGGTAACTAGCTCACATTTGACATGTATAAGTATGACTGCGCGTATGCCATAGTGGTTAAGGTGGCTGCCTTACCATTTACGTATCAAGTGTCATCGGTTCTAATGATATAGCGAAATTGCTAGGTTCAAAAATTCTGAGGCGTATAATACAAAGAAATTTTATAAACAATCTCATCTCATCTCAGCCTATTGCAAAACACTGCTGGGCGTATGTTTTTCTAGGACAGGCCCCTAAAGCGGCTCTTCCATTTTCACCATACCAGCCACCTTCCTCAAGCCGGCAAAAAAACTGTCCACTGAAATTCCCTATGTCCTCGATAACTATTTTTTATGTAAGTAGGTATTATAAATACCTATGTTTGTTTATAATATACGTCATCTAGTTAAAAAGTGTTGAGTTCACTAATATTAGTGCACAGATTCTGATTAAGCAACCTGATGCGTCGGTTTTCTAACGAACACCAAAGGGATGAACAACAAAATAGTTTTTTCCTATAACACTTTGTAAATGAACACTTCGGCTTAAGTGGCGTTTACGAGAATACAAAAGAAGTCAACTTAAGAAGTAACTTCTCCAAGGATCACGTAAGTAGATCTACTTAACGTTGAATGTGATACAATTCATTAGAACCTTAGCAATAAACATGACAGCCTACTTATCTTATCATCAATACATGTATGTAAAAATTTTCGTAATCCGTAATATATATAATTATGTATATGTATTCGCACGTATTTGTATGTAATCCGTTTCTGGCTGGCAAACAAACTCTTCGGCTTTTTTATAATAGTGTAGATTCCTCCGTTAATAACTGACAGACAACGCACAGCCGAAACTTCTCCGAGCAAGTGTCATGTATGTTCCTTGCGAAGTGTAGGGATGCAATTGAGATCATATTTTTGAACATTCCTTCCCTAAAGGGGTAAAAAACGTCTCACACGCGGGCGGGGCCGTGGGTGAAGTATAGTGTACAGATATAATAGATTAAAATTTGTAGTTCGAAGATATACACTTATGCATGTTAGCCAGAGGCGTTGGTTTATACCTACTACGGACCTCCTTCGCCGAATAGGTAAATATAGTATCTCTCTTGCATTCATACTCTATATGTATACAGTAGAAGAGAATGACGTTATTTTAATTTTACATGTAACATCTAGTAATTACACCCGTATTAAAATTTGAAAATCATATTGCAATGTACTTATTTTTCACTTTTACCTATATATATTTATATCCTGCATTATATATTTATATGCATCCAATTAAATATTTATATCCACCTCTGCCTATCCCTTCGGGATATAAGGCATGAACTTATGTTATATGACGACCGGTTGGCGCAGCGGTACTGCGCCGGTCGTCATATAACAGTGCGGTTTCAGATTAGCGTTTTATACGCGGGTATAAGCTCGTTTTTGGAAGCGCATGTAGGCGCGTATAGGCGCGCCTTTTGGCACACGCGCAACTCGTACGAGCGTTGACGCGCTTCTAAGTTCGTATAACCACGAGCCGTCAAAATCCATGTTGACACTGACAAGAAGTCACTACCGTTTTGAGCGAACACGTCCGTTTACGTGAGTCTGTTTTTTTGAAGCGCGTATTGTAGCGCGCGTGTAAGCGCGTATGCTATGCGTAAGATAATCATTAAACCATGGGTGACGCCTGGTCTTTTACGATGTATAATAAATAGAGACCAGCTTCATAAAAAGGCAAAATTAAATACTAATGACTCAACTGCAGCATTAATATATTCTATTCTAGATATCGTAATTATTGTAACAATTTGTTGAAAAGTATTAAACGAGAATACGACAAAAAAATGTTCATCAAAGCCTATGAGAATCCTAAAGCAACATGGGATATAATTAAGACTATCAGCTATAGAAACACCTCATCCATGGATAAATCGAGTGAACTTCTTAATATTGCACCCGATCCAAAAGCTTCTGTAAATGCTGTTAATAATTATTTCGCAAATGTTGGACCTAATCTTGCTCAACAGGTTGCTCAAAGACCGCGTGATAGACGCTCAGACTTTCGATTTAACTCCATAATTAATCCTCTGGGTAACTCATTTGTATTACTCGAAACGAATCCCTTAGAAGTGGAAAGCATAATAGAATTCCAGCCATGATGGAATTCCAGCTTCTATTATCAAATCTGCCAAGCATGCTCTAATTCCAGCTATTACGCACGTCTGTAACCTGTGTATAATTTATTTATATTTATTTTTATTTATAGACTCACGCCTGTATCCCCGAAGGGGTAGGCAGAGGTGTAATATTACACCCACATTTCACCATGATTTTTTTAGGTCCCACGTAATAGAGGGCGAGCCTATTGCCGTACCGGGCACATTACCAGACTCCGTGCTGCTACTGAGACTTTCCTAACGGAAATCCCAATAACACTTTGCGCGACCCGGGAATCGAACCCGAGACCTCCCAATCCCACGCGCACATTTATGCCGCGAGACCAACAAGGCAGTCTGTGCAGTGTATAAGTAAAGGTACATTCCCCAGCTTTAAAATGGCTTTAGTGACACCTGTATTTAAGAGTGGGGATAGGGTACGTGTCGAGAACTAAAGACCCATATCTGTACTTACTACACTATCTAAAATTATGGAAAAGATTGTGAATAAAAGATTGCTTAGCTATCTTGAACAAAACAATATCATAGCATCAAACCAATACGGCTTTAGAAGAGGTGTATCAACAGAGGATGCTGTTCTTGAATTGACTAGTCAAATAGCTAAGAATCTAGATGCTAGGACTAAAACCATAGGTATATTCCTTGATTTAGCCAAAGCTTTCGACACGGTTTCCGTCCCCTTCCTTTAAGGCGTCTTGGAGAGCTTTGGTATAAGAGATATTACTCTAAACCTTTTTCGAGACTATCTCACCAACCGTCGCCAACGTGTGAAAGTAGGTAACTTTACTAGTGATGAAGTAAATCTAACTCATGGCGTGCCGCAAGGTAGTGTATTGGGTCTAACCCTCTTTCTGTTGTATATAAATAAATTGTGCCAGCTGTCAATTCCAAACTGCAAAATAGTCGTCTACGCAGATGACACTGCGCTTATAGTGAGTGCTGAAACTTGGGTAGAAGGTAGAGGTGTATTTCTACACCCACTTTTCGCCAGATATACTTTAGTCCCGTAATAAGGGCCGAGCCTATTGCCGTACCGGGCACATTTCCAGACTCCGTGCTGCTACTGAGAATTTCGTGACAGAAAAACCCAATAACACTGCCCGACCCAGGAATCGAACCCGGGACCTCCCGATCCCACGCGCACATTTATGCCGCGAGACCAACGAGGCAGTCGTATAGGGTTTGATGTCGAGTTTTCCATCTCTACGCAAAGTTGGTATTTGCATCGTGTTATCCCTTAGTCGCCTCTTACGACACCCACGGGAAGATAGGAGGTGGTGACACTTGTATTCTATGCCGTCAACCACACGGCAGGCGTGCCTATATTTATTGAAAGAAACAATCTCGATTGATTTCTTTTGCAATGTAAGTGCCCATATTAGACTATTATAGACCGGGGACATAATCCTTCAAATAGTCAAAGCTTTTTAAATTGCGCCAAAAGGTATAAAGGCTATATGTTATCTGATGTATAAACTTTATTACTGAGAAGTATCATCCAAATCCGTTCAGTAGTTAAGTATAGCATGAAGGAAGGACAAACAGGCACACTTTCGCATTTATAAGTTTGAATATACATATATGTAATAGACGCAAATGGTACAGATTTTAATAGCAAATGTATGTATTTAATATGGAGTCTTGTTTGCGAATACGCAGAATAATAAAAACTCATAATTTACTTTGGGTGTGTTTGTTTAGCCCGTATCACTTGCCTTCGCATAATATAATGGCTTTTTAGTGATCCGTGCCGAAACTGGATAAAACGAATACTTATGTAGCTAGAAATCAGAAGCGAATACCATTTGGCTAAGGCTCTGACCTTAGGTCATAAAAGCATATTTTTTTTACTGTCGCCTTACAATATTACTTTCGATGTCAGGCAGACTTTCTATCACCAGAAATGTAAGGAAGATTCTTTCACAAGACCATTGTTCTAGTTAGCTATAATTCTACATATTGATACGAAATTGTCCTCTACCAATTACATAATATATGTACCTACTTTATTTTCATAAGGTAGTTAATATTAGCACAATTTATAAATCTAATATTGGCTAAATTGCTTAGTAATTTACTCGTAGCCAATTAATTCAGCCAGCGGTATTGTATTAAATTAAAATTACTAGTATTCGCACATTCTCACTTTGATAAATATTACGTCTGTTTTCACATTACGATCTGCTTACCTACTTACGTGATCTTGAATTAGCGGAACCCGGGTGTCAGATCTTGTCTTGGATAGCAACCATAACAGCGCTAAGACGATGAAGGCATGATGTTGAATTAAATATATCTAGTCCGTTAGATTTTCAAAATAAAATTTTCTAGAGGAAGCCCGCAGCTACGCCCGCACAATTTTGCCGATTCCATAGGAATTTCTGGAAATCCTTCCTTAGTGCACCCCTACGGTCCCCAAGCAACATACATGCCAAATTTCAGCTTCTTGCGCCCAATGTTTTGGTTGTAGCTCGTCTGTTAGTCAGTCAATATCTCAAGAATTTTATATGTATATTTAGATTTCTAACACACTTTGTTAAAAATAAAAGAATACAACTACCGACAATATTTATTAATTATATCACAAACTATTACTTAAATTACATAATCACTTTCAAACTAAATTATATGTATAAATGTACAAAAGCTATTTTGACAATACTAGTGAACGTCCGTCCGATCTGAGGTCTGGCAAGAGAATGAGCCCGTCGTCCTAACCACCGCAGCTGTGCTCGTGCCCCTCCAGTCGTACCATCCGATCACGCCATCATATCGTGAGTAGTGACGTCAGAGCGGAGCCACGCCCTCTAGGATCAGTTGCCCGCTAATTCGGCCTCTCCTGACAAAGATGCGTCCTCGCCCGCTTCATCGGTATGGCGTGATGTCGATGGTTGTAGACTGGCGTCGTCATTTTGGCACCTTGTTTGTTCAGTATGGACTTCAACACGCTGCTGCACATCTGAATTACCTTGAGTGCCAGTGCATAGTAAACCATCTTGACTTCCGCATTCCTCACCTAGAAGCAGTTATATTGTTTGCATTAGAAACAGTTCACTAATTTAGTAGTCGACGGTAAAGAACCATCAAATTGTGTTAGGCAGATTTATATGGTACAGAGCCCTCGGGATGTACAGATCAATAGACGCAGAGCCCTCAGGATGCGTTAACAAAGTGCAGAGTCCTCGGAATGCACACAACAATACGCAGAGCCCTCGGGTTGCGTTAACAAAGTGCAGAGCCCTCGGGATGCACACAACAATACGCAGAGCCCTCGGGATGCGTTCACAAAGTGCAGAGCCTGTATTCTGCTGCAGCTTGTGTAGTCTTGCCAAATGAACCAGAGACCAACTTAAGCTTATAACGGCCACACGGTAATATCTCTGTAACCGTGTAGGGCCCACGCATCCAGAGTCTAGCTCTCGGTTAGGACTCGTTGCTTCTACAGCAACATCACGCACCACGGATCGTATGACGGGCGTTGCACCATCACTGCCAATTAACAAATTTAAAGGAGAGTCTTTAGTGGTTTTCTGTTTAGTAATGTTCAGGTTGAGCTGTAATTTCCAAATAATGTCAGACCAATTCTTTTGTCGAAAGTTTGTTTTCACTCTAATCATATTCAGAACCGTACGACAATACCGCTCAACCCAAGTCTCTTATTCAGGTTGTAAACAGAGTGCTCTCGTGCATGCGTCCTCGGTCTGCTACAACAACCCTGGGAGTACCGAATAAGGACAGTGCGTTCTCGAATACTCGTTTTAATTCGTTAGCGTCTTGTCGATAGATGGGATAAAAAGGCAGTATTTTGTAAACGCATCTATGATTGAGACAACAAACTCGTAACTGGATTGGTTACATATATAAGGGTTGTCGCGGCTTTTTTATGAGCTAAGCAAATGATACAATGTTGAATGTATTGAAAAACAAATTGTCTAAGTCCAGGGAACCAGAAGTGTTTGAGTATGAGATCAACAGTTTTTTCTACAGCTCAAACGGTGACCTTTCGGGATGAAACACAAGAAACGAGATTGTTCTCCAGTAATGTCAAGTTTGTAATAGAGTATATCTACAGGCACTCCTTGAATCACCCCAGTGGCAATATCATTGCACCTATATTCATTAATAATCTCCTGACAAAAATTTACTTAGTGCCCGATTCAGCTCGCCGTTTCGTAAAACAGTCCTCAACCTTATGACCGACTTTTTTACAATAAGTGCACGGCGTTGGCTTAGGTACAAAACTATTTGAATTAGAAGAACTAGGAGACGAATGGCTTTTATTATTTTCATTAGATACTCTCATACGTTTCGTACGGTCAGACTGCTTATGCCCAAATGAACCACATGAAAAATATTTAACTTTTGTTCTATAATCAGAATATTCTCGTTTACGCAAATTATTACTACTATGAGAACTGCCACTGGTGCGCAACTTAGATGTGGGTTCAACATATATCGACAAATAACTGACTATAGCCTTGGGTAGTAAATTTGCATTACATTCATAGCAGCCGATCTAATTTGTGGGTCAGTGATGCCGCAAATTACTATAGCAGATATTAATTCCTCACTCGATCCGTTTACTATACTCAATCGTAATAAAGAACGTGTAGCATATTCCGCGTAAGTCGGGTAGTTGGCAGAGTCAGTATTCATAACATCGAATAAAATATTCTCTATGTCTATTCTACGTGGGCACAATGATTCAAGTTCACGCTTAAAGTTTAACCAAGAGTGATCACACTCATTAAGCCAAACACGGGCATCACCCACTAAACAATTACCGATACGCGCCAAACACTCGCGGTCGTCCCACCGATTAATGTCACGCGATTGTCACATTTGCTAATAAGCGTTTGGCCAGCAGTATAGCCAATTAGTTTAGTTTTAGTTGTTCAACAGATTTACAATGATATTGAATTAGGATTAAGTACCTGTAATAATAATTTCTATGAGTGTGTAATAAATAAATAAATAAAATCTGTATATACAATTAGCGGGCAACTGATCCTAGAGGCCGTGGTGGGCGACGCCATCATAGCGTCAGTAGTGACGTCAGAGCGGACTTCACTACTGACGCGATGATGGCGTGATCGGATGGTACGACTGAAGGGGCACGAGCACAGCTGCGGCGGTTAGGACGACGGGCTCATTCTCTTGCCAGACCTCGGATCGGAAGGACGTTCACTAGTATTGTCAAAATAGCTTTTGTACATTTATATAATTTAGTTTGAAAGTGATTAAGTAATTTAAGTAATAGTTTGTTAAATAAGAATAAATATTGTCGGTAGTTACTACTACCGATAATATTATTTACACTTTATTAAAAAAAAAAAACTTTTTTTTTTTAATAAAGTGTGTTAGAAACCTAAATTCAGAAGTGTGATCATACCACGTACTGTTGCTATTCCTGACAGTTTTCAAATCTTAGTTTTTGTGTGTAATTTAATTCTCACGTAATTAAACATTATGTCGAAAGACAGAAGTAGTAAAAGTAAATCTCGTGGGCGTTCTTCCGTTTCGGGACTCGAACAAAAACTTGAAGCATTGTTGTCTCGAATTAACGCGTTGGAGGAAGAAAGATCGAGGTCTCACGGCGCCGAGGCGGCCTCGTCGGTGCGGTCTCATACGCCGCCGCCACCGCCAGGACAGTACCCTACACGCGCTGCGAGTTGGGTGCTTCGACACCAATGCCATCTAACGATGCACCTTGCGTGGCGAACCACCTCGGGCCGCGATCATCATCGCGTTGCGACGTCATTGTGAACGAGGTAACGGATAAGTTGGTGACCATCATCAAGTCCCTAAACCCGGTAAGATCTAACCATAGCTGGGCACCGTTAATCAATTAATTAACTTTCTTAATCGCTAATCCGTTACTAAAAAGTTAACTTCGTTAAACGTTAAAACGCTACCTTTGGGACGATTTTACGCAAGTTAACGTTAATCATTAATCCGTTAACACATGGTATTTTTTTTATATCTCTGCGTTATAGATCTATTTATAAGAACTGTTAGTTTGGGTTCTGGGCCTTAACAGGTTAGGAACAAAAAACGAGGTGTATATTTAGAGTAGCATTTAGTCATCCGGTATAATGTGGGTATAATGTCCGAAAGCGAATCTCGTTATAGCGTTAAAATATCTTGGCAGTAGAAAAAATACGTTCAACCGTAGCAGTATAATATTTAATAAACAGGTTTATGAAGATCTGTTGCCCGAGAAATGCCGCAGCGTCAAACGAGTCTTTTGATTTCATGTCTCTCAATCTGGATACAATATTAACAGAATCACTCAAGTGTGGCCGCGGATTTTCGTCTGTAGTGGAACTGGAATCTGTCTGCATGTTATGGTTTTAATTTGCACAATACTCTGTTTAATATACACACTGCACAGACGTTAACTATAACGGTCTATAAAATCTAAAAAGTACGCAGTATTTTGTATATTTAACAAACAAAACGCTCGTTACTGTAAACGCTGAACGCTAAACAAACGAATGACTCTCATGTGACATGATATGTGATATAAAAAAAATACCATGTGTTAACGGATTAATGATTAACGTTAACTTGCGTAAAATCGTCCCAAAGGTAGCGTTTTAACGTTTAACGAAGTTAACTTTTTAGTAACGGATTAGCGATTAAGAAAGTTAATTAATTGATTAACGGTGCCCAGCTATGGCTAGATCTTACCGGGTTTAGGGACTTGATGATGGTCACCAACTTATCCGTTACCTCGTTCACAATGACGTCGCAACGCGATGATGATCGCGGCCCGAGGTGGTTCGCCACGCAAGGTGCATCGTTAGATGGCATTGGTGTCGAAGCACCCAACTCGCAGCGCGTGTAGGGTACTGTCCTGGCGGTGGCGGCGGCGTATGAGACCGCACCGACGAGGCCGCCTCGGCGCCGTGAGACCTCGATCTTTCTTCCTCCAACGCGTTAATTCGAGACAACAATGCTTCAAGTTTTTGTTCGAGTCCCGAAACGGAAGAACGCCCACGAGATTTACTTTTACTACTTCTGTCTTTCGACATAATGTTTAATTACGTGAGAATTAAATTACACACAAAAACTAAGATTTGAAAACTGTCAGGAATAGCAAAAGTACGTGGTATGATCACACTTCTGAATTTAGGTTTCTAACACACTTTATTAAAAAAAAAAAGTTTTTTTTTTTTAATAAAGTGTAAATATTATCGGTAGTAGTAACTACCGACAATATTTATTCTTATTTAACAAACTATTACTTAAATTACTTAATCACTTTCAAACTAAATTATATAAATGTACAAAAGCTATTTTGACAATACTAGTGAACGTCCTTCCGATCCGAGGTCTGGCAAGAGAATGAGCCCGTCGTCCTAACCGCCGCAGCTGTGCTCGTGCCCCTTCAGTCGTACCATCCGATCACGCCATCATCGCGTCAGTAGTGAAGTCCGCTCTGACGTCACTACTGACGCTATGATGGCGTCGCCCACCACGGCCTCTAGGATCAGTTGCCCGCTAATTGTATATACAGATTTTATTTATTTATTTATTACACACTCATAGAAATTATTATTACAGGTACTTAATCCTAATTCAATATCATTGTAAATCTATTGAACAACTAAAACTAAACTAATTGGCTATACTGCTGGCCAAACGCTTATTAGCAAATGTGACATAATTTTATTATTTCATTGCCTCGACATTATTTTACGATTTCCTACTTGGCTATGTATCACATTAAAACTTTTTAAAACATTATCATCCTCACAGCATTATCCTAGTTGCAACCAGGAGTCTACTTACTAGTCTAAACGGATTTGACTGAATATTAGCTTTACCCCAGAACAATGTCTGTCTGACCTCCGCAATCCAAAAAGATAGCGATATTCCATTGTTTTGACTAGTTTCAGTTTATTCAGAGGTACTGACCTCCCATAACGACTATTAAAGATCTTTATGAAAGCCGGGACCGACGGTTGAACGTGCTCTCTCAGGCACGGGGCACACATATAACTCCGAAAGCGAAAAAATAATTAACAATTCAATACGCAGATAACTCCGAAAAGTCCGCCATGGATTCGAACCCGCTACCCTCTGGAAGGCGATACACTCTGCATGGCAGTCTGTTGGTATCTCCACCAGGCTATCGCTACCGTTTGTTCATTTATCACTTGAAAACAATATACTCACATTAAATTTTACTCTATTTTAAGCGCTTATCCTTCAAAGTTACACCAACCAAACTTTATAGAGATACACACCAGTATTCAAATTATTGTTAGTTGTTAAAATTATAGTGTTCCAACCAAACTCTAAAACACTTACTATTTATATTTTAGACTATGAAATAACAGTTTCAAGTTCTGATAGATTGTGGCATCCTTTAATAATAAAATAATCTGAGCAAAACCCTAATCTTCGTGTAATCATTTAATTTCCCCGAAAATAAACGCGTAACCTTTAGTAAAAGCTTTAGATAATAATTTCTTTATAGCAATAGAATTAAATTACCTATACCTAAAAACTAACAAATTATTACACTAATATGAAATTACAAAAATTAATAAATTTGTTTTCAACGCCACAAGTTTCAATTATGTTTCAACTTGGTAATATTTGATTAGCTCATTCGAAAGTAATACTAAATTTATTCAAGTCTTATAGTAAATATAGTAATTCCAATTTTTAACTGTATCTACTTACTTAAATATGTATTATCTGTTTGTTTCAGCAAAATAAAAAAATATTAACCACACTACGTACCAATTTTATCGCCATCTGATAAATCATAAAATATGCCAAGTGGTCCACCATAGATATGAGCTAAAAAAATCAACGTTTATTGTTCTTAAGTCATAACGTCTAAAGTGAGTATCGAGCAAGATATAAAAAATCTGGGTTCTAAACGTGCATCCCAGCTCAAGGTGCAAATATTCCAAACTAGTCCGCGGCTCCGTTCGTGTAAACTATACACTTAAACCTTCCTCTGGAATCACACCTACCTATTGGTGGGAACCGTACACACATTCGTTCGCTAGTTATTGAATTTATTGCGTTCATACACACAGACAGGACAAATTCATTTTATAATCAGTATGGAAACAGACAATAAAATGCTGATAGAAGTGTGAAAATTTACAAAAGAAAGAAATCCCAAGATTTCCAGAGAGAACCAAATACTGATACACCTTCCTTCCTTGTTTCTTCTTTTGGCCTATTGGTCTAGTGTTCAGTGACACTGACTGCTAAACCGGAGGTCGTGGGTTCGATTCCCATCGAGGACAAACCTTTGTGTGGTGAAAACGATTATATATTTTGTGCCTGAGAGTATTTTGCAATGAAATGATGTAAATATTTAAGGATATATAGTGTTTATCAGTTGTCTGGTTACTATAGCACAAGCTCTGCTAGGTTTATGATCAGATGATACTGTGAGTTGTCATATGATATTATTCTTCCATCAATTAACCGAAGACATCAAGCCATCACACACGATAATCCACATAATGAAGGTATCTTACCAAATAATAGTAATTAAGCACAATCACAGTTTCAATTTTTCATATCGGACACTTTATAACTAGGACTGCGGTGGAAATAGGGCGTCGGTAATGAATTTAAGGGTCCCCGGCAACCGACGAAGTCCCTCTCGTTACGTGCCCTACCCTAATCGTCTAACTACCGAGCCAAATTGTCTTGCCGAGTGCTGTCTGTACCTCGTTAGTGTTTTAAACCACAGTTACTAGTTGAATACAATTCGTTTAGAACATACTACAACTCAACATCAAAGTCAAAGTCAAAATCTTTTATTCAAAATTGGCTCGTAAACAGCTCTTTCTGAACGTTAAATTTTACAATAGACAGTCCCCCAAAAAGCCCAACCCTTCGCCGCTTCCTATGTGTTTTCGCTAGGAAGAAGAAGCAGCGCAACAAACTGCCCAGCAACACAGTACTGTCTGCATAGTTAAATATGAAGTTATACATTATAACAATAAAATAATAATATCACATTTCAATTAACATGATAGCTATCACACAACCTATTGCCATTTATTTAGTTACGTACCTACTTAAGACTTGAAAATTGAAATTAATGACTAACACCTAAGCCTCCAAAACAAAATGACAAGTAGGGTTTACACCCTACTTGTCATTTTGTTGTACATGTGTGCGGTTACCCGCACACATGTTAAATATCATGTTGTTATGTAATCACTGCTCAGTCAAATCACGTTACAATGCATGAATTACCCCAAAACAATTGCAACAAATTGCAAATAAACACAACATAAATCAGCAGAAGTCAAAAGCTGTTCAGTAGATCGACCAGTCGCCACTGATAGCACTCGTTCACGAGTATAACGCAATGATCAGCCATCACCCTCCTCAACCATATTAGAGAGAAGTGGGTAACCCGACCACCGACGCTACCGCCTGCAGTGACAGTACAGTGAGCATGACGAACCTTCTTTCCAAGACAAGCCATTCGAACTTACATTAGACTAATATAAATCTATCAGACATTATTAATGCACTATAACATATTTAAAAGAGCAGATCGTCAACAAATAAACGCATAATTGAATTTAAAAAATGTCAAAGTGTATATAAAAATTAAATGTCAAATAAAATAATGACGCAAACAAACATACATGTCAAACCTTATGTCAAAAATAAAGATATTGAAAATTCAAACATGTCAAACAGTATGTATATAAAAACAATTAAATATAAAGCTGTACACATCAACTGGAACAGTAAGTATTGAACTTGTCTACCAAGCATTCTTGTCCTTGAAGTAATCATCTATTGAGTAATATGCTTTTTTTAACAAACAAGTTTTAACTTCAGTTTTAAAGAAATTTAAAGGTAACAAATATGAGTTGGTAATTTATTATACATACGTACACCTAACCCCATGAATGTATTATGAACTTTATGTAACCGAAGATGAGGCACGCACAATTTATATTTATTTCTAGTGTTTATACTATGGACATCACCATTTTTAGTATACGACTCAATATTTTGTTTAATTTACATTAAATTGGCAAATATATATTGGGAAGGTACAGTCAGGATTTCAATTTCTTTAAATCGATCCGTAAGTGACACCCTCGGCCCTAACTGATAAATAGCACGGACTGCCCTTTTTTGCAAAATAAATACACTGTCAATATCTGCAGCTTTTCCCCATAGAAGAATACCATAGGACATAATACTATGAAAGTAACTAAAATAAACTAGACGAGCCGTATCGACGTCGTTTAACTGTCTAATTTTTCTAATAGCGTATGCAGCCGAGCTAAGTATCCCAGTAAGAGCCAATATGTGTGCTCCCCATTGCAATTTATTATCTACTGTTATACCTAAGAAAACAGTGTTATTTACTGGTTCTATAATCTCCTCGTTAAGTGCTAAGTTAGGTCCCAGATTTTTTACGGTTGGCAATACAAATTTAACACATTTAGTTTTCTTAGAATTTAAAACTAAGTTATTAGCTGTAAACCAGTGTGTGACTTTAGTGAGGGCTCGATTTACTTCGTCAAAGTTTTATTTCTATCATTTATCATTATTTCTATCAACCTTGAAAATTAAGGACGTATCATCTGCAAAAAGAACAACGTCACACAAGTTATTCATGTATTAAGGCAAATCATTTATATAAATTAGGAACAAAAAGGGTCCCAGAATGGACCCCTGGGGAACACCTAATTGCACTGGTAACCCGGAAAAATGAGCTCCATTTACATCTACATGTTGCACTCTACCTTTAAGATAAGAATTAATGACGCTAAGTGCCAAATCTCTGATTCCGTAATGTTTTAGTTTGCGTAAAAGTGTATCATGATGTACGCAATCAAACGCCTTAGAAAGGTCACAGAAGATACCTATAGCATTTTGCGACTGTTCCCAAGCATTATACACATGCTTAAGTAAAGCTACTCCTGCATCAGTCGTAGATCGACCCTTAGTAAATCCGTACTGTTCAGTATATAGGAGGCTGTTAAGATTAAAAGATTGTAGTAATTGCTTAAGTAGGAGTTTTTCAAAAATTTTACTGAACGCTGGTAAAACTGAAATGGGTCTGTAGTTACCAATATCAGCTTTGCTGCCAGATTTAAAAAGTGGAATAATTTTACTGTATTATTACATAAGATCTGGGGAAGTTCCTGAATTAAGGCAGTGGTTGAATACTACAGTTATATACGGAGCTACTAGGTCAATAACTGTTTGCAAAACTTTTACAGAGATGCCCTGTCTTTTTAGGCTTAAGAGACTTGAAGGTACTTAAAATGTCGGTTGAATTAATAGGCTGAAATCTAAAAGTACACGTTATTTCTGGCATATTATTAATCAAGTATGTTGTAGCTACACAAGAAGAAGCATCTAAACCCCTCGTAACGGATAACGGTATGTGCGAAAAATAATCATTAAATTCTTGATTCAATATACTGATTAGTGGAAATACTAATGTCCGTAACTGCAGTAGTTACACTATGTGTATATAAAACACAGTAAATATTATATGCTAATAATTTAGCAATCTGTCGCTTAAAACTAAGAGAAAGATACATAATATCTTTAGTCAAAATAAAATTTCTAACAAAGATGTTATTATCAAAATAACTTAAATACTTTTGGCAAGAGAACTGGGCTATACAATTGTACATTAACAAATTTAAGTTATGTATGTGCTTGTTGTGTTCTATATTTAAATTGTGTGAGTAAGGCAGTGCACATATAATAAATTTACAGCTATATTTCCTATTGAGGCGTTCCATTAAATTAAAGCAATTTAATATGTCATTTCTTGATACAGCTCAACTATTTCCATACAATAATATTACTGTGGAATTGGAATTAAGCTGGGTCATCTTGATTTTATGTAATAACTGACTATAACTGGTACCGGGTGAGCAATGATTTATTACAGGACCATTTGCATACTGAGACATAAGACTACCCATGTCTTTGCCCAGCTGGTCAGAGAAAATATAGCAAGAATTATAGCAATTATTGTGAGAGTGGTTAACTGATGACAACGATCAATCAATTATTTGTTCTTGTTTACCTAGGTTTCACCTTAGAATAGGGTCGGTTGGAGTAAGAATTGTATACATAGCAACTGCCGTTCGGTTAGGTAACGTTACTAGCTAGTTATACATATGTTCTCTTAGTTTAAATTATTTATAATAAGGATTTCGTGCCTATCAAAACCAGTTGCCAATAAATCTGCAAACGAACAACACGTATATCATTTTTCTAATACAACCCAAGCAAATTTGAACCTTATCACACACATTATATGGTCGAAATCGAGCCGGATCGTACCTGTGAACATCTGCACTACGAGAACAATAGGCTTCTACCTGAGTCAAGCTACGCCGACCTTTTTTTGTGAGAATTGGCGAGTTGTTTACAACATAATTTTATCTATCGAGATATCATTACGGAGTTACCTATTTGCAGCGAGTATCAGCTGTGTTGAATAATTTGAAGATTATTACATACGTGTTTACGTGAAGCAATGGCCAATACAGAACAACAACAGCTTATCAGCGTGTTGGAAGATACTGCAAACCTTCTACAAAAGTCACAAACTAACTTGAGAAAATGTCCCAAAGCGCGCCTGACACGAGGTTACATAGAAGCGCGTATGAAAATTATTGATGATTACTGGAAATCGTTCAAGATTGCGCAACAAGATCTTGTGAAGATTACACCAAAGAAGTCAAAGGAACTTTGCCGTATTTTTTAAATGAGGAGTTTTATATCTACGAGGATTTGTATAATGTGCTACAGGGAGACTTGCATGATATGCTTACGAAATTGGCGGACAAGTCAGCCAGAGATTCAGCGTCTGCAAACAATAGTTTTACAAGCCCGCAGAATAATATTGTACATTTACCAAAAATACAGTTACCTAAGTTCTCCGGTAATTACAAAGCATGGCAAACATTTCAAGATTTGTTTACTTCTTTGGTGCACGATAACCCTTCACTCAGCGACGTGCAAAAGCTTCATTCTTTGAAGACGAGTGTTACGCAAGAGGCCGAGTCGCTGTTGAAGCACATACAGGTTACTGCTAGTAATTATCTACATGCATGGGAGATTTGGAAAAGTAGATACGGCGACAAACGGTTAATATTTTATTGTACTATGAAGAGATTGTTTAACCAAAAGAAGATGTTTACTCAATATGCTGTTCAGCTAAAGGGCTTGTTAGATACAACCACCGAGTGTTTAAATAACTTAGAAAATTTAAATATTCCTGTTGCCTCTTGGGATCTAGTACTTATATATCTTCTAGTACAGAAGATGGACTCAGAGACACACAAGAACTGGGAAGAATTCGCTTATAGGGAAAATTCGGATTCGTTACCTACATGGTTCGATCTTAAGAGATTTATGGAGACAAATTTCCGCACCCTTGAATTAACCAGTCAGAATAGTACAAGCGTTAACAAGCCAATCAAAGAGCGTTCATGTCACGTCGCCACTCCAGTTACAGGAAGAGTTTGTGTTATGTGCAAGGGTAGTCACTCATTAAGTCATTGCAAGGAATTTAGTCAATTGGAACCTACTGAAAGAAATCAGTTCGTTAAAAACAAACAATTATGTTTCAACTGCTTAGTACTAGGGCATTCAGCATTCAAATGTAAAGTGCCGGTGTCCTGTCGGGTGTGTCATCGACGCCATCATTCTCTTTTACATGACATGAAGACTAAGCAATCGGGTGAAGAGACTAGTTCACAGGCGATTGTTACACGTGTAGAAGAAGAACAAGGGGTACATATCAACACAATGATAGCGTCACATTGCAGTACTAGGCAGAGAGTAGCACTATTGAATACTACTGCGGGCGCTGATAGATCAAGGTTCCGAAGCAGCATTTATCAGCGAGAAAACAGCGCAATCGTTAAAACTAGAGCGTCAACCTATAACGGCAAATGTTGTAGGTGTGGGATCTTCTCGGACCGCAATCAAGCATGTGGTAAAACTGTAAGTCAGTTCACAATGGGACCGAAACTTTTGTTTACCCATTGAGGCTTATGTTATGTCCAAGCCATTGACCACAAAGATACCCATTGAAACAATCAAACCACAAACATGGCCTCATATTCAAGGGCTCAACTTGGCTGATCCGTCGTATTTTACGCCAGGTGCCATAGACCTACTCTTGGGTGTGAAGGAATACACAGAAATTCTACAAAACAATTTCATCAAGGGTCCACCGGGAACACCAAGCGCCCAGAAGACCAGTCTCGGATGGATACTCTTCGGTGAAATCTATACAAGAAAAGGTGAAAACAAAAATGAGAATCAACTGACGGTCATGCATCACTCAGTGGATATAGAAGAGATGTTGAAATCAATATGGGAGATAGACAAAGATACAAGTAGACATTTAACAAGAGAAGAACAGCTGTGTGAAGAAATATATGAAAAAAACTACAACTAAAGACAAAGAAGGAAGGTATATTGTCAAATTACCGTTTAGATCAGACAGTCCACAATCACCGCAAGGAAATACAAAAGATATAGCACTTCAAAGATTTTTACAACTAGAAAGGAAGTTCAAGAGATCAACAGATCTGAAAAGGGAATTCAGCAAGGTTATAAAAGATTACATAGATCAAGGTCATATGGAAAAGATACCTGAAAGTGAAAGAAATAAACCATGAGTCTACTTACCACACCACGCTGTTGTCCGCACCGACAAGGAGACCACTCAAACACGCGTTGTGTTTGACGCGTCATGTAGAGGAACAAACAATGTTTCTTTAAACGAAGAACTGCTAGTGGGTCCTCAGCTGCATGAAGACTTGAGGAGTATTATGATGCAATGGCGAATGAAGCAAATTGGTTTTCTAGCTGACGTAAAACAAATGTATCGCGAAATAAAAGTAACCCATGAAGACGCTGACTATCAACGCATTCTATGGCGGCAAGACGATTCTGACAGCATAGATGAATATAGGTTACTTAGAGTCACCTTTGGCGTGGCCGCAGCGCCTTATTTGGCGGTTAGAACCCTGCAACAAGTAGCCAAGGATGAAGCTAAAGAGAATGACCATAAAGAGAATGAACTTGTCACTTAAACCATATTACAAGATTTCTTCCTCGATGATTTGGTCTCTGGTGGAGATTTTCCAGCTGAAGCTATATCACTCGCAAGAGGTGTATCAAATACATTAGAAAGAGGCAAATTTCATCTTAACAAATGGGCATCCAATAGCATACATTTTATGAAGTCTATAGAGAAACACAACAGATCAGCGAAAGTCCAAATAGATTTGAATCTCAATGGTACAACAAAGGCCTTGGGAATAGCATGGAACTTAACATCAGACCAATTACAATATAAAGTTTGCCTACCATCCTTGCCCAAGATTATTACAAAACGAAATATTTTATCTGACATTCAAAAACTTTTCGATCCTCTTGGCTGGATAGCACCAAGCACTGTTTTGGCAAAAATATTAATTCAGAAACTTTGGCTGGAACGTATAAATTGGGACGACAAAATTAGCAGTGCTTTAGAAGATCAATGGCAACAAGTTAGATCTGACTTTGAGCACACCAGTACCATAAAAATAGAGAGATGGCTGGGTACAACAACTTCAAATTAAGATACCATTCAGATCCATGGTTTCAGCGACGCTTCGATGCATGCATATGCAGCAGTTGTCTATTTGAGAGTCACAACGGATAACAATATTTCCACCAGACTGATCGCCGCTAGAACTAGAGTAGCACCTGTAAAAACGATTTCAGTGCCTCGTTTAGAGCTGTGTGGTGCTTTACTCCTTTCTAAGCTCATGAAACAGATTGGACAAGCAATGAGAATACCAACGTCACAGATGTACGCGTAGACAGACTCCCAGATAGTTATGGCTTGGCTTTGTGGTGAACCCAATAGATGGAAACCCTTCGTAGCAAATCTTCTTCTTTTCTTCTTTTCAGCATGTCTTTTTCGTCCACTGCTGGACGTTTGCCTCTTGCATGGCCCTCCACTCTGCTCTGGATGCGGCGGTTCTTGTCCAGGTCGGCCCAGCCGTCTTTTTGATGTCGTCCGACCATCTGGCTGCTGGTCTGCCCACACTTCGGCTTCCCGTCCTGGGTCTCCAATGCAGGGTTCTCTGGCTCCATCTGTCGTCATCTCTCCGGCATATATGGCCGGCCCATTGCCACTTTAGGCTCGCAACTCGTTCGCCAATATCAGTGACTTTGGTGCGTTTGCGAATGTCTACGTTTCTTATTTTATCTCGCAGAGAGACGCCGAGCATTGACCTTTCCATAGCCCTTTGTGCCACTTTAAGGCGATGGATTAACCCAACGGTAAACGTCCATGTTTCGCAAGCATAAGTCATTACTGGGAGAACACATTGGTTGTATATCCGAGTCTTAAGTGTCTGTGGGATTGTGGACTTAAGAACATAAGCGAGCCTGCCAAATGCTCCCCAACCCAGTTGTATTCGCCTGTCGATTTCCGCTGATAGCGAGTCTTTATTGAGTACAATTTTATGACCCAAGTAGATATAGCTGCTAACTTGTTCAATCGTTGCGCCTTGTATTCAAATTGGTGCACTGCTAGTGGTGCTCATCCACTTCGTTTTATCCAAATTCATTTTCAGGCCAACTCGTAGAGACGCCTGACTTAGATCTCCGAGCATTACTTCTAGATCTTTTGGCGACTCACTGAGTAGAACGATATAGATAGCAAATCGGGTCGTAGAAATCATTGACAATATCAATAACAAAAGTTGGCACCATGTACAGTCACATGAAAATCCCGCTGATTTGGCTTCACGTGGAATGCTGCTAACTGATTTGAAGAAATGCGATTTGTGGTGGCACGGACCAGGCTGGCTATCTGAAACACAAATACAAATTATAAACAAGAAATTACAGAAACAGACTTAGAATTAAAAACAACAAAAATTGGCACTTACCTGAGCACGACACAAAACATGGAACAAGAAACAACTTTAATATCACAGTTTGATAAATTTGAAAGCTTAACAGAATTATTAAAATGTATTACTTACTGCAGAAGATTTTTAACTTACAAGAAGAACAAGGAAAGTCAACGTAGTAGTTTATCAACACAAGAATTAGAAGATTCCTTATTTATATAGAATTAGATGAAAGAGAAAGAATTGGCAATAGGAGACATCGTATTGATCAAAACCGATAACCAGCCACCCGGCAAGTGGCCTTTAGGACGAATTACCAACAAACACCCAGGAGCCGATGGTTACACCAGAGTCTATAGTGTGAAAAGTGGTAACACAATTACTAAGAGGACAATTACTAAGTTATGTGTATTACCTACAGATTGTACTTAGATTAATTTGTTAATTAACTTTGTTCCGCATGTTTATAATTTGTATAATGTTGAGATTGGTTAAACAAGCAGTGTTACCATGAGGTTGAATTTAAGCTAATGATAGCTTAAATTCACATTGTACTGTAACTGTTAGAATTTTCATGTTGATTATAATGTTATTAGAAAAGAACCTAAGAGTCCTTTTGGTGGGCGGCATGTTGGAGTAAGAATTGTATACATAGCAACGGCCGCTCGGTTAGGTAACGTAACTAGCTAGTTATACATATGTTGTCTTAGTTTTAATTCTTTATAATAAGGATTTCGTGCCTATCAAAACCAGTCGCTAATAAATCTGCAAACGAACAACACGTATATCATTTTTCTAATACAACCCAAGCAAATTTGAACCTTATCACACACATCAGGGTAATAGATATATATTTTTAAACATAGAATGTGTTGTTTCGTTTGAAGATCGATAATATTACACCATCCATGCAGTCAACATTTTTAAATAATGTTTAACGAAATTGTTGTAATTTAGCAAACTATAAAATAAAAGAGTTTTATATTTATATCCTTGAAGAAAATCGGTAGGTAATTTTCGATCCCCTCTGTGGGATCTCCACCTTGTCGTGGTGGGGGAGCTCAGTAACCGTAGTTGGGTCACCCACGGAGAAGCTAAGCGAGATCCTGGAAGTGGACGCTCCGCGTGGGCTTGACGGAGGCCTGCGCAGGATGCGTCCAAAGGTGCGGGTGTGAGGGACAGTTGTTCTGTCCCTCGCAGTCGGGCGCGATCGCGGGAGGAGAGGCGTGTTGGTGTTGCGTTGCCGCGAGTTCTATCTTCCGCGACCAAATGGGGGCGCACCATCGTTGCATCGCGGTGAAGCCGCAGAGGTGAATGAGATGCGGTGATGCGTTGCCGTCCTCCCTATCCTCTGCGGCCGCTGGGTGTTTTGGCGTCGGAGCCCAACACATTCATCCGCCGCCAAGGGGTTTTGTTCGGGGCCTGCCTGACCATCTGGCGGGCCAATACCCGTCGGGGGGTAGCGAGGAATGCTTCAGTGATACCCAACCCTCCGACGCTTGGGTATATGAGGAAAAAAAAAGGTAATTTTCGATGACCCTTCTATACCTACATATTACATATAAACTTGAGTCTTGGCCGCGTCCTATCTACCCCTAAGAAAGCGATAAACTCAAACACTACGTATCGGAGTTCTTTACGGCTTTCGTCAATAGATAGAGTGATTCCTGAAAAAGGTTTATGTGTATAATTCAAGCGGACGTAGCCGCGTGCGAAATCTAGTAATACACAACGATGAATCCACAGAGCTTTCTATAAAATATATTGTAACTTTCCATAAAATAGCATATCATCAGGGTAAATATAAAGTAAAGGCAAGCATCTTTCTTTATTACCTAATTCGGTTTGAAATATTTAAAATACCAACGTATTTTAGCATGGGTTGGCTGCGAACCTTACTCGCGTTCGTTAAAATCTGTTGCATGTCTGTGTGTGCCTCAATTACTCCGCAAAGGCGCAAAGTAAGGCAATGTAACTTCATGCATTCATGCAGACGAAACTTAGTCGATAGAAGGCACCTGCTGCTTTTAGCTGTGACTTTATGTTGAAGACTAAACAATGCATGTACCACAGTATGTGATCTTACAGTGGGTCAACGCCTTTCTTGTTGGGGAAATGCCACCGCGCGCTATCTAGATATAGCGATATTATACAGGGTTATCAAACGATTGAGGTGAGAGTAATGATTATATTTGCCTTGTGATTATAAATAATTTAAAATTATTTTTAGAATTTATATTAATAGTTTAACAGTGATGGCTATAAACATCGTCGGTCCTCCTTGCGTAGGGCCTAGCCCTGCCGCGACGGCCATTAGTTCTTCGAGCTATGTGCCCTATGTGCTCTTCTTTCTATATGAAGAGCTATGTAGCCGACTTTGGTTTACCTCTTTACTATTGCAATAGTACGTGTACCTACCTAATTTATAACAAAGTGCAATAGGTATATCACCTACAAAAACCTTCAACACCGGTTCTTTATCCGATAAATACTTTGGTATGTCTGTATGAAAACATTCAAAACAAATTGAATAGACGTGTAATTAATGACAATTAATGAATATGTATGAGGCAGCACATGTGCTACCAAACAATTGTTCAAAAATAACGGAACTGTACGCAAAACGTAAATGAGGAATACACAACAATGTCCACAAAAGAATAATTTTCATGAGTCATTTATATGTAAATAATAATATCAATCCTTACTGCTGGACAAAGTTGGCTTCTCACTGTGAGAAGGTAAATTCCACCAGGCTGGTCTAGTACAGATTTGAATGTGTATTTATTAACTACCTCAGTGTTGGGCAAAGACATTTTTGTGAGAAGGTAAAGTTCACCACAAAGTCCAGTATAGATTGGATAGTGTTTATCCAAAAATAGCTTATAATTTAAATTTTGAGCAGCCCTCACCAGTCCTAATTTTGGGTTACTCGCAAACTAGGCTCCGCGATACTCATTCATCCCAACTGGCAACACCTCGCTATAGTACTATGCATCATTGAGTTTGTTACACGACTAGATAATTACACTATACTTATTACCTACCTCACTTACTACCTTCTTAGTTTTCAGAGTGACAGTAAAATAACACGACTGCATTAATATTACACGCCAGGACAGAACATAATGTGCTAGATTTTCTTTAAAAAATAAGACTGTTAATCCATCTGTCGTACTTCCCAATTTAGGAAGACCTAGTGTCAATTATTTAAGGCATTAAACAGCGAACCAGGTTAGTGCTGCGCATGAATCACGATCGAGACAACGCTAAAATGATGATGGTGTGATCTCAATTCTCAACGTTAACGAATAAATTAACCCGCATAGCAACTCGAGAAAATCTTTATAATAATAACCTGGGGACCAAATAATATAATTTATACAATTTACCTAAATACAAAACTATTTGGTGAAATCCACGTATCTTATTAAACAGGTTATTATGATACGAATTGTTTAGGCATCGTTATTATGCGAAAATTATCTCCATTCTACTAACGGTAACCTTTAACGAGACGAAAAACTGTTTTCGTAATCATAGAAATTAAATTGTTATTCTTAAAAACGACGCCCACACTTTGTTATAACAGGAATACAGTGTGTTTTGTTTAACGTTAGGGGCTACGGGCAGGTAAACAACCAGGTGGGCAGCTCTTTAAAAAGAACCAGTGGCATTTAGATCCTTTATAATTATAACAAAATTGACAAAAGATTTTTGAAGAAATCAGTTTTATATAGACAACGCTCACACATTTTATTTTAATTTAACTATTTCTGCCCGATGCCTTGGGCAATTCGGGCAGTTCCTTCTGAGTAAACTCCAACGGTCCCCAAGGACGTGCCACATTTTAGATTCATGCCCCAATATCGCATATCCTGTCAATGAGTCAGAAACGCAAGAATTTTACAGCTACATATATAGGTGACTGGTAATTCCAACTATTCTTTCTCTGATATCTCAAAATATATTATAGACGTATATAAACACAAAACTCAAACTGTATAATAGGTCTTTACCTTTTATTTTTGTTGACTACGGTGGAAACTCTCCTTACGAGCCATCTCAACTCGACGCCAACCCGGCCAGAGTGTGATCGACCGGGCTTGGGACTGGCGGAGGAGGTGTGTGGAGGCTCTACCCTAAAGGCGGGGCATACCCACTAAAACCACCGCGGTTTCCCTACGGGTCCCGTGTAGTGGCGGGGTCAATACTATTCATAGATGTATATAGCGGATAGCATACTATTCCGGGATCCCGCCCCGGATAGACCCGCCGCTGGCGTTGGCAGGCCCCGTCTCGTTATGCTTTGGGAGGCGGCGCGGACACTACGCCGCCTCCTTGCCTTTTGGAGGACGGGGAGCAGCCCCAGCGCTCACCGTCCACAGGCACTAAAACGGCCACCACAGAAAGAACCGTCCCCTGCACCCGCACTTTTGGACGTATCCTGCGCAGGCCTCCATCAAGCCTACGTGGAGCGTCCACTCCCGGGCTAGCTTCACCGTGGGTGCCCTAACCACGGTTACTGAGCCACCCCGCCACGATAAGGTGGAGATCCCACAGAGGGGAATATATTAAATATCATAGAGTAATGAAAACGTACTGAGGGTGCCACGTATAACAGAGTAAACGAGCGCAAAGGTCGCCACCTCTGTTTGACAGATTATCATAAACCACATGTCGCCACGGATTTCATTCGCGTATGATTTCGTTCACAATACCACAGTTAATCAGAACGTGGTAAATCAAGTAAATTGTATAATATTGGTTGTTTTACTTTGTTAAAATGTAAATCTGTTAGAAGTTTATTGTGTTGAGGATGTTTAGTATTTTTAGTTGAGTATTGAATCGAGTGAAGACTCTTGATGGGCACACAACCTTGTTTATTAGCAGTATCTACACCGCACTGTTTAGAAACGATGTTAGGTTACAAAATTATTGACCTAGTTCAATTTATCTGAACCATGAACATGTTTTTATTTCCTTTATTTAAATATGGCTTTTGTACTAAGTATAGCAAAACCTATTTTACGGGGACTTAAGACACGTTCACTCAACGGTCACAAAGACCACCCTAACACCACACCTATACTACATTTCATCTTCTTGCGCAAAATAGTTTTGGCTGTACGTTGTTTGTCAGTCAGTAACGGAACAATTGTTGTTAACAACCCAAATGCAGAAATAAACATGTCTTTACAAATTTAATTCTAAGAGAACACTCTGTGCTGGATGATCACTCATATAAGCTTTTCAATAGCAAACATACAACAAAAATACCAACAGCTATTTAAACCACTCGTGATCAGAGTTATAAAACACTGATATATATATCAATGTGTGCGAACCCTGTATATCATGTTAACGAATATTTACTTGTTGATATTTCCGTGGCCTGACATGCGAATTCGACTCAAATTTTATTATGGCTTCGATAAATATAGACCTGGCATATAAATAATTCCAACAGAGGCACATTAAATTGTAAGAAATATGGAAAATACTTCCATTTCTGTTCTCATGGGGAAAGGAAGCATTTGTTGAAATTTTTTAAATGGTTTTGGTTTTACGTTGTGAATTTTTAGCTTTAAAAGTTTGACGAATCATGCAGATAGGCATTTACCTCGATGGCGTTTGGTGACAGTAATAGACAACTGGCTCATCCATATAGACACTTCATTTCTGTACAGGCCCGCTCAACGAACCCGTCTGGAATATTGAGGCCACTATGTCATCCAACGTACTTCTCGTAATTTGAGTGATTCAACGCTCTTTTTTGCAATATGCAATTATGAAAGAGTACGTTTCTTTTATTTAGGAACTCACAAACTTTTCTTTACTGGATCTGTTTTGATTCTGTTTTCTATGTGAATTACTAACATTAAAGTTACTTCATATTTCAGTTTTTAGGTGACGATATGAGTGCATTTTATCCAAAAACCATCGAATAATTCTGACTTTTAAATAGTGAAGAATAGAAGTACAATAGCTATTGTTTTAAAAAAGTAAACAATTGCTGGTGATTTACTATAGACAAATGTCCGACGGGATATCGATAATGTGATTAAAAAAAAACAGTGAAACAGTTCCACAGCACTCGGGAACCTAGTGCATCGTCAAAATTATACGGTTTTTGTTACTCGCTGCATAATGCAATTACTAGCTTTTATTTAGTTCCATCTGTCTCGGAGTCTGTAATGAAATCTAGCAAAATAATTTAGTTTTCTATTGAGCTTAAATTTAGCAAGCATGTGTAGGTATATCGCATGACAATACAATAATAAGATGGCATGGAGATGATCTGATGATGGAGCTGGAAGATGGCCATAAGAACTCCGCAATAAAACGACACAATCCCAACATGAAGCAATTGGTATCCTTGCAAAAAGACGGAAAACTTGACATCAAACCCAGTAGTAGCCCAAATCTATTTGTACTCACAAAGCTATTGTTACGCAAATTTGTAGAGACTTGTGTCTTGTTTATTTTGGCTGTTTAACGGATTATTGAGTAGATGCATACAAAATTCACGCTCATTTCCGTCTACATCTCAAATCCGCCGAAAACCCCCACTCTTTATTATGTAAAATATCAAGTATTAGTCGATTCTGATTCCGGTTATAGTAACACGAAGTGGTCGGTCCATGCAATAATGACTCAGTCCGCGCAAGTCACCGGCAACTTCACTGAATATTTGCAATTAGATTACCTACACTCGGTGTGCATCGAGATTTAAATTATCAGACACTAGCTTTTGTCCGCAGCTTCGCTCTCGTTAAATTCGGTCATTCATCATTCGAGAGTAATTTTCGTTTTAATTCTGTTCATAGGAACTAATAAGAAATATAACCGCAAGAATTATTTAAAACATTTCTGTAAGTAGTATTTTTAGAGTACCGTAGTCAAAAATGGCTGGACACGGAATCCTTTTAAACGCGCTATGTCTGTCAGTCTATCCATACGGATATATTCAGTTTACACATTTGAAAATGGTTCGCTAAAAATTACTTTGAGAAAACCGCAAATATAGCTTTGTCGTTTATACAAATACTATTAATAGTTAATAATAATAATAATATATTGTTTATTTCTCTCAATAAGGCATGTAAGTAAGTACATCATATGTTACTATAGTAGGTACAGCGTTCACAAAACCTTAATGAGAGCTGGAGTTTGTAATAGGTTCGAAACCTGTGTGACAAATCTCCAGGCACTCTCCTTTACAAAGGTACTTGACTAAAGCTTAAATAATGTATGTGAGATAAACAAATGTACTTATCAACAAAAAATATTACAAATCAAATTTACAAAAAGTGTGTGTGTGTGTGTGTGTGTGTGTGTGTGTGTGTGTGTGCGCGCGCGCTTGTGTGTGTGTGTGTGATGTGTTTGGATGTGTGCCCGTGCCAGTTTATTTTAAAGTGCAGATAATCTCTTCGGTTTCGTTATAATCTAATCCCTCTAACCAGGTGCAGACTGCGTTTTTACACTCTACCTTTTTCATAGGGTATAGATTCAAAATTCTGTTTAGTTTATTGTAAACCTAGCTGCCAAGGAAGTAAAAACAACGCTGGGCTAGACTGATTTTGACAGAGACGTAAGAGCAAACATTA
This sequence comes from Euclidia mi, assembly GCA_944739405.2. Taxonomy (NCBI): domain Eukaryota; kingdom Metazoa; phylum Arthropoda; class Insecta; order Lepidoptera; family Erebidae; genus Euclidia; species Euclidia mi. The sequence continues at coordinate 37,889,108 of OX123198.2, forward strand.
TGTTTGCTACGTACAGAGTTTATTTTGCTAGGGTCATACGGTGTTTGTGCGTAAGTTGTAAGAATAACGTTGAGAATAAATAGTTTTCGAACAGAGAGAACATTACACAATTCATAAAGATCAGTCGTAGGAAATCTGAATGGAAGTCTCCAACCAACCTTCAGAACAGCTCGTTGAGTACGCTCTAGTTTTAAGAGGTATGTTTTGTTTGCACCACCCTAGGTGACGATGCAATATTGTAAAATAGATTGGCAAAGAGCAAGATAGGTGATTCTGAGAATCTGAGCATCAACCACTTGGCTGAGGGCTTTGAACACAAAGATGAGTTTTCGCGTTCTGGGGGTTAGTACATCAATATGAGCGTGAAAGGAAAGATTATCGTCAATATGAACCCCCAGATATTTGACGCAGCTAGTTCGCGTCAGGGTAGGGCAGTTACATAAATGTGGAGGTGGGCTATTACAGAAGTGAGCAATTAAACAGTGTGGAAAAGAACCTACCTTATCAGTTGGCATAAGTGAGAAGGCAAGATAATTGGATTTACCAACATTGAGGGAGAGCTGATTTCTGGCCAACCATTGTGTAATGACGTCGAGACTGGTCTGAGCACTAGCAAACGCAGATTCCCAAGAGTCTCCGTAAGAAATGAGGGCAGTATCGTCAGCATAAGTAAAGATGGTGGTATTGGATAGCTGCAACTGGCACAGATCGTTTATAAACAATAAAACAAGGTGGTGCCAAGAATACTGCCTTGTGGGACTCCGTTGATAACATGAAGCTCGACGCTGTAAAACTCACTAATTTTTACGTATTGTCTCCTGTTCGTGAGATAACTTTTGAAGAGGGAGAGTTGGGTACTTCGGATTCCGATCATTTCTAATTTAGCGGTAAGTGTAGGGACTGAGATCATGTCGAAGGCTTTAGACACATCTAAAAAAAAGTTAGTCCAAGATAATGGCTATGGTAAGTGGATACCTCTACTACGGAACCCTTCATGAGCTAGTCTGACTCGCAATAGCGAATAGCTTTTATAATGTTTCATCCTAGGTGTTACTTGTAGCCGTTTGCCATTACAAAGCTTTGGTGCATTAAGATTCCGCATTAACAGGACTGGAACACCAACGTTCAGTCTCAAGTTGCGTGAAGGTACTCCTGATAATTGTAATGAGTTTAGAAATTCTATAGGGTACGAAGTAACTTGGTCAGTATTCATGACATTATCTTCCGAAAGGTGCTGAACAAAATCAATTTGCATACAGTCAAATGTCAAAGCCATGGTGCGAAATATCTCTATACACACTTTCGCATTTATGAGTAGAGAATATTGGTTCAGCTGGTTTAGCGTGAAATCGGTACATACATACATACACATTTTCGCATTTATACCGAATATTAGTAGGGATTATTAGCCAAGGCCTGTTACAATAATTATTAGTATAAATAAGTAAGCAAACGAATTAATGACAGTGCACCATATGACAATGTATAATGTGACAGTACTGACAGATATACGATAGTACCCCTTGATAGTACCTACATGCGCAGCACTCAAGTCTCAATGCTTACATTGCATGCGTTCTTACTGTCAATAGGTAGTAGGTTTGTCCCTACAAACTTCAACGATCTCTAAAATCCCTCCGAGATTATTTTTTGCAACTAATCCTATGTGTTTTTCTTGATTCTGAGCTACCTCCCCACCAATTTTCAGCCAAATCGGTTCAGCCGTTCTTGAGTTATAAATAGTATAAATAACACGACTTTCCTTTATATATATATAGACATGACCGCATTACTACACTTCGCGTACAACGTTTTGAAGTTGAAGGATTATGCAATGTTGATCTACTAATAATAACCACGTTTATCATCACCCGAAGATTGTCTGGAAAAATGGCTTAGGTTGTCTTGAGAATTTGTTTTGCAGTAAGTTTAGCATCTCTCATAGAAAAAAAAAAAAATGTCGTTCTCTTCCTTTACAGCCTTTCGCAGCCTATTGCTGGACCTAAGACCCTTATGTGTTTCACAGTAGCACTGTAAGTCAATAGGAGTTTTGCCTGATATTAGGCTTGATGACGAGTTTTTCGTGTCACCGCCAAGTTATTATTTGCTTCGTGTTTTCCTCAGTCGAGCCGCCTCATCACGACACCCACGGAATATACTGGAGTAGTGACATTTTGTATTGTTAATTCGTCATCACATGGATACAGTAAATAATGAATGTGGGGAATTTAACTTTGTAAACAAATGCCAGTTGGATGAAGTTAAAATACTGTTGATATCACACACTCACATATATGTCTGGAAATGTACCTTAAAAATATACGGTATTAATATTGATACTAACAGGTAATTTTATATACAACGTGTTGATCTGAATTTGCAAATTATTTTAGTAATACAATATATACAATATACACAGTATCCTTATTCACCTAAAATTATTTCAAACAAATTATATAAAACCCTATTTGTTAGATAAATGTTGCTTAGATAGTAAATCAGAATAAACTGTTAAATCTTGCAAAATAAGACTGTATAGCGCAGTCACTGTAGGTACGTGTGCTTATGTGTGTTAGGTACCTGCAATGGCGAACAGCTGAGCGGCGGCGGCGGTCAATACACCGAGTTACTTTTCAAAGTGTATGTTGAGGATATATTTTCTTAAACTTTTTATGACTTATTTTTTCATGTATTTGTATTCAGTTATAGTTGTACATTAACCCCTTTAAATATTTTGCAAATACAAATCAACACCCTATATATATACAGGGTGTTGATTTGGATTTGCGAAATCCTACTAATATTATAATCGCGAAAGTTTGTGTAGATGTATGTTTGGATGCTTGTGACTCTTTCACACAAAAACTACTGAACCGATTTAGATGAAACTTTACATCAATATAGCTTAAACATCAGAATAATATATAGGCGACAATTTATAAAGATATTGTATCATTTGGTCATAATATAAGGTAAAGTATCAACTATGTCGACAAAAATCCTGAGCTCTGAGAGCTATCTTCGCGTGCGCTGCCTAAACTGTTCAAGTTACATGAAGATAATATATAGTGATAATATATTGTTTATCTTAAAAAGTTCTAAATAGAAGTCCGCGACAGCATATACCTACCTTTCATGTAGAAGCCACGTGATCCGCAAATAAAATCAAATTTGATACTTTTTTTTAATGCTGATTTTAGAGTACCTACTAGTCAAATTATTATAAAAATGGATACATTTGTTGCCTTAAGTATTGAATGTAGGTGAACTTCGTCTTTTACAGCAAATAATTTGGACGAATAGTTTAAATGTTATCACGATATAATTGACCTGAACGGTCATTAAAAGCTCTTACCTATGTGTTGGCGCGTTTGAGCGCAGAGGGGCGGAGGAGCGGTCTACCTTATAGTAATCCTTTCAGTTTTTTTTGCTGCTGCTTCAGTAGGTAATCTCTTCAATAAATTAAATAATATACTTACATAGCTACTAATCTCTACTAGAAGTCTGACCACTATGAATTCTAAGTATAAATGTATGTTCCACGGCTATTCTGCTGAGCCGTTTACAATGAAATTTGTTATGGATAGTTTGAAACCTGGGAAAGGACATAGGCTACTTTTTATTAAAATATTATGCGGGCGAAGCCGCGGGCAGAAGCTCGTATTCATATATATCATCATATATGATGATAATGGCAAACACGTTCAAACCGACAAAAGTGTCGTAATAGAGAAACATTACCCAGCTATTTATAACGCACCTATAGAACAATCACGTAAGCCCAGTTATGGTTCAGAATCTACTCAGCGGCCCAGTCCCTAGTTGGCGTCAAGTTCAATTACGGCCTATCTATAGGCACGTTGTCTATGATAATTGCATGCTTTAACTTTGATAGCCTATTTGAAACTGACAACGCCCAATTCCTGTCTGAATAAGACCTCTGTGTTATATTGGTAGATAAGGGTAGATGGTAAAAATGTTTTGTCAAAATCGAAATGAAATAAAAACTAGATCGAATGGTAAAACAGTAATAGCTTATAAAGTACTAGCTACCTAGTTCTATATAGGTAAATCATTATTTATAATTAATTCTGACTGCCTCCGTGGTCCAGTGGATAGCGTATGCGACTGCTGATCGGAGGTCCCGGGTTCGATTCCCGTGTCGGGCAAAAGTGTTACTGGGTGTTTCCGAATTCTCAGCAGCAGCACGGAGTCTGGTGATGTGCCCGGTAACGGCAATAGGCTTGCCCCCTATTACGTGGGACCTAAAAATTCGTGGCGAAATGTGGGTGCAATGTACACCTCTGCCTACCCTTTCGGGGATACAGGCGTGAGTCTATAAAAAAAAATTAAAAAAATTAATTAAGCGCCGTAGTACGGAATGACGTCACTTCTACCCATCTTCATATTAATCTGCGGCTGCCTTATACACACTATCGCTTTGCGAGAGAAGGATAACACATAGGCCTTTTACTACATTTATTTTTTCTTTTTTTTTCAAGACAACTCGCGCACTAGGAAGAAATTAATGTGTCACGGGGGACTTTACAAACATTCAATCAAATCCTACGATAACCAGGATCAAGCTAATCCAGGGTCGAGCCGACCCTAAACAGCGCCTGTGAGCGAAATCTATGAAGCGCTTTTTTTGTTCTCCTGTTTCGACAATGTTTTTTTAGGTATTAAACTATTGTCTGAAAATATTCCTCAGCTTTATATAGTACCTTATTTCCTAATTAACTAGAAAGAATCCGCTTGCGATTAGCAATCACGACTAATAAAAAAAGATGCCCAATTGTTAAAGAAAAGAAACATAGTTAATTCATCATCATCCTAAATCCTTTTTTAGTCAGATTTGATCCAACCCTATGTGATTCACATTGTATATGGTCACATTGTGTATGGGTTCAGTCACAATTTTTTTATTTTTGCGAGTGAGTAAGTTAATATTTGTTGTTTTGGCTTCCTCCGGTGAACAAAACAAAAATATTTGAAAATATGGGTGTAAGGTTCACTCTAAAATACCAAATATCGGTGACGGCCTGACGGGCAGCAACGTCACTGGTGCGAAAGCTACGCCTGACATATTTTGTGATTATGTGAAGTTCGCAGCGAGGCTTAGAATACCATTAGGTACCCTAGATTCTAGCCATCCTATGTACTTAGGGACACCAGCTATCCCAAGGCAGAGCCGGATTCTTGGTATATAAAGTCTTCTCTGGCAACGATATAGCAGTTTCCAGTGGGCAAGAGTATGAACTTGAAAATTGTCCAAGTTTATGCACCTACTTTGATATACTCTAAGGATGAAGTGGAGGTAATGTATTTTGACAATTCTAGAGTCTTACATAATACCCAAAAGGCCCACTTCAATGTTGTCATGGAGAACTACAACGCCAAAGTGGGAGTGCATATCTACCAATTGTAGTGGGATCGCACGGATTTGGTAGGAGAAGTTGACCACATCTGATGGAAATTCGTCAGTAGGTCCGAAATTCTTGAAGTTCAGTGCATTTACAGTGATCTCTACATGTCGGCAACGTGCTGTCCTCATCTCTACTCGGAGGATCCCCGAACTACCTTAACGGAACTTCACGGACGAGTTACCAGAAGTCAGCCAAGAGCTTAAACGTGGAAAATCTCCTGTAGAAGTCGAAACAATATGCAGCTCCAATGTATATTTAAATCGAGCCTCTTCTCGTAGAGTGGCGGACAAAACCCTTTTTAAGTGTTATCGATACGTCACTCTCTTGAGCAACGTATTTAAGCTATTGTCCAGTATCATCAGTCACCACCAACCGTTTCGCGCTTCGCTTGACGACTTTTAGACCTCCAAATAGTCCCGTTCTCGAGGTTGAGGTGGCACCAAAGATGACATTCACATTACGGCAGATTATACATGAGACAGAGGAGTATAATCATCCCCTGTGCTAATAGCATTTATGGACAATGAAAAAGCCTTTGACTTTATTGCAACCTAGTCTATTCTGGAGTCCGTGTAACGGTACCGTTTGCTCAGAGGTATGTCGAATTTCTGCGTCGGGCAAAACTTGCAGTTGGGTAGAGACAATTTCGAGAAGGCTCGCAAAAGAATACAGCTTAACTGGGCAGCGTATAGGAAATCACGCCGCTTTTCGTCACGCTCACCGCAAAGACAAGAACAAAGTGTGTTCTACCCGTGACTTACAGAACGTGGACACTGACGGTACGACAGGTCCACCAATTTGAGCTCGCTTAACAAGCTATGGACAGGGCTACGCTCGGAGTTTCTCTGAAGAATCGAATTCGAAATGAAGTCATCTGCCAGAGAATCAAAGTAATCGACCCTAAAATCAAAATAAAACAGAATAAAACGAAGAAATTATCTGATTAGATATTAGTAGTGGACTGCGAAAGGCTGAAGATGATGATAAATTATATTTATATTCTTTGACAACTGATGATTTTTGTACAAAATGGTATAGATTAAGGGAGTCAGCTATCTTAAGTAAAGTATGTAGTAGTATGTACAAATTTTAATTGTGCTTAATTTTTGCAGTATTTCCCAACTGGTAGCGAACTTCACGTAATTAGGTAAATAGCCTAGATACTAAGTATATAAAACTGGAGAATATATTTATTTCAGACAAATATAAAATAGAATGTCAAAATAAAAGACAAAAAGCGCTTCGTAGGTTTCGCACACAAGCGCCGTCTTGAATCGGCGCGGCTCTGATATACATTTATTAAGTATTATATCTACACTTATTATGTATAATGAAATGAAGTCTCCTTTTCGTTATTTCTGTATGAACCCGATAATCTCAAAAACAACAAAACGGATTTTTGTACGCTTTTCATCAATAAATAATTAGTGTGATTCCTGAGGAACGTTAAGGTGTAAGTATGTGGTATAATTCACGCGGACGACGGGACGAAGGCTTATATTTACTAGATACTAGAGGCTACTACAGCTACGCCCAGCCATTTTATTTTAACTGAACCTTTGCTCCCCGATCTCGTAAGAATTTCTTGAAATCCGTTCTTAGTGCACCCCTACGGTAGTCAAGGGACGTGCAAAATTTCAGCTTCTTGTCCCAAATAGTTTTGGCTGTGCGTTGTCTGTCAGTCAGCCAGTAACGCATTTTTTTCTATATCCATCTGTAACATTACACATATGTGTAATGTGCTCGGGTGTCACCCCAAAAATGGTGTCACCCGGGGCGGACCGCTTAAACCACTACGCCAACCGTGCAGTCAAATTTCCGTCAATCATCTAAATTGCCGCCAATCGTTTAAATGCGTATAGCTTTTATTATCTGTATAGATATTTTTATCTTTCGTAGGAAATAACCGTTTATTTTACCTACTTGATAGCAGGCTACCAACCTAATTACCTTCTAAACTGACAATACTTGTCATCACGTAACTGGGGTCAGCACTAAAACTATTTGCTTTCTTATCTTCGAAACCTTGAACTTCAACTTTCAAGGAAATTCGCACGTATTTTCCCTTTGCACAATCGTACTATTAGTTAATACAGACACGTTCGTATAAGCAAAAACCGCTTCAGTGACAATAATATAATAATAATATAAAAACTACATCCGCATATCCTTAAGAATACGAATATTTCTTTAACACAAGCACGGTAATAATATCTAACAGTATTGTAACTCCATACAAACGCACGAAACTCGAGTTATACCTACGCGCCTCGAGCAGAGTACCCATTAGACTGGGCGGACTGTGCCTACAGTACCCGCAGCCGCTATCGTGCCGCAGCTCGCATGCGGCGCGTCTGGTAGGTATATAACTCACGAAGACGGCCGAGTTACAATACTGTTAGATTATATTACCGTGACACAAGGATTCGGTAAAAGATATTTCTCTCTGTTTTCCTGTGTGTACAGGCACAGTTACTGACAAAAAGGAAAAATCATTATTTATATATTCGTTTCTTTGAATATTTCATGGAAATAACTTGATGTAAGAGATAGTGTTGAGAAAGGGGATACGGTGCGGTGTGCGTTCTGTGGAATATCAGCCTCAATCGCACTTACGATCGCGTTGTGCTAAAGAGGCGTCAATACTGCAATCTTAATACAGTGTCAGCGAGGCTTGGTCTTTAAGACCCGGCGGGAAGTTTTATTTTTCTTACATTTAGATTAAATACGTAGAAAATGTTGCTGTTGGTCTCAGTTGCATGTATTGTTGACTTGTCTTAAGCTTTGCAGGCAATACTGCAACAAACTCATAGGCGCACTGTAAGTGCTCCAAATAAAAAAGACGAAATAGACCCCACCCCATTTTGTATAGGTATGATTTTATGACCCAAAAGTATTCATATTAATTTTAAGTAGCAGTATTTTTACATTATTCATAGTAATATATGCATACAGGTTGTCACAAGACCCATCACCAAGCCGAAGTCTACTCGTTGTGGACATCATGCCAAGTCATACTAACCAAAAATAATAACTGGGAAACGATTTTTTTTTAAGTTTTCACATTTTTTAAACCGCAATTAAAAGCGCGCGTGCAATGCTCGAAATACCTACTTATCCATGGAGTCATAGGGCATCTAAAGAACATATTGCATCGATTTTGTACCTAATTAGAAAAATTCCATACTAACTTTAGCCTTAATATCTCCTGAACCAGTAATTTCCCAGGTATGGTGCAGAAGTAAAAAATATTCGTAGTGATTGGTACAACATGGGATTTTAGTTTTCGTTAAGGGTCTTTTTACAATGTATATAATGTCTAAATGTCTGTATATAAATGTAGTTAACGAGATTTCACATTTTTGAAACTATGAAAATGGAAAGAAAAATGTTAGGGCCCCTGATACGACATGACATTTTTATAAAAACCATCTTGGAAGAGAGAAAGGAAGCTGGGCCCAGAAAGACGTATATAGACCAAGTGAAGGAAAAAATAAAAGTAACGTCTTATCAAGAGGTCAAAACGCTGGCTAAAGATAGGACTACATGGAAGAGGCTCCACTGACAAGAACTCAGCTCTTGAATTGAAAAAAAAAATGCACAAAGTGTATAACTACTAAATAACATATTTATTTATAAAAATTTATTTATTAAAAGATTTTTTTAATACAACGATATGCAATGTCAATTCGCTATACAATTACAGTAAATTGAAGACGAACTGTTTTTGCCCTTGTTCGTTAATTATTCTGTTCAATTAATGCAATGAAACATGTTTCTTTTATGTTATTATTTAATTTATTCCATTGCGTTACTTAAATAAGTCAAAATGTATAACTTAATTAATATTATTTGACTCTTTTGATAAAGAATGTCCATGTAATTTCGTAGTCAATAGAGAAGACAACGGGTCCTCGAGACTTTTCCAAAGTGCATTTAATACTTTTCCACACTCATTTTGCCCAGTCAACGCTATTAATATTTTGCTTGCCATAACATATTTTTGTAGTCAGTCGTATGTCAGTCTCATGTGATCAAAACCATGTAACATAATTCATATTTACATTTATTAGCATTACCAATATACATGTATTTTCACCATAACGTAACCTTCATAAATCTCTCGAAGCATCACTTCTTTTCTTCTCCACGCTGTCACGTAGCCTCCCTCAAGTAATTTATTGAACAAATACTTTCCATAAAGGCCCTAATAAAATAGTTGGTTACTTTCAGCCTGAACTAGTTCGCGGGCGACAAGATGAATAAGTTATAGTTAAGACCCTTTAACATCCATTAGAGCAGGTGATAGAGTAGCTTAGAAAACACCCAGAATGAGGGCGTGTAGGCTACTTTGACCACTATCAATTTATTGAAAGAATTTCCTCTAATACACCTCATTTAGCAAATGAAAGAAAAGAGCTACCAGATGGTTTTCACACTAACTTTTTATCAGCAGAGGTGTCGTAAAAGTGTAGTGATCAAATTCGCCATGGAAGCCATTTTTATTTGGCATTTACATTGGCAGTATCGGGTTTACGTGTGCAGGGCGGCCAATTGGAACAACACTGGCACTGAAGTGCTCAAGCGAGTGCGACGTAGCCGTAAGTGTACATCTCACAAATTGCCTACACTACACCTCTGCCTACCCCTTCGGGGATACAGGCGTGACACTATAAATAAAAAAAATACTAAATTTTGTTAGGCTGTTTTTCCTCACATGTCTTCCAAACTTCAAACATGCATTCATGTGTACATAGTTATTCCTTACTTAATAAGTCCAATAGCTTATGGACCCAAACTAGGATTTGACCTCCGATTCATGAGAACGCCACTTTAAGTGGATAACATATGAATGAATTTTTATTTATTTCGAGTACTAAAACTCATTGTGTTGGTAACAATATTCCCTACCCTAAGTCTAAAACCATGAATATATGTGAATCACTGCCACCCGTCTATCACGGAAGTGGACAGCTTGCAGCAGCGATTCACATAATATAAACAACCGAGTCTGCTTGCCACACCGCAGAGGATACGGGTGGGGCTGGCCTGCACGCGGCGCACCAGGGAAGCGCAACGTTTTCTCATCGTTGTATAAAAACAGTCGATTCGAGCTTCAGCAAACATCCCTGACGCACTACAGAAACGGGGCAACCCCATCAACACCCTGAACGCATTACTATATTGAACGCGAAGGACGCCGTACGATCTCTGCGTATAATCAGCCCACAGACTGCACGTGTAAAAAGAAGTGCGGTATGCACGAAACAAGGTTATTTTGACACTCTGTGAGCATCGTGAAAATCTGCGAGCAATCATATTCGCCCTAACCGACAGCGCCCTTCGCTCTCGCTCAATATCCTCATCGTCCTTCATGCCAGCGGTCAAGACGTGTCCAAGGTATTTAAACTTGTATACCCGTGTGAGCGGAGTACTATTTAAATAGACTGGTGGGATAGATTTTAGACACCTTCCACCACGGGCATCAAAGACCATGACCTCACTCATACGTTCGTTGTAGACCAATCCATGAAGCCTGACATAAACTTCATAGATGGCCACCAACCTTCTAAAGCCACAAGCTGAGGCGCTCAGAAGAGCCATATTGACGGCGTAACTAATATTGTTTACACAAACTCCATCAATGTAACAGCCGGCTCTCTCTCTGCTGAGCCTCTCAACTAACTCATTTATGTAGATATTAAAGAGCGTAGGTGAGTTCAACCCCCCCAGCCGCACGCCACACTCCAATCCGTACGGTTCCGACAAAGTCCCAGCCCATCGAACTTGATTGATCTGACCTCCATACCAGCATTCAAAGTTCTTATGAGCTCAGAAGTAACTCCAGCTTTCTCAAGCTTACTCCACAGGATATTGTAGGAGACCAGATCAAATACTCTCGATAGATCGAGGAAGCACGCATATACAGGTGTTATCCGGTCTGTGTAGTACTTGACAGCCCACTTAAGACACAAATGGCGTTCTCAGTGGACAGCCCAGCTCGAAATCCGAACTGGTTGTCGTGCAGCGTAATGTGACTTTTGAGTTGTCTATTAAGCAAGCTATCAAGCACTTTTGCTATTACCGTAGCCAAGGAAATAGGCCTATAATTTTTTATATCCGCTATATCGCCTGTTTTATTTTTAACTATAGGCACTACAATAGTTCTAGTCATCTGACTAGGCAAATTCACATGACTCACACAAAAGTCAAAGAACATTGCCAACACTCTTGGTAAATGGGGACCCGAGTACCTGAGGTACTCGATACTCAGACCATCATGACCTGGAGACTTCCCTCTAGACATGGCAGAGATAACGCCCCTGATCTCCTTGGCTGTAAATCTAGGTTGGTTAATATCATGATGGTCTGTAGGATCAGGCACAGGCAAGCTGGGTCCCAGTAGTTATTCTGTTTTGAACTGTTCCTTAAAGAGGTTAGCAATGCCTAAAGGATCGTTTACACCATTAATCGATACCGGGAGGCCAGGCTTACTTCTCAACCTGTTCGTATGCTGCCAAAAGGAGCGATAATCTTTATCTGAGTGATGGGAGGCCAAAATATCCATTTTTACCTGCTCTTGGTGTGTTTGACACCACTTAAGGCGAGATTTAAATTTTCTTCTGGCATCAAACATGTCAGCAAACACAGGACCTATAGATGGTTTGCCACAATCCTGCCACACGCCAAACTTTAGCCTGGCGTCCCTGTATGCATCACTAACATGCCTATTCCAGCCAGCAACACCCTTTTTTCGCCTACGCCTGCTACTTTCTCGACCTACCACAGCTGCTTGCGATAAGGCTTGCACAATATTATTATACATATTGTCAATAATGTTGCAATGACAATGTTGTTTACAAATTTTATCGTAACAGTTTCTGAACTCATCGGTGAAGTCAATTAATCTAAGTTTCTCATGACATGCCATGGTATAAAATTTTATTTCATCACAATTTCTCTCCCCCCATACGACAATATTCTCTATATAATCAAAACTACATTGCTTTGGACAAATATTAACATAGCTTAGCAACATAGCTTTTAATATTTATATTTGTGATATTTTCATGATAGATTACGAAATCTTGTACAAGTATAACATATTCACCTAGAGCTAATTTTGCTTATCAACAATAATAATTTATACATTTACACCTTAAATTATCATACTGTTACTGGGAAACTGGCAAAACTGACAGTACCTACATAGCAAGTATACCTAGAATTTCATACTCGTATTACTTGCAATGTCTATTTACCTTAGTGACGTACTAAATAATGTTGTGGATTTGGTCATTACAGATACTCTCTGTACATTTACTACCTTATAACGCTTACATTATCTCAAAAGTATTTTGAACAAGAACATATTTTATTATAGTGATATACATTACTGATAGATTTTGAATGTTTATAGATTAAAGATAGTTAAAAAAATAATGCCTGTAAATCATCCTCGCAATATATGAAGTAGTGTTCTTAGTATTGGCTCATAAATTCCTTTCTACTTACCCTCATACAACTCTTGTATATTAAGGAGAATGTTCAATATATTCTGCACAGAACGGTCGGTGATTGGCGTGTAGACATGTCCCCGGCCTTGGAAGAAGCAGCTTCCAACGGGAACAATGAGCAGAGTTTGGAGAATGCTCGTCGAAGCCTTTTCGGTGCGGACGTCCGCCACCCTAGAGACGCCGTCCGTGCCTGGGTATGTGGCAACAGTGCGTCCGAGCTGCCATTTCAACGGTGGATGATCGTCCTTGATGATGACAAGCGTGTCCCTTTGCAAATCATCACATTTGTGCTTCCATTTTCTGCGGATTTGCATTTCGGAGATGAATTCTTTGCTCCACCTGCTCCAAAAGTGCTGTCTGATCTGTTCAACACGTTCGTATCGAGGCAGTACATATCAACTGTAGTGATGGTCGAATCAGCACATATCGGGGCAGTTATCCGACGGCCAATGAGGAAATGTCCTGGGTTAAGCCCATGCATCTGCGCCTAATAGTATGTCTATGGGTTGCGATTGGAAAAACAAAGGATCTGCTAATTGACATTCCTTTGGAATGAGAAATTTAGTGCGATTTATGTAAACAGTTGGCAATGCTGATGTGATATTGGGTAAAACGATACATCGAATGCGCTTGTTGTAATTAATATCGATTCGTGACCGAATAAACACATCACAACTTTGCGTAGTTTGTGTGACTGCACTGCCAACCCCGCGTACCTTGTGAGTGGACTGTATAAATGGTAATTGTAATTTATTACATAGTTGATTAGTTATTAAACAGCGCTGACTGCCGATAGGTATCAAGAAGCGCGCGTGCGACGTGAAACCTGTTATGCCGGACCGCGATCTCGACTAACGCCGTACATAACAAAATAGACTGCGATAATGCGCCGCATTTACCTATACGCATGCACGTTATTTACAACAACCGAGTCTATAGGTACGTTCGTATAGTCCGCGCGGCTAGCGACTGAATGTGATTCACCTACAACAGCTGATGCGTTCAAACCGGTTTCTCGCTGACTTATGTTTTCGATAAGGCTCGTTGTCGTATTATCTATATGTATCAAAGAATTGTGTTTCTTATTACACTTTCTACAAGAACCAGCCCTACAATCTTCTTTCGAATGACCTAATCGTAAACAATTTTCACACAGTTTCTTATAACGTACAAAATAGAGAGAGAGAGAGAGAGAGAGAGTTTATCTTTGATAGATGCGTTTAAAACAGTTCACACGCGTAAAGTGGGTGATGGGCATTGCACATTAAACACTGTCTGTTTCGCGATGATTGCCGATCAGACCTTTCAGACTTATTGATTGAGACATTGCAATGTACCTTATTGTTATGCCACAGAATAAACAGTACTTACGGTTATGCTTGCTAGTATTATGTGGTTTGTTGTGAGTACTATGATTTAAGTTTAAAGTATCTAAGATATCAGCGCGTGATTTTAAAAATCGAAGCAAGTCATCCACTTTACATCGTTTGTTCTAATCTTTATCTAACGTAGTATTTTTATACTGTTCCCATTCTCTTTAGTTGGTTTCGTCTAGCTTAGAAACAATAATGTATATAATGAGCGTGTCCCATGACTCCGTCGGTTCGCCTAATATTTTTAATGCGCGTATGTTTTTTAAGATTGTATCTATGAGTTTACGTAATAAAACAGAGGATTCCTTTGCGAGTTTTGAACTGAAAATAACGCCTGTTATGGTTGTGAATTACTAAATTATTGTTACTATACCTATTCTGTTGTAATTCTATTGCAATATGATAGTTATCTGAAGAGAATTCTAGTTGTTCTATAACTAAGGACGTTTTGTGTTCGTTCATGACACACATGTAAAATCCTTGAGGTCGTCTGAGGATCTAACACTGAAGCTGCCAAAGCATTCCACAAATTACTTTTCGAAATCCTTCACTGCTGAAGCTGTGCGTCTGTGGAATGCTTTACCACTGGAGATTCGAAAAGCAAAATCCTCAACCGTATTCAAAACATTGATCAAAAAGCACTACCTGATTTAATTTTTATTGTTTTTTTTTCTCTTGCTACATCATCCATATTTACTACATCTGTATTGTCTGCCTATTAATATATCGTATACCTATGTATATTTTATATTTATATATTTTTTATATATGTACGTATATTTATCGAATTATAATATGTATATGTATATGTGTGTGTGTGTGTGTGTGTGTGTGTGTGTGTGTGTGTGTGTGTGTATGTGTGTGTGTGTGTGTGTGTGTGTGTGTGTGTGTGTGTGTGTGTATACATATATCTTATCTAACATTTTCGTATTATCTCAATGTTAAACTTAAGCAACTACACCACCGCCGCTTCATATTTTTGCCTATATCATTCCTGTCCATCCCAAGGTTGCCTGGAAGAGATCGCTCCAGGCGATAAGGCCTCCGATTGTACATTATAGTAGTTTTGGGTCACTTTACAAAATATGTACTGTACAATGTTATGTTGGTGTATAATAAAGTGTATCTATCTATCTATCTAAGGATGCGCTGCCCTTTAGAGAAGACTTGTGGTAATGGAACTTTTGTATATTTGATAGCTGCGTAGACTCGTGAATCAGTGACATGAAGGTGTCTCTGAACTCGAGCCAGTGCTCACACGTGCCATCAAAGGAAGGGAGTGTTATCATAAGTAATTTCACTGAATTTACTTTAGATTTATGGATAGTAGGACATTCACTAACCTCCTTGCTGGCCAATAGACACTCGGCCCTAGCTACTACGCTATAATATGAATCTTCGAATTGATCTCGTTCGTGTAACTGTTCCTCAAGGTCTTTCTCAGATACGAGAGCTCCGATTTTTGTTTGCAAGTTGTTAAATTCAACAAAAAAGCTCTGTGCGGTTTTTATTCGTAACTTTAAGTCTGCTTTAACAATAGGAGAATCCAGACTATCACTGCCTAACGCGTTTAGCTGATTAAAAAGCCTAGTCAATCTACCTTTTGTAATGCCACATTTTCGAACAAGATCGTTGTACAATTGAACAGATGCTTCATAGCCTTGAACCATGGTCTTGGCTGGCGACTTAGCCCTAGGTCTCTCCGTTTTGCTAATTCTGGTGTGTTGCGAAAGAAAATGAGGTTACTCACGGTTTTGTGACACACCCTATCCGCTGCCAGGCAATGCACCGTTGACCCACGAAGTTATGCACACGGCAATGTGGTAAGCAACTGAAATAGATCAGACGTAGGCGAATAAGATAATATTACTGTGATAAGGGAGAGAAAGCTGGATGGATAGCCGTACCGAAAGCCGTAATGCGCTCTGCTTTCGAATGTAAGCCTCGTCTTCAAGCTTCAGCTCTTCGTGCACAAGGTAAAGCGTGTGTATGTTCATGCAGAAACCCTCTGTTTGTCTTGTAAAACTGCATAAGCGCCTTTTTCCTCGACCACACCCAGCCCCACGCCACCGTGACCGTTGCTTTGATCCGGCTCGAAGGACTAAATTTATGTATGTGCGTGATTGTGGCTGGAAATGAAACTCGCTGACTGGATGTAGATCGTGAGGTAGGTTTATTGAATATGACTGCGACTAATATTACAATGGTTGTGGTTAGATATACAGCGCGACAATAGTTTTCGGTTCATGTGGTAATGTGGTCTGATCAAAAAAACGAAAGCGAAGGGAATCATAACATGGCCGCAAGATGCGCGTCGACCGCATTGGCTCGAGAAAATATCACGACATCGCCGCCGCTCGTGATTGGCTCGCGCCATTACTCGCCACCTGATTGGCGTGTAGACAACCAAGTAATAAATTGATAGGTATATAATATATTGTTACAACTGGTTTCATTGCCTTGTGGATTTGACTGCTGGCATACTTACACGATACCGGTACTATGGTCATTTAGATAAAATGAATTGCCACGAATTAGTATTTTTTTGTATTGCGACAATATTTTGACAGCATGATTGCAGGTTTTTCTTTCAAAATATCATGGAAGGACAATGAACAAATTCTCGTAAGCCTAGTTAGACCGCACATCGGGTTCGAATGTCTGCCGTTGCTCTCAAACCAACATATGGCAGAAAAACAAATTAATAATTAAAAATAAAAAAGTAACACTTACAGCCTTCATTTATTTATCATCAGCCTTTAACAGTGCACTGCTGGACTAGGCCTCTCCTTTGAAAGGAGGAATCGGCCTACTATACCACGCTGGCGAAACGGGTGGTACATGGTTAGTTTTCCTTATTCTAGAGAAAATGTTATCGGCAGTTTCATATGCAAGAGGGAAATATTATTAACTTAGGTGAAACACAACTGCCTAGCTGTTCCCCGCGGTTTCACCTGCATTATTTTCGTAGCTTTTGGTAGCTCGACAACAGCGCCATATACCGGGTCAAAGCCTATCTATATGTAAGCCTACAAAGTCCTCTACCTCCCAGTGAAAGTCCCATTATAATCAGTTCAGCTCTTCCAGAGTTTACCTCAGCCAAACAAAAAAACAGACAGACACAAAAAATAATATAAGCTTAATTATGGTATCGTGTAAGTATGGCAGCAATAACCTAGTGGAGAGACCGACAGACTGCTATGCAGAGGATCCGGGTTCGAATCCACGGCGCACAACAATGACTTTTCGGCGTTATGTGCGGCTGTGTATTAAATTGTTAATTATCGCTTGCTAAACGGTGAAGGAAAACATCGTGAGGAAACCTTCATGTCTGAGAATTTTCCTTAATGTTCTCGAAAGACATGTGAAGTCTGCCAACCCGCACTAGGCCAGCGGGGTGGTCTATGGCCTTACCCTTCTTATAGTGTGAAGAGGCCCGTGCCCAGCAGTTGGACAGTTTATACATTTAAAGGACTGATGATGATGATGATGTTCGTGTAACTATATATAACCATATGCACTTGAAAAACAGATAGTTATTTTGAAATCACAGACAGACCCTCCAATATATAGATAATAATGTGAATCTCATCTCACAGCTTCGTCTGTATGTATAAACTAATCATACAAAACACAATTTAAATTGTTAGTGGTCTTTATAAGAATTAGTTAATTAACTCTCCGAACTTAATATTTAAAGTTAATACGATGTTCGAAATCCAATAATAGGCAATTACGAATGGCTGACTAGTTGCCTAAAGGTGAAACCTTAAATAAAAATTGTTTGTATTAGTTTTGAGTTAAATCCAATTAAATTTATACTTTGAACTAAAACTTATTAGGCTGCGTCTATAAGAGTGTGTTTTTGATAGTAATATTAAAAGAGAATTATATTTTTGTGTAAGTAGGCACATATCAATATATTAAAAAGATTTGTCTTAAAAAATCTCCCTAGTACCTATAGGTTCGGCTATCACATTTATTTTATTTACGAAGATAATTGTAATAAATTCATTTATTGAATGTTTCTGTGTAACGGTGGATTCAAAACCTTAATGTTTAGAATTATTCTAACACAGCACTACTTCAAAAACTGAGTATTTTTAGGATTACTCTAACAGAGAATTTCAAACTTAGCATACAGAAAACTCTATAAGATATTCATCAATGGAAGGTGTAAAACTAACAATGTATTCGTATTAGATAATATCTATCTGATAATTTACCTATCTGATATACAACAAATGATGGACTGCATGAACGAGAGCTTTAAAACGAAGGGTATGAAAGTAAATGCAAGAAAGACGAAAGTGATGGTGTTTGAGAAGGATGAAAGTATGACTGAGTGTAGTATTGCAATTGAAGATGAACATGTTGAACAAGTTGAAGAATTTGTATATTTGGGTAGCATGTTTACAAGAAATGGAAGATGTGAAGGAGATATTAAAAGGAGAGTGACTGCGGAAAACTGTGTGAATGGAGCGCTGCATGCCTTTATGAACGGCCAGACTGTGCCGAAAGAGGCGCGACTGGCGGTTCATAATGGTGTACTTGTGCCCACGCAGATGTATGGTAGTGAGTGTTGGGTATGGCAGAAAAAGCATGAAAGCAGAATTAATGCAGTTGAGATGAGATCACTGCGTAGTATGTGTGGTGTGAGACTGATTGATAGGATTCCGAATGCAGTAATACTGAAAGAAGATGTTGTGACAAAAATTGAGAAAGGAATGCTTAGATGGTTTGGACACGTGAAGCGAATGAGTGAATAAAGAATGACGCACCAAATATATGAGGCAAACGTGTATGGGCAAGCCGGTCGCAGCCGACCTCGTAGGACATTCGTCGACCAAATTGGTGACGTCCTGAACAACGGAAAGGTCCGAAGTACCCGGAACCGGCCAGCATGTATGAAAAGAGTAATGAATATAAAGGAAGCGCAAGAGGTTTGTAAGGATGGAAGTAAGTGGCGTTCCGTTGTCTCTGCCTACCCCGACGGGAAAAAAGGCGAGAGTATATGTATGTATGTATAATTTACTGTGATTTAAATCACTCTTTATAAATGCCGCCTAATAGTATCTAAATTCCCTGTTTCTGTCATAATCAAAGCGGTTTACAGGTCTAAACAACCGAAGCCTAATATCGATAGTCGGGATCTGGCGGCTTAAAATGCCCTCAAAGGCAACAGAATATTAGATTAGAGCCCCAACGGATTATATTTCGATGTAAAATACATGTTTAAGTAGATAAACGTGTGAAGTATGTAAATAGTTACATTGTAAGTTAAAGCAAGTTAATGTCAATGTTTTTAAAACTTGTAGCTTTATAAGTTTTATCCTCTGCTTATATAAAATGAATTGGCGCTAAAATGCGGTGTCAATAGCGGAAATACGATATTTATTTTAGTATTTCGTCATTCGTGTTCTTCTTGTCATAATCTGTTTGATCAATAAATTACTATTGAGGACATTCGCTCAGAAAATCTCTAAAGTATTGTGCTGCACTTATAAATTGAGTTTGAAGAAAGAAGTTGAATGATAGAGTCGTGTTTTAGTAAATGTGAAAGACTGAAAGTTTGTGAGGATGGATGGATGTTTCTGACACTTTCACGCAATAGTACAGAACGTATTTTGATTGTTAAATACTTTATAGAGTAATAGAATTTTGGAGTAATATGGTGAAAATGCTTTATAGAGTTAGAGGTAGAGTTTTGCAGTAATATGGCTTATATGCATCAGAATAATTTATGGTCTACCTTGGCCGACTAACGAACCAAAGCGGGTGAAGCTGCGGACAAAAGCTAGTTCACTATATACAGCACACTATATTATAGCATATAATCTTTACATATATTACAGCACAACAGCATTAAAAATCTTTATAAACTTAAGTAAATAAATTCTGCAAAATATTGTACAACTATTATTACGGTAATTTCATAAATTGATTTTTATTTACTATAGCAAAATCAGCCGCGACACATTATAAACAGTCTCGTGTTACCACGACGATTTTATCGTGCAGGCTACACACCCTCTAATTAGAAAGCATGCTTGAGATTTTTTATAACTTTACTAATCCTAGTAAACTTAAACGATAAAAATACTTAAAAACGTCCGCTATCTTCATAAAGAATAGCTACTTCATATACGAAAAGCTCAGCTACACTGATAGATTTGATAAAATTTGGCATGAAAATGGCACTAAGAAACAAAACTTAACTTAGGAAAGGTATAGTCACACTACTGTTTTTATTAAATATAATACCTTAAGAACGAATTGACTAATACATGAATGCATCTTAATTGTGGCCAACATTAAAAATATACCGCCTTTGTCCTTCACAACTTACATTCATAATGCTGAAACTAGGTACAACCCATAACAGGCACATTACACATAATTATTTTAGTTGAACGCTAAAACACGGCTCAACACATATTAACCAGGCCTTCTTACCCTCTCGAGACTATCAAAGCCCCGACAAGCACTAGGTCCTTCAGCCTTATTCTTACATTAGTTGTTACCAGCATTTTCTTATAGCTAAATAGAAATAAGCAAACTTTCAACCCCTATTTTACCGCTTAGGAGCTAAATATCAAAAAGTTCTTGGTTAGTGGGTCCGAACATCATAAACAAGGCACAGTCCGAATTTCATGTTTCCAGAGTCAGCAGTTTTGGCACTGATAATGAAGTCAATCAGAACAACCCTTAGTGTCATGGTCATCATCATCATACATTACGATGAAATCACATCGTCTTACATACGAGACGACAATTAAAACAGCCGACTAATCAATAATACCTCGGCAACCAATACATTTATGAATTTCTCCCGTAATCGTAGTTACTATAAATAGCATGTATTGCGGCTCACGAGGCTAATGAAAACGAAATATGGACATGTTTTTCTTCTGCCCGAGAAATGGATCACTATTACTCGGAGTTGGTAAACTATATATGCATTTGCATAATATTACCGTATCCCAACATAACTCTGTGTGTTTCGGTTGCGATAGACGTCCTCCCACGGGCCTCGTAAAACGCAATAAGGAATAATAGGAGGAATATATATATATCATACTAGGTTTTGCCTGCGGCTTCGGTCACGTAAATTCGGGGTTCTCTAGTTATAGTATATCATCTACATATATTCGGGGTAACACAAATCTCCTTTATTGGGCGCATACTTCTATAATTGTTGTTTTAACTGTTTAAGAAATATAACTGAAAAAATTATTCACACATACAAACTACTTAGTACTAAGACTTAGTAGTTCTCAAAATGTTATCCAGTATCAGTGACGTTTCGCTAGAGTGGCCAATATGGCGACTGCGATTTGTCTGTCAGAACCATTAGAATTTAACAAAATACTCGATAGTCCGAATTTTGCGGATATATGTTGTCGACTCGAAATATTTATTTTTTAATGTTTTATTATTCAGGTAAAGTTTTAATCGAGTCTACGTACGGTAGACTCGACACTTGACGAAATTATTAATATAGATTTGTCACTGCGATGGTAGCGCGGTCGGTCGGTTCCAATGTGAAACATTCCAAAATCAACAACTAATTACAAATAAAAAAAATACTTAAAAAATATTTTGCAGTGGACTAAATTGTGAATCCAAACCATTCTACAGTTCCCTTGAACACACACAAAAAATTCATCAAAATCGGTCCAGTCATTTAGGACGAGTTCAGTGACATACACACGCACACAAGAAATATATATATATCGGAACAGTCATAAGTACGGGACGTCAACTGACTAAGAAATGGAAGTGTGAAGATGGCGCGCTTCGACAGAGTCTAGTGTAACGTTCGCTACAGTTGAAGAGGGGGGTGACGGTTGACGTTCAACGGAGCGACAACAGCGATCACTTCTCTTGGAGACTCCGGGCGGGCAAAAAGTACCTAGAAACTGTCACTCGTTTCGTGTTCAGTAATCCAAAATAATTATAGTCAGTATTGTGAATTTGATTTGGTGTAAACGTATAACAAACTGTGAAGTGTTGATACCGGCCAAAAACCAAGCAACCCGCCGACATCAGAAGTGGCATAATGGATCATCGCGACCAAAAGGCGCGAGCGAAGGCGACTGCTAACACTGCTATGTTGGTGAATCAGCTGAGCTCTTAACTGCAACCGTGGTGAGCGGATTTTCGTCTGAGTTTTTTATTGGTAATGCCAATTTTGTTTAGTGGCGGTAGTCGTAAAACATTACGCGTTTAATCTTGGAAATGTCATAATCGTTGTGGTGATATCGCCATCACATCTTAACGAGTTTTGTTGTTTAGATTCCTACACGAGACACTGAGTTGTGGAACCGTTTGACTTTTACGGTGTCGTAGTTCCCATGGCATGATCTCATGAATAATCTTCTTTTTAATAGCTTAAAGAAGAAAGACAAAAAGAATGTGGGTAGTAACGATTTAATTGCAACCTTTGCCGTATATAAGGTTAGCGTATGGTTGTCTGACTACCACAGTGACCTAGCTATAGCGTAGATAGGGAACGGTGTTTTTGAGTTTAATATGCCAGTTAAAAAGAAAGCTATTATTTTTATTTCTTCATGCGACGGTAGCTCGCACTCACGAACTTTGTGATCATATTATGCTTGCAAATAGATTAATCTTGTCTCGGTCTTACTTTATGGACTGTAATAGTAACGAGAGTGAGCGTACAGGCCGACTTGCATTATTCCAAGCAAGTGTGTTTGAGTGAAACGTGCTAGTTATTGTTGTAGTGCAGTTGTAATATTTGGTTTAGAATCAACACTCAGCTTCGGTTGGTTTTCTGCTAAATCTAGAACAATAACTCTGGTCTTGACTGTCCTTCGCAGGGCAGCGGCGCTAAAGTTGGTAGAATAATCGAATCGTACATACTAGGTTCATAGTGTAAGACTGTCCTAGACTGGACTAGCTTTATGTAGAACAGCTTGACTTTATTTCTTAAATAGACGTGTGAACTGCAGTGCTGTTTAGATGAGTGCGGTTGGTTGGTTAGTGTAACCTGACCTTAGTCGAAAGACATTACTAGCGCCATTATTTTATCGACTCGTGGTGTTGATAATACCTAATGATTTTAGCTTAAACGTGTTTAGAGCCTAAGTAAAAATTGGCACTGTTACTCATTGTAATTCTGAGTTGTACAGACGATCTCGGTGTTGCAATTATACCTGCTTCTTTGTGTGCATACATTTTTAACATGGCACATTAAAATGTTTCTTACTCATGATTATGAGATGGCACCACTAGTAAAATTAAATTCAATTTTAACATTTTACGCGTGAAAATTACCTACTGTGTGTTTTTAAAATTCATGTGATACGCTGGGAATTTTTATCAAGTGCCCCGAGTTCTCCGGCCAATTCCAAGTTATGCTTGGGACACGACGTTTACGAGTGATAGTGTTTCTAGTAGAAGCTGTTAAACTCGATTATCAGACGTAGAAGAAAGTGATAGAGCTCCGCTCCCGTGGCTCATAGCGTGATGTTATATAGCTTATAGCCTTCCTCAATAAATAACCTATCTAACACTGAAAAAAATTTTCAAATCGGACTGGTAGTTCCTGAGATTAGCGCGTTCAACCTTACAAACAAACCAACTCTTCAGCTTTATATATTAGTATAGATAATGCCCGCGGTTACACCCGCGTTATTTAAGGCTTCTGCTCCGCTGCCGTCGCTCATAGCGTGATGTTATATAGCCTTCCTCGATAAATGGGTTATCTAACAGTAAAAGATTTTTTCAAATCGGACCGGTAGTTCCTGAGATTAGCGCGTTCAACCAAACAAACAAACTCTTCAGCTTTATATATTAGTATCAGATACTACAATCGAGAAAGTATATAATATTTTCCTGAAGCCTATTATCAATAGTATTAAAACATTATAATTTTAACTAAAATTATCATGTTTCACAATAGGTTGGTAAAGCCTGAATAATTGTTATGCCCGCCCATGGGCGGGTTCGGCATGAAAGGTCGGAATCGACATTTTTCCAAACTTGAGATATCTGCAGGCCGTTTTAGTAACGAATAAATTTTAGTAAAACGAATCATTTCACAAAATCTTCCTTTTTGCTAATTGTTATTGGCTTAGATATCGGAGGTTGAAATCCAACCGCCCATGGGCGGGCTTGGCGTGTCAGTTAAGACGTTTCGCCCGCCGATGGGCGGGCACGGCACTGAATGGGTTAAGATCGCTCGGGCTAGGTAACAAAAGAGATTAGGTAAAAGATGTCCTTTAGCAAAGGCCAAAATTACTACCAAATTTAATATCAAGTCTGTCAAGCAGAAAAGGTAGTAAGAATCATTTACCACTCGCTTACACTTTGTCAGAGTTAATTGGGATCGAGGCTGTGCGTGTTTTTCTTTCATTCAATGCCAATGACTTTCATAGAATTTATTCAATTTTAAATCAAGTATTATTTAAGAAATTACCTGTAGCATGATTACCATAGTCCCTTTATTATAATCATGTTTTTCAGTTACAATACAGTATACTTTAATTCCGTCAATTTATCTCAGGTGCATCATCATCTTCGTCATCGTCTTAGCGTTATCCCAGTTGTATCCAAGAATTGTTTATCCAGGTTTAGTAGAATATAAGCTAATGACAGAGCGACTGCCGCCTCCTCATTCTCCGCAACCTATAGGAATAGCAATATGTCATGGCTTGGAGACTAGTGACTGTACACATACATATAATCGAAGGAACTAAATGTATATGTAGAATCATCCATTAATTAATTCTGTGTTTTTTAAGTTGCCATTCATTGTGACCTAATTGAATTAATTATTTTGCCCTGGACTACATACTCTTCATAACGACTGCCAAAGGTCTTACTGACAGACAGAATCGACGAAAGTTCCTCAAAGTGATAACAGAATGATACCCCAGTATACAATAGAAGAGTATAATATTCTCAATTTGAACAATTTAAGTTGTTTTGTAAACTTAATTCGATTCCTTGCAGCTGTAATACATAAATTGCTGGGTTGGCATAAAATGGATCTAGTGTGTACGTTGTGTGTTTACGCAACTTAAATGTCAAAATTTACAAATGTGATGATCTGATTTTGGTTTTAATGATATCGTGATAGGTAACGAAAATATATTATATACAACAGCCTCAAAGTACACTCAAACTATAAAATATTGATCTCGCATCCTCGCTCAGATCGACGTGTAAAATGTAGGTATCTATTTCTTAAAACTACGCTAGCCTTACAGCTCTATCAACAGCCGGTAGAGCTTATATGAGTTACCAAGCAGGCAATATACAGCTGTGCACTTTGTTAACATTTTCAGTTTTCTTGGCAAAGAAAAGTCATAAAATATTCGGTATACTTACATAGCGCCGGGCA
This sequence comes from Euclidia mi, assembly GCA_944739405.2. NCBI lineage: Eukaryota > Metazoa > Arthropoda > Insecta > Lepidoptera > Erebidae > Euclidia > Euclidia mi. The sequence continues at coordinate 37,914,795 of OX123198.2, forward strand.
AAAAGCAATAAAAAACTAATGTGCCCTATTCAGGGGTATTTATTTACCCAGGCCAGGTGTTCGGTTATTTTTTATGTGGTCAAATATCAATCGGCCAGGACCTCTATTTGCCACTGTATGCCCTCGGAGGGTTAAAGATTACCGTCTGAACGTGATTGATATTGATGTAGGCGGCAGACTAGTAACTTTCGGGTCAAGAAAAATGTATGTGTTTATTTAGGCACTATGTTATTTTAGACTTGTAGGTTTCTTGTTGATTTATACAGCTATAGAATATTACAAGTATTTTTCGCTGTAGTGTTTTTATTTATGACTGCGCCAAGATAGCTTCGTTCGATCGGGAAGCATACAGCGAGCATGATACTTACGTTATGAGTTTGAGAAAGTGCTGGAATATTCTGAGCGCAGTAATGATATTGAGAACTTCAAGAATTTTTAAACAGTATTTAGTGATTGGAAGCCGAATTTACTGTATTTTTATGGGCTGAGATTATAGCAGTGGAGTCTTGAATCTTTGATAAGCTAGGTAAGTTTGATGGAAAGTAGGATATGCGATAGAGTCACCCTCATCTGTGCATTACTAACTATAGTTTTCATCTCTTCTTAAGTGATTCCTACCTGACATCAGTTACTTCGCCAAATACAGATTGGAATTCTCTTTTAACTAACCACCCAACTATTATTATACAAAAAAATAAACTGGTCAAGTGCGAGTCGAACTCGCGCACCGAGGGTTCCGTACAAACCAAAAAGGTATATATAATTATTTAAAAAATTATGTGATGTAACTAAAAATTTAAGGTCTACGAATTTTTTCCTATGTGCTATAAAACGTTGCTTTATACCAAAGGAGAATGACCATCTATGTATAGAATTCCGTCTCAAGTTGTTGCTCAATAATTCTTTATCTATTATAGAATACACTTTATATATTATCAAATAAAATTGTTCATTTTCCTACAAATAACCGGGTTTTTAAGTAATTTAACAAAAACGGAGATAACCTAAAATTATATTTTAAACCTACTCGCAACTTAAAACCAAAGATGAATGATCATGAACTTACAAAACACATCGGCTTCTCCGCATTACAACCGGTATTGGTTGAGCAGGATCAAGCATCGACATGATTACATATACTACTAAGATTACACATAAAACGCCCTGTCGTAATAAAACACTTAGGTAACTAAATATAAAAATGTCCTGTCGTAAGTTATATGAAACACACGCTAAGATATTTAAAATAAACACTCAAACAGAGTTTCGTAAGTATTACTATTTAAATGGAGAGATTATCGCAATGAATATTATCAATCAACACATAAACAGTAATGGCCGATGCCGGCCAAAGACGCCGGTTGTCATTTGGCTTAACAGTCTGCGTGAGATGGAACACAAAAATAATAGTAATTATTATTATAGCAAAGCTATAAAATATTAATAAAATATACATAATAATATATTATTTTAAAACGTAATTATGTTACTGACTATTTATGAATTTCATATCACTCTAGCGATGTTTTTTTTCTACAGACTTATACTTACATAGTTCGTACAATTGGAGAGAACGGAACGTCAATACATAAGACTTTATACGGAAATAATGCGTAGCTATTTTTATTTACTGTTTCTTTTTAAGTCATAATTCCGGATACGAAAATAAAATTCCTGACGTCAGAAGGTTGAAAAAATTAGCCAGAACTTTCTATATTACTTTTGGTTTTGCAACATGAAACATTGCTAGACCACTTTTGGTCATTCTCCTTTCAAGATTCTAGATCTACTGGAAGTACCCTTTAGTTTTCACGTGAGCATTTGATACGAATTTCAATTTTATATCTCTACGGGTTCATAAGGAATGGGGTAGTACCTTTAAAATTATTAAAAATATTTTAATTATATGATGTAACTAAAAATTTACGTTTTTTTGCATTTTTTTCTTTATCTGTGCTATAAGACTTTCTTCGTGCCAAATTTCAAGATTCTAGATCTACTGGAAGTACCCTTTAGTTTTGACGTGAGCATTTGATACGAATTTCAATTTTATATTTCTACGGGTTCATGAGGAACGGGGTAGTACCTTTAAAACTATAAAAAATATTTTAATTGTATGATGTAACTAAAAATTTTAGTTTTTTTGCATTTTTTTCTTTATCTGTGCTATAAGACTTTCTTCGTGCTAAATTTTAAGATTCTGAGTTCAAGGGAAGTACCCTGTAGGTTTTGATACCCTTGCGAGTAGTTGCGAGTTTGAAAATATGCTTAAGGCGCTGTACTAAGCGACTGTTTTGGTAAATGAGGGGGTGAAGCAGGGGAGGTGAAGGGCGCTTAGCTCCGTCTACTGCGGGGCGCCCCCCTTCATTCTCGTCGTGTGCGGCCGTATTCCGGCGACATCCATATTCCAATATTTCAAAATCGCAAGCAAAACGTTTTAGCATATTGAATTGAGATACTGATATTAAAATTTATATTACATAAATCAATCTGTTTGTACAATATAGGCATAGCGCAATTTTTGTTCTTAGTGGAGCCATGAGCAAAACTGGTTTACATTAGACGTTAAAGGTAAGTATTAATTTTTTTTTGACGAAATTATTGTTGACGAAAGTAGATAAATACGTGCCGTAAGATGATAAAAATAATTAAGTCAGTTCCATATATGGAGGCCCTAATTATTTTTGTTTTGTTTTTGTATAACAATGGTAAAGCAGTTCATAGAATACCTACATCTAATTCCATTCCTGCCAGTTTTCAAATCTGTTTTGCAATAAATTGACTGTTACATACGGGCGGACAGACAGACAGACATGGCGAATCTATAAGGGTTCCTACAATATATAAAACCAACCTATATAATACTATCCTACAAAATATAAAGGGCTTTTACAATTTTTGGCTACGGTACCCTAAAAACCACAATACTGCCCTACTAAGCGCAAAAGCCGTATCTCAACTAAAGCGAGTTACGAAATAATTGAAGTTTAGTAAAAGTTGGTTTATTTTATTTATTTATGGATGTTTTATTGTTATTATAGGCATAATTATTATGGTAAAGGTTTTGAAATACGTCGCCGTTTTTAGGGGTTGTGAGTGGTTGAGGGGGAGGAGGGGAGGTCTCGGAATTCGCCCTCACCATTTTCACTTGCCGGAAATACTTGGTTTCCTCTGAAAAAAAAATATCTCCAAACATCAGTGTGTATGGAACTGCCAACTTCCACATTCTTCACACTAGTTTAATAAACTATGGTTGACGGAGCCCTGCTTCGCAGGGTTCCTATTTTCGGATTAAGAGTCAAAAGAGAACCTAACATAAATTTGACATTAGCTGTCAATATGATCATTCCAAGATGGCGGGTTTGCGTTTCGTTTCACGATTTTCAAGGTATAAAAACTACTACTAAGAATTTTTGGAAATTGTTTAAAAATATTTAGACGCAACTCCGGCAGCCAAAATTACTTTTAGGGGATTAGAACTAACTCCCTTAAGCCCCCTACACCACCAATACCCTCAAATTCAGGCGACTTGTTTCGAAACCCAACCCAAATTATAGAATTAAAATTTGAGTTACTGCTTTTTCGTTGGCTCTCCTCATTGTATGGAAAAATATAAAAAAATTCTTTCGCTTAAAATATGTGTTGTTTCAAAGAAAATAAATATTAAAATATATTTATTTATCATTTACTAACAAAATACATTGTCCGTGTGGTGACGGATTATGAATACCGAATGTCACCACCCCATATCATCCCATGGGTGTCGTAAGAGCCGACAGAGGGAGCATATTATGCAGAGAACAGCACTGTAAGAGAAGGAAAACTTGATACAAACCCTATGCTAACCCGTTTGGCCAGCGTGGTATAGTAGGCCAATTCCTCCTTTCAAAGGAGAGGCCTAGTCCAGCAGTGGACTGTTAAAGGCTGATGATGAATGAATGAATGAATGAACGAAATACAGAGTTTACAGCTCATCAAAAGTTAGCTGTCTGCTGCAACCCGGCAGGTTTTCATTATTCTCATCGAAAGTTAAAGGCAGTGTGTGAGGTGATGAGGCTTCAATACTTATTATTTGCTGTTGTTCAAGAGGCACATTTGCATTTACTTTCCTTTTAAGGCTTGGTATTGTAGAAACTTCAAGCACTGATGAAACATTTTCCTCTCCGTGATTTTGCAATGCCATCCCTTGAGCTCGACGAGAATCAACAATTTCAGGTAACTGCCAATTCATATAAAACGCCACAAGCTTTTCTTTCATTTTCGTCTCCCAGAAAACATCATCTCTTTCTATCATTTCTATTTTTAGTGGTTTACTTTCGCCACTCCACACAGCAAATAAACATTTTTGTTTGCGTGTAACGTGGCGTTGCCCCCGAATTTGGTAATAAAAATTACAATATTTGTTTAGACTAGTCGGTTAACTTTTTTATCATGTTTTCATATTTGTATTTTATTTGCTCTTATACTATTCTCCAGGCCATTCTTATAGGCAACTAAAGAACATTAAATTTCTACAATCGTGTTTGGACCTATTAATCCATCTGGCGTGGCACCAATAAACGGATAATCCACAAGGCTCGATTGTTACATTTTCTTGCTTCGCCAGTTGTTGCAAAGCCAGTGGTTCATTTTAGACTCCATGCGCAACTGTTTTTTTCATTGCAAATATTTTATTTGTACAAAATAATTTTTACTAAGTTGGCTTTACTGCTGTTATCTCTTCTTTTTACCACTATACCAAAATTTGAATCTGTCAACATATTCTTACGCAATTCGAACCAGTCACTGCTATCCCTCGTGTATTTTATGCTTATCACTCTTGAACAAATCGAGTTAGGAGTTACTGCAGTCAAATGTGTGTAAGACGTTGCTAAACTGTAACTTTAACTTCACTGTAATTACAATAAATATAATTAGTTAGATACTTAATTATTTTAAAAAATACTATAACTTGTGGTTATAGCAAACAGAGAAGTCACCAACTTACTTATAAATGATTGATTTTAGAAATTAAAAAGATATTAGATGTACTGAAACTTACCTAATAGTTAATGAATAATCAAAGTTTTACCCGATGTACCTAAATAGGTTTATGTTCACAACACAATAATACAACAATCGTTACCGCTTATGTGCGGACTGCGGAGCGCCATATTAGCACTGTTTATTGTTCGCCGTGGCGGCATCTTAGCGCTCCAGGCGCTCTGACAAGCTAATGAATTTGCAATATAGGTATAGGTCGGTTCACGAAAGTTGACCAGAAATGGCGGCCGTCGCGCATATGTACATTCATGCACCAATGGCGTGGCTCCATTCTTGACGCATTTAGGGAATGCGTCAGGAACGGAGCCACGCCATTGGCATTCCACCCGCGCCTCAACCCGCACCTCCACGGAGACCTAAAAAATGATTTCTGCGCAGTGGTCATCTTTCGTGAACTGACCTATACATAAAATGATTCGATTTTATGTTATTACTCTTTCAAACATTGAAAACTGTGGCAGCTATGTATTGTGAGAATAATTAATATAACTATATTATGCATAACCGCTAATGTATAACATAGTCAGTCATAAAATACTCTTATGAAAATAATTTGTGTTAAATTTTTTCATATTTCATAATCACTTGGCCATGGATGAATTTATATTTTATTACGATGCTTTCTTGTACAAATTCTTTGTAGAACTTTATTTCTCTAATTGTCCATATTTTATTCTTCTAATTATATATTTATAAGCACAGAAACAATAACACATTAAACGCAACAAGAATATAAACTTAGGTCCTAATTATATGTGCCCATAGTCACAAGAAAAGCCTATTTGATTCAAAGTATTCAGTCTATAACATAAAACATGAAATTACGAACTCAGATTGGCGTATTATTAACAAACATGTTTACGTAAAATTTCGTGCAGCGGAGACGCAAGCGACATGACCTATCTCTCACAGGGCTCATAGCCGAATGATGAGGTCTGGGCGGGGCATAAACTAGCAACTGACACTCAGTACACCGCTTTTGCTAATAAGGTTTAAATTGCCGAAGCGTTTGATATTGATGGAATCAACCGAGCGTCAAAATCATAGACGTTTGGCAGATTTTATTTAATTTTACAAAATATACACGTATAATATGAAAATAAATAGGGTAATTCTTTAGTTCATTAGATTTCCTACAATATTATCAAATAAAATATGACAGTTCACGATCAAAATATTGCAAACAGTGAGACGAAAGATTATTTTCTGCCTCGTTTTTGTGATTTTTTTACCGTGATTCTATTTTACATACATGAAAAATTCTTTCAAAAGTCTTTTGTTCAGACTTTTGACTATAAGCTCTATTTTTTGCAAGTTTGTAGGATGTACCGTTATGGCTAGTTGCGCGACGAAAAATTAGGTGTTTCACGGCTTCTGAGGTATAACAGCGCCTTAAATTGCTGTTTCTGTTGATTGCGTTTACATCAAAGTTTGATTTTATTACAGCTTCACGGTGTTATAGACCTTAGTATTTGATATGAATTTTAATTTAATAACTCTACGCGTTCATGAGAAAATGGTAATAACTTTAAAATTACAAAAAAAATATTTTTATGATATGATGTAACTAACAATTTACGGTTTTCGCATTTTTTCTGTTATGTGTGCTATAAGATATTGCTTCGTACCAAATTTTAAGATTCTGAGTTCACGGTAAGTACCCTGTACGTTTTGATTCCCTTGCGAGTGTCGAAAATTGCGGAAAGAACAATGGCAAACCACCGTACATTATCAGTGTCGCATTAAGACTTCGCGAGCATTAGTACAAATAGTTTAAAAAGATAGATCTAAGGCCTATTAAGTAAAATGTAATTACAGAATATTTTTATGTTATGGGATTTTTATGGAAAACGAAGTTAAAGAGTTGTAAGTTACACCTCGCGCATTTAGTGTGGGCAGGTCTGAAGTTAGTCACTAATATGTATAGTATATCGTGTGTGGTCACTATTGTCACAGCTGTCACAGTGATAAGTTCAAGTATGTGCAGTATAATGAATAAACGTACATTGCGCAAAACGCTAATGACTAACGTCAGGTGAGGTGACGTTTCAAGTAGCTATGTAAATATCTGGGGGCCAATTCTCCTATTTTATATGACATTGAAATTATATTTTGGACAGAATGAGATTATATTTTGAATTGACTCAAAATCGGTATTCTGCTTACCAAATGTCATTATCGTATAATTAGAAATAAACAGTTCGTCGTTGACACATATTTGACACTTTTTTCAATTTACGATCTCATTACAATTTCATTCAAATATCTGTTAATTTAGGAGAATACCATTTGTGACACTGACATTATATCGAAACTGTATTTTGAACAAATTTATTTAGGAGAATCGGGCCCCTGAGCTCTTTGCTAATACGTATCATGAGCATAACAGAACTGTGATTGGAATGTTAAATCATCTGAGAGTACCTTTTCCAACACTTATTTCTACGATTTTCTTTATTATTATATAGGTGTATCTCACTTTTCTGTAATTATGTTGCTCTATACTCTATCCAGCAATCTAATTATACTTTGCAAACTCTCGCGCCATTTAGCATTGAGGGACACTTTACTGATTTGGCGTTTCATCAGCCCTATGTGTATGTCATAAAATAGTAATTAAGTGAAAATAAAATATGTTTGGTAACATAAAGCATTTACCTATTTACATTTTAACCATTACATCATGCCTCTACTCAGACTTCTTCGAAAAACTGAACTGGTGACGGAAAAATAGCTTGAAGACGAATATATCCCGGTACCATACAGTGCACATAACGTCGGTCAAATCACGAAAGGGCGTATCCAACAAAATTTTAGATTTTGAGATATAAGCACCATTGACATTTATAGGCCAAGTTTCAGTATGTCACGCAAAGGCGTAACAAAAACTGCAATAAAACCGCACTTATAAACCGTTGCGAAAAGCCTTATCTACTTTTCCTTGTAATTCAAAATATCACGAAGGGACATACCGCTAGTTACGCCTGTTCATGCATAATAATGTTTTTTCACGAAGAGGCGTAACATAATTTGGCGCGAGTGAAACCAAGACCTGTCGAAACATGTTTCTGTTGTAACTGCTGGAAACCCATGGCACTGTTGACGAGAAAACCGACGCTGTGGTGAAAAGGGTACAGGATGTGTCTCGAAGGGTGTTTCCCGGAAAAAGTTTTAACAAGCAAAGTAAATCCTCGCTCGAGACACTCGAACTTATGAGGCAAAGAAGGGGACTGTCATTTGCGCAGACGTATTCGATGGATGGAAGAAACCTTAACCGGAAGATCCAGAAGCTGGTGCGACGTGACCTCCGATGTTTCAATACCCGATGCGGCCCCCGGCTAGGTGGACCGACGACCCGAAAAAGGTAGCTGGGACAGACTGGATGCGGAAGGCTGAGGACCGTGTACTGTGGCGCGTGTTGAGAGAGGCCTATGTCGAGCAGTGGACTGCGATAGGCTAATTGATTGATTCGTTAGGTGATCTAAATTTGCACAGAGAATACATCACTAGATTTGCTGAAAGAAAGCCGGTAGCTCGGAAAACTACTGCCACAGAATCAAATTAATCATTAATGCATAGATGTTTTCAATTTCACTCAAAGCAATACCTACCTGGACGTAAGTCAAATGACTGATATTAGGGGTACATCACGAAAAGGCGTAAGTGAAACTTTTTTCCAAAAAAAATTAATATCCTTCTAATTAACTACAGTACACTGAAACCATAGTTAAAAATATGATCAGTCTTAGCTACATATTTACATAAATATCATACCAAGCACATTAAATCTTAAGACATAAAGTTATGACAGTACATAACGTGACGATTTCATAAAAATGGCTCTACTGTAAAATTTACTCAAACACAGATACGCCTTTTCGTGATTCGACCGACGAATTAATGTATAATCATCAACTCCCATACTACACAAATAAAAAATCTGTTCAAAACATAGATTTCAAAATAACAATACGTAATACGTATTAGATTTTTGTCTCAAACGTATGTCCAGTATTACAACAACGTAATTGTAAGTAGTTATTCAACACGCAGGATGCCAAAGCTTAACTGAAAGCAGACACGAAAGCTAAGCTAAGAAAAGTTAACAAAACAATGCGAAAAAGCGTAAAATAAATATACAGACGCATACCTATTCATTCATAAGATCTGTGACAATTGTATCAATGACAGATGACAAGAAATTCGCGCATTTCTAAGGTTTCTGACGGTTTCTGAGGATTTCATAAAAGAGGATTTAATGATTCTTATAAAATCTCGCTTATGACGTTTAGTTATTGCTATGTGCATTTCAGATCTAACAAAATATTACTTTATTAGATATTTGCTTTATCCCATTGAATAAAAATAATCAATAACTAATAAAATAAACTACAGCTATCATTCTATAAAATGTATATAAATTCGTTCATGTTCGCTTTCACAAACAAGTGACACTGATATTACCATTCTTCTTTGCAGCATAAACGGCTGTATCTTTTGATTGCGTTGGTTTAGAAGTTTGATTTTTTTCACAGCTTCATGAGACAGTAGTCTTGACTATTTGATACAAATTTCAGTTTGATATCTTCACGCGTTTCTGAGGAAATGGGTCTTGACAGACGGACGGACAACAAAGTGATCCTATAAGGGTTCCGATTTTCATTTCCAGGTACGGAACCCTAAAAATATATTAGGAGGCCGAACAAAGCGACAATGCCTCGTGTACCGATAGAGCTTCATTAGAAATTCAAATGTTGGTATACGTACGCACAAGTTAATCTTTAAATGCCAGGATAATACCCCTTTATTTATCTATGAAATATCTGATCGCTTCAAATTTAGATTGCGAATGTCTTTTGTCTTGGAATCTCTGTTTACATCATGTTCAGCATTATTGAAGCATTATTAAAAGTTAAAGAACATGATTTCGTCCCAATTTATTTCAATGGGTTGACAAATTAGTATAGTTAATTGGCAGAAAAACAAAATGGTTGCGTTGCTTCGTATTTTATTTATTGAATTACAGGTACAATGTAACTTACAGAAGGGAGATTAAGAAAATATTTACAAGGTGTTAAGGTAACATTGAAATTTAGTTAATACTTTTAAAATGTCCGTATCTTAAAGAAAAATAATGTAAGTAAGTAATGACAAAATAATATCAAGCAGAAAATATTACTAGGCATAACAGAGATGTAAGTAATCATATTTAACAGTTATTTATGTAAATAATATATTCAAGTTTTTAAAGATCCTAAATAATTTTATTAATAACTATAAAAACTATTGCCCTAATCAAAACTTTAACTAAATCTTACGAACATGCATAACAGTGATTAAATTTATCTATCAACTAGTGAATTACCATTTGTTTTTTTTTTGGTGTCGGGTTGGAAAATCCTCACCCTCTGCCCTGGGGGAAGGCGGAAGGGGACTGTCAGACTCTTACTGACTAAAAACCAACCCGTGTTCCTCATGCACCCATGTGTCGATGGGTCGGGTATCACCGAAGCATTCCTCGCTACCCCCCGACGGGTATTGGCCCGCCAGATGGTCAAGCGGGTCCCGAACAAAACCCCCTTGGCGGCGGATGAAGGTGTTTGGCTCCACCGCCAAAACACGCAGCGGCCGCAGAGGATAGGGAGGACGGCAACGCAATACCGCATCTCCTCTTCCTCTGCGGCTGCGGCCCCACCGCGACGCAACGATGGTGGGGCGCACCATCGTTGCATCGTCATTTGGTCGCGGGAGATAGGGCGCGCGGCAACGCAACACCAACACGCCTCTCCTCCCGTGACCGCATCCGACTGCGAGGGACAGACAGAACTGTCCCCCGCACCCGCACCTTGGGACGCATCCTACGCAGGCCTCACCCAAGCCCACATGGAGCGTCACCTCCCGGGATCCCGCTTCACCGTGGGTGTACCTCAAAGCCACGGTTACTGAGCCCCCCACCACGACAAGGTGGAGATCCCACGGGGAGGAACTAGTGAATTACCTAAACAAATAAAGATCTTATTAAAGTAAAAAAAAATATAAACTTAATAGAGATCTTACTTATACTTAAACTTAACTATTATTATAATTTTATTGTATTCTTGTATTATATTAGTCAGCCTAGAGAGTATTACGTCAGCCGTTTGGAACAGCCTTCAATCTCAGACGTCGGTACAAATTAGGACAATGTATTACACAGTGAAATATTCCAGACTTCTATGAATTTATTAGAATATCTAAAGTTACGTAAATTATAACAATGTATTCATAAGTTTCAGCTTTTCGTAATTAACTGTATAATGTTCTACCAAATATATGAATGTCCTTGTATTTTTAGGTCAACTGAGAAATCCTTGACTTTTAACAACGTTACGTTAAAAATAATTATGCCAATAGTAAAGTTTTACTGTCTTACTAATAAAAATTACGACACAGTGTATACAAGTACTATAAGCATTGCGTAACAAAAATGCATCTAATAAAAAATATTTTGACAGATTGCGTGTATACATGCGTTATAAGAGATCAAAATATCTATTTAGACTTACACAAGCTCTACACACGCTTGCACCCTTGTATAAGGAGTGCGTAAGAGCAAAATGGCGGCTGTTTGGCCAGCTGAGGACGCTGAGGTTGTCACTTTAATTAGGTTATGCCCGCAATCTATGACAGAGAGGTTGGACTAGGAAGGTTATATTTCTTTGATCTATGAAATGAATGTTATTGTCGGTGGAGGCGTTCGGAAGCTATGAGAACAAATCAAAAAATATTTATCCTTCAGAAAATAACAACCATTAGTCTTTAGTTTCTGTACATTACATTAATAGATAAGGGATATTTTTAAGAAGAAACTCCATTTAATATATAATTAAGCTAATAAAATTATATATAAACTATAAAATAAAATTATTTAAACCAAGTTACGATTAGAAGTTTTTGAACGTACTTCATAAAAGTTTGTCAGCATATTTGACGTACACACAGCTACACATCAACCTATACAAAACCAATATTAGCTGAACTACTCAACAACAGGTTGGTCACAATAAGGGAGTTCGCCTAATATTGGGCTTGTTTAGGTTAATGTTTAGATGTGTGTACACAGACTACACAGCGTGAGTAGTTACACAAGCTTGTCTTTGCGTTTATTAGTAGCGATGTTGTGTAAACCCTGTATAACTCCTATACAGACGTTATACGCTGTGTAAGTATTCATACGTTAAACGCGTGAGTAATATTTTTTTATTAGTAAGACAGTAAGTCTTCAAATGTATGCCTCCTTCTGCGATTAAAGTTAGGAATACCAATATTTTTAAATTTTACTTTGTTATTATTTCTGTTAAATATTCCTTACGATATTATAAAAATCATCATAATCCTCAGCCCGACTGTGTCCACTGCTGAATATGAAAATATTTATATACTTAAATATATATTATAAAAATATACTTTGTTGAAACTATTCTATGGTTATTCAATTCCAACGCTTTTTAAACTGTTATCTCTTCTCATATAATAAATATTATTTTACTTATATAATAAATTCAAACCCTTCTTTTATAATATCTACTATTGCTTCAGATCGACCAAACGTAATTATTATGAAAACACATTTCGGACAGCTGCCTCCAAGTTAAAGTCAAAATCAAAATCCATTATTCATTTAGATCATAAAGTGACACTTATGAACGTCAAATTTAAAACGTTATTACTGTATGCTTCTACATTTACATTTACTGCCACGTTCGGAAAGCAAGGGCGTAGAACCATGAGAAAGAACGGGCAATAAAACTCACGGTCACTCTTTTTCATCGCCAGGTTTTTAATAATACATAAAAATTAAACTTTTGTAAGGTGCTGCAACTGTTATACCTTCTATGTTACTTGTATATATCTGCCGTCCTTACGAAAAGTGCAATAACTAGGTCAAATCTGATTTCGAGAAAAACGCGGGTAAAGATTTTAATTTTTGTTTTGTTTGTATCTCCATCACTATACAAGGTATCGGATTAAAACTTTTACTACATGATGTATAACAATGTAGAGAATATTATGTGATACTAATGTTTGTTCCCACATTTATTCCCGATATAAAAACCACTCAATAAAATAATGTTAAGTATTATTACTATGTAGAAAGAATGTTTACTAGTCATAACCGTAATAAGTAACCTATTTATTGCATTAATGGTAAGGAAACCGAGATAATGCATTTTTGAGTAGCAATTCATTTTTGTTTTTAACTGCTTTTTGCGGTTTTCATTAGTAAAACGCCAAATTATTAACATTTTACTATTAGAAAAACGGAGATGTTACACTTTTATGTCAAATACCTATGAATCAACAGAAGTTTGCAAAACATTATTTTTCCTCTCACCGATTTAGTATGTAACTGTTTTCGGTAAAACCAAGTCTACTCATCATATATGCGTTTAGATGTGTTTTTAAAATAATGTGAAACTGGTTATAATTTTATGAATAAGAAAATCATAATATTAATAATAATAATAATATAACCTTTTATTCAGATCTACAAATATTAACTTACAAAATTAAATTACTTCTATTAAAAATATCTTAAAAACTTAGCCTAGCATAAATTTTTCTGTAGATCTGTTTGCCAATCGACAAAGGCCTCCTCCTACCTTCTCCACTCCGATCTATCCCAAGCCACTCTGTTCCACATCACTCTTGCGACTTGTAGGATGTCGTCGTCCCATCTTTTTGGGGTCTACCTCTCTTACTTTTACCCTCTCTGGGGTACCATCTCGTGACTCTTTTGCTCCATTTGTCATATTTTGACAAATAGAGCAAAAATATTAAATCTTTTTTTATTTCAAACTAAAAAATTACAATTACAATGGGAATTACTTCGCTATCTTACTTATTAATTCTGGCCTATTATCCAGCATTTAAAGTTCAACGGTTACTAATACTCTGTCAAGAAAGTACCGGGATTAGGTCAATAATACACAAACTGTTTGTTATTCATCCAAATTTCTTTTATAACCTTCAAAGTATGCTCCTTCGGAAACAATACACTTACGCCAACGAATAATCCAATCAACAAAACTTTTTGAAACGCTGTTTCCGGAACTGAGTTCAGTTCTCGCAGCGAATTCTCCTTTATGTCTTCTACCGATTGAACACGGGTGCTACGAAGTGGTAATTTGAGTTTAAGAAAAAGAAAGAAGTCGGCTAGGGCCATATCTGGTGAATGTAGTGGTTGCCTGATGGTATTTGTTGAGTGTTTGGTCAAAAATTCGTTTAGAATGATGACTTTGTGTGAAGGCGCATTATCGTGGTGCAAAATCCAAGAATTGTCTTGTCACAAATCTGCCTTTTTCGTCGTATTTTCTCTCTCAAACACCGCATAACGCTCAAGTAATATTCGTTATTTATTTACCGTTTGACCTTCCAGCAAGAATTTCAAGTGCACAACACCACGATAGTCAAAGAAAAGTCTTTGGCGTGGTTTTTTCGGTTTCGGTTCAGTTGCAAGGTGCCACTCCGAAGCTTGTTGACTAGTTTGCATGTCAAGCTCGTAAACCCACGTCTTGTCACGAGTAACAATGCGTTTCATGAATATTAGGTCGGAATTGACTCGTTTTAGCATGTCCTCAGCGACTCCCATGCAATTGAGTTTTTGGAGAAAATCCAGGTCTTTTGGTACTAGCTGAGCGGCAATATGTTTCATACCCAAATGATTAGTTAAAATGATACGGATCAAATCGTGAGATACAGAAAGTTCGGCGGCTGTCTCTCTCAAAGTTGAATGAGGATTTTCAGTCACTGTTACCTTCACTTTTGCGATGTTAACTTCAGTTGTAACATTTTCATTGACTACGAACACGAAATTCCATTGGTAATGCAAAATTTAAGACAAACTCTTTGGTCAATGTTTTTGTCCATTAAGAAATTCGCAATACTCACTAGATATTATGTAATTAAAAACAGCACTGTATTTAATACAACTAATAGATGCAACTTTAACTCCGCGCTCAAATGGAAAACAGTTGTGCCAATCTAAAAACAACAAAAATAAACAAAAAATTGACTTTGAAACCATAAAAAAATAATCTATTCCCGATATTTTTTGACTGAATGTATAGTGATAAAGTTGCTTTAAAGTTGTTCTATTTTTTGCACAAAATATTTTATTCCCCTCGTTCCCTTTAACCTTCTGGTGCACTAGCACTTATAACTATATAATCGCAATAAATGGTAAATTTATTGCAATTGATATCGCGTAGGTAAACTGTATTAATTTAATCTTACTAGAAATAAATGCAATATATATCTACTTACTAAATTAATTTTGGTATCCTTCCCATAATTATTAAAAAAATCATTTATTCATTTAGGCCACAAAGTGACGCTTATGAACGTCAAAAGTTAAAGTAAATTACTAGATGATTCTACATTTACATTTACTGCCACGTTCGCAATGCAATAGGTAGAACCAAGAGTAAGAACGGTCAATAAAACTCGTGGCCACTCTTTTTAACTGCCAGTATAATGGTTTTACATGTTATATTTGTAAGGAGCTGCAACTGTTTCACATTGTGAGTTACCTACTATTGCAAAAGTTAATAGTTATTGATATCATACTCAAGCAATAAATTATGTTCATTTATTAAGCCTCCCAAAGTGAATATGGTGAAACAGGAGCATCCACTTACGTCTTTTGATGTAAGCAACTCGCGAACATGACTGTTCTGATCTATGGTGGAACAGTATGTTCCGAAAAGTAATGCAGCAATTTACAAGTCCCTTAAGATAACTGCAATAATTCAAGCTTATTGTACTTATAACAGGTAAATGAGAATCACAAGTAACGAAATATGGTAATTATAAATGCAGTAACTCTAATTATTGCACAAATAATTAGTCCATTATTTAATACCGTAAATAAGGATCCATATCATATCTGCAATAACTCAAACATATTGCACTTATAACTAGTAAATGAATATTACAAATTACGAACTATACTAATAATAAGTATGGTAACTATACTTATTGCAGATATAGTTAGTAAAATTTCTTAATAGCGTAAGTAAGTTATCGTAGTAAGTCATCCTATCTATAGTTATTTCGGTCTTGATATGTAAATCATAAAGCATCGACCTAGATATTGCAGTTAGGGTTAGTATTAAAACCAGCTGCGTCATAGATACGTAAAAAGTGTCTTAAAAGAATATATAGATCTCGTTCTGCTAATTCCGAATATGTACTTAACTCAATTCGGTGCAAAACTCGAGTTATTGCACTTTTCGTAAGGACGGCAGATATTTACTGTACACTGCACCTAACAATGCAGGCAATCCGCGCAAATGTTCAAAACCATGATGAAAATGATGAAGTTAAATATGAAAAAAATTTATACCAGCCCAGTTAGGTGGCACATACGGTTTTGTAGTGCTTACGTGCTTACAATATTAAATATGCCGTGTTCTAACTGACCAAAATTTCGCAATAAATAAACAAAATCATCGCGCGATGATGCACGAACTAGTTTAACTTTTGTCAAAGACACAAATTTGCTGGGGTCCAGTGCGAGCAATTCCTTACTTTAATGGCCTAAGCGTCACTGCAGAACCGTGCATAGGTCAGCGAGTGTTACATAAAATATTTGATGAGATAATCTTTATAACAGACATCGTCTAGCGTTATCCCAGTCGCATGCAAGGCTTTATAGACTCACGCCTGTCAGTTGTCCGAAGCCTAGTATAAGAATATTTGCATGTTCTGAACGCAGAAGATGCATGCATTTTTAGAATTTTGTACTTTCAGTTCGTTGTAGCTGGGTCGTGATTTTAAGTTATTTAATCGTTAGTAATTTTCTCGCTATAAGAAACTCTATAAAAAATATTTTACAGAAATTGCGATGATGATAAGATTCTACAAAATCCTTTTTTCATAACAATTGAGTACTTACTGATTTTTTTACGTCGGTGTGGAGTGAACTTTATGGACCCTAGTATCTTTGTAATTTGGCTCCCTTCACATTGGGCGTCAGCACCTCACAACGCAGCGGCACCTCGGCGTATACGCCGCGTCAGCCGAGCGTTCTTTGAGCGACCGGCTGCTTACCACTAGAGATGTTCGCTTTATCATAGATAACTTGATAAGTAACATATTATTTTATAATAGCCATACAATTTGTTATTTATAAAGCCCGATAACATGCTATGCTATTTTGTTTGAATATAGGTAAAGCAATTATGTCCTAGATATAACCTAGGATTGTCACCTAGCAAAGCTTTTAGGCGTCCCGTACTTTAGTTATGCGTGTTCCTTGAGCGGCCGCTCGGTGTGTGCTAGGCGGGCACTCTTCGTGCGCTCGACTTTCACTTTGAACCACATTTCTTGGTATGGCATCTCTGCCTACCACTTATACTTACCGGATATAGCCGGTTGTATGCGCCTATTGTCTCATAAAACAAAACTAACCGATCTGTCTATTTCATTAAAGTCGCCACGTAAGTTGCTAAATTGGCAATACTGCGAGTATCGCACAGCAACAATATGATAGAAGTCATTAAAAGTTAATTCGTTTAACACACGACTTCATTAGTGGCACCGACTATAGATAGCATAAAGCTAGACTACTAACAGTTAAAAATAACGTTTTATCGACATCCTCGTGCGATATATGGCGATCTAATCAATATTGTTTGCAGCAGTCTTAAAGATGGTGCTAGAGTGCTGGGGCTAGCATACATAATATCATTAGTACTTATTAACTTCATAGTAAATAAACAAGTAAATGGTGAACAAATTTTGTATTTTAAATGTGGTAAATTCTATTAAAACATTTTATTATGTACTAGCTGTCGTCCGCGGCTCGTGCGGCTCCGGCGTGGATGTTGGTTATCGCGATAACAGCTATCCTATGTCCTTCCCTGGGTCTTTTATTGATTGAAGAATTAGTTATTGGTATAAACATCTACTTGTTAGCATAAAGATGAACGATTATGATACGAAGAAAGTGATTAATAAAACATTTTGACACCAGAACGTTTAAGGCTGATTAAAAATAAAATGTTATATTATGTAACTACTACTATAACTAACTAACTATAGGTATTATTTTATCGATTTGTAGCCGGGCCAGGGGCACGGCAATCGATATTTAGTTAAGCGCTTAAATGTTTAAAGTTCCTCAACAAATGTTCTATATCTTCAAGTTTTATGAGTCAACAGTAAATGCGCATCAGACTGCCCAATTGACAGACCTATGTGTGTTATAGTTTAGATAGGCACTTGCAGTTCCACATCTGATGTTCCAGATCTTCGATTTTTATAAGTTTACAAGAAATGCTCATTGGACTGAACAATTTTTGCTAAGCCATCAATTCAGTAGTCAGTCTAGTTTAGATAGGCTCTACCTTATCAGATGTTTCAGATCTTCGATTTTTATAAGTCAACAGAAATATAAAATATTCTATTAAAAACAAAACGCACGTACACCTAATGAAAACAATGTGATTTACAATGATGATGGAGAGAACAAGACACTTAGTTGAGAAATTGAAGAATACTTTAGTAATAAGTACCGGCTTTCAATTTTCGTACCGACTCTACTTTTTAACCAAACTTATAGTACTGGTAATAGAACGCGTAATATCGCAATTTATGCAAGATCAAGACCCAACGTAACGGGAATCATGTTATGTAACCGTACTTTCTTACGTAAATAACCGCACCTAATAGTCCGTCCCGCTACAGAAACCCGTCATACGCTACAGTGTTGCCAGCTTAGAAGATTTCCCACTAAAACTGGTGATTTTAAGTGGCAGAAATAAATAAGCAGACGCACACAATGAAAATAAACCTTTAAACTGCTACGTTAAGAACAATTAATTCGTCTGATAATTACAAACAAATTCAAAATAGCCTTTGTTTTGAAATAACTTGTACGTTGATTTATTTAAAATTGTTAAACTGCTTTACAAAATAAATGGTAATATGATTTATTATAACTTTATTGTTACTTAAAAGGGAACTTATAACTAGTGTGCAACTGATCGTTATGTAAGAAAATCTTAGTGGACATAACTGTGTTATGTCATGTGTCTAGTTAAGGACAATATTTCTAAGTGTTTTATGGTAGTTTTAGTATTCGGATCAGATGGAAACCTGATTTAATTGTTGGCAACACTGGTGATGTCATCTGCTGTACCACAATGTAAAAAACCAATAGAAGTTAAACTTATACGTAGACGGTCGCGCGAGTGTTATCATGTCTGTTTTATGCGGAATAACTATTACGGCAATCAAATGGTACTCGTATCTAGTTTTTTTTAATTGATAATTGAGAATAAAACTGATAAAAAAACTGATTTGCAAACAATTTCAAACCATGATGAGTTGCAAATTAAATTCACAACGAAAAGCAAATGCAATTTGCTACAAATTTTCTTGTCAAAGTGTTGAAGTTTTTTCGTCCTCAACAAAAAAAATCTATTTAATTTATCTTTACTGCCTCCAAACAAGAACCAGTCCTCCAACTTGAGACTCCGCAGCCCAAGCTCCAAGACTACCATTAGCTCCAATTTTAACTCATTGCAACGATCATGAAAACAGGGGTTGGCAAAATATGGACAAAACTCTAAAACTACGGCACTCTGTGGGCTATTGGAGTTGATCTTCCGCCCAAGTAAAGGAAACTGCAATGTTCTGCAGCACCTCAATGTCCTGGGGAGAGACGCAGCAAAATATTTGGTAAATCAGTGGATAGCATGATTTACCGACAAAATGCGTTTATTTTTCTATAGTTCTTCTAAAGCTCTATTAGATCATAAGCCTTAGCCTGGCTCATAAAAAGACTAAAGACACAGTAATCATGAAGAAACATTATAATAACCTAATGGAACAATATCATAGAAAATCTTATTTATTCATGGTTTTACGACAAAAAGTGTCGGAACCAAAGTTGTAGAGAATTTAATTTAAAGATTTTTTTTTTTTATAGACTCACGCCTATATCCCCAAAGGGGTAGGCAGAGGTGTAATATTACACCCACATTTCGCCATGAATTTTTAGGTCCCACGTAATAGGGGGCGAGCCTATTGCCGTACCGGGCAGATTACCAGACTCCGTGCTGCTACTGAGAATTTCCTAACGGAAAAATCCAATAACACTTTGACCGACCCGGGAATCAAACCCGAGACCTCCCAATCCCACACGCACATTTATGCCGTGAGACCAATGAGGCAGTTTTTCCAAGATGGTGGCCGAGGGAAAAGAGGTACGACCCCACAAATTTTAATCAAGCTTTAAAGTAGCCGTCCCTACACATCTGTAAAAAGAAATTGCGTGTTCTGACAAATGCAACCCAAATGTAATTTTTCAATGATTTAATAGTTTCTGATAAGAACATTATTGTGTTGCCTGAGAATATAACCAAATATCTATTTAGGTGGTAGAAATCTTCAAAAGCGACAATTAACTGCTTAAACTTAATAATAAGTTGTTGTTCTTTGTTGCTCCATGAGGATGGCACCTATATTCCGCGCTATACCTGACCGTTTTGAGATATCCTATCGGTAAGCGACATCTATGTGTAGGTTGCTCGAGTGCACTTTGTATGTAGTTTAACTTCTGTTGGTTTTTTTGTTTGTAACATGCCTTCGCTGAAAACGCGGCGTCGACGCCGAGCTGTCGCTGCATTGACGCTGACGCCTATGAAAGCATTTTTAATGAAATAAATTAAGGAACACCTACTTAAGTAGCTTTAGCGAGGTAATACAATTATATTAATGAAAGTAGGTTTTGCGTGTTAACGTTGAAATTACAAGATCTTTAGTGTGAAAGCAATTAATTTGAGAAACACCCACAATCTTCTGGAAGACGACGGAAAACATTTAGGAAAAACTTTTATCTAGCTTATTTAGATCTTGGCGTATGTTGTGGATGAAACACTTAAGTTTCAATACAGCAATTACATCATATTTTATTAATAAGAGTTTATAAATAATTAAGTTAAAAAGTTAGAAGTTCATTGGCATTTGACTGGAATCCTTTATAACTAGGCATCGTAATACTATATCAATAGATATATTAAATACCTAACTATGACGGTCATAGGGCCGTCAGTGAAATTACGTAGAAACATTCTTTCTTTCTTTTTTGTGTAAGCGTGAGGCCAACTCTGCGTTTTTCGGGCTTCCAACGATTCCCGTCCTGAGGCAAGATGACCTAGCGATGCACGTCCTGAGACAAGAACCGGGACCGACAGCTAACGTGGCCTCCGAACGGTAGCGCTCTGATATAAATGCCACACGCGGTAACCTATCCAAAAGGCGACCTGTGCAAGACTTGCTTAACTTTGACGACCTATAACGATAATTAGGTAAAGTCTCGCTATGAGCGCTACAGAGTTTTCATTTAAGGATTGTCTTACTCGTAGCTACGGATAATCGAACATACTTGTAGTTGCTCAAAGTATATACATACACTAGAGGACGCCAGCAGCTACGCCTGCATTTTTTTAAATTTAGCCGTTTTGGCCGATCCCGTGGGAATTTCAGGAAATCCCTTCTTAGTGCACCCCTACGGTCCCCAAGGAACATACATGCCAAATTTCAGCTTCCTGCGCCCAATAGTTTCGTCTGTAGCGTGTCTGTCAGTCAATCAGTAACGCAAGGATTTTATATATTAAGATATTTATATTTTGACCCAGTATCAACCTCAGTATATTTATGTCTTTAGCCATCAGTGCCTTAGAACATGAATAAAGCAATTATCTTCCTTATGGGTGACTTATATACATCCCCTGCGCCTCCGTCTGCTTGGACCTTTTCCCCCTTTATGGCGAATTAACAAAATTGCTCTCATAATGCTCATTTGCCCTCCCAAGGAACATATCTACATGACCAGCTTCTTACGTCCAGAAGTTTCGGCTCTGAGTTGTCTGCAAGTCAGTAAGTCACCCAGTAACCGAAGAGTTTTATATGTACTGATTGATACCCCGTTTCTACCTTATTATTGAGGAGTCATCATCCCGAATATATCATATTACCTCCCTTATATATGGACAGTGCAGAGAATTGTACTGATGAGTAAAGCTCACTTTGTGTCTGACTTATTTTGATTGCAATTGCTAAGCTAATTTGCGATTCAACTAGAATAACTGTCGTTGTGACGTTTGACTTTTACGGATTTACGGTAGAGACCATTACTGTTGTATTTTCTAAAGATCGCTTGGGCCAGGTAAAAAAAAATATTACGTAAATGGTGTCCTTCAACAAAGGCTATTAATTACTACCAAATTTAATATCAAGTTATTCAAGTAGATAAAGTAGTAAAAAAACATTTAACACTCGCTTACACGGCTGTACGTGTTTTTCTTTCATTAAATTCTATTGACTTTCATTGAATTTATGCCATTTCTAATCAAGAATTATTTAAGAAGCTGCCTGTAGTATGATTACCATAGACTTTTTATTATAATCATGTTTTTCAGTTACAATACAGTATACTTTAATTCCATGAATTTATCTCAGGTGTATCATCATCTTCGTCATTGTCTTAGCTTTATATCAGTTGTATCCAAGACTTGTCTATCCAGATTAAGTAAAATAATATAAGCTATCGACAGAGCGACTGCCGCCTGACCTCCGCATTCTCTGCAAGGAAAGCAATATGCCATGGCTTAGGGACCAGTGACAATATATACATATAATCAAAGGGATTAAAAGTTTAATAATTATGGAGAATCATCAATTTATTAACTCAGATTTTTTTAACTTGCCATTTATAGGAATCACATTATGACCTATTTGAATTAATCATTTTGCCTTTGATTACATACAAATTATAACGACTGCCAAAGGTCTTACTGACAGGGGAGACCGACGAAAGCTCTTCAAAGATAACAGAATTATACCCCAGTATACAATAGAAGAGCATAATATTCTTAATCTGAACAGTTTAAGTTGTTTTGTAAACTTAATTCGATTCGTTGCAGCTGTTATACATTAACTGCTGGGTGGGCATAAAATGATTCTAGTAGGTACGTTAACGTAACTTAAATGTCAAAATTTACAAATGTAATGATCTGATTTTGGCTTTAATCGTTATAGGTAACGGAAATATTAAAACAACAGCCTCAAAGTACACTCAAAATAATATTGATCTCGCATCCTCGCTTAGATCGTCGTGTTCATAGTAGCAAAATGTAGGTACCTTATTTATTAAAACTACGCTAGCCATGCAGCTCTACCGGCTGAAGGTTATATGAGTTACCAAGCAGACAATATATAGCTGTACAGTTTGTGAACATTTTCAGTTTACTTGGCAAAGAAAGGTCATAAAATATTCGGTATACTTACATAGCGCCGGGCAAAAAGCAATCAAAAACTAATGTGCCCTATTCAGGCGTATTTATTTACCGAGGCCAGTTGTTCGGGTATTTTTCATGTGGTCAAATATCAATCGGTCAGGATCTCTATTTGCCGCTGTATGCTCTCGGAGGGTTGAAGATTGCCGTCTGAACGTGATTGATATTAGTCTAGGAGGCAGACTAGTAATTTTCGGGCAAAGAAAATGTATCTGTTTAGTTAGGCACTGTGTTATTGGACTTGTAGGTTTCTTGTTGATTTACACAGCTATGGGATATTACAACTATGTTTCGCTGTAGTGTTTTTATTTATGACTGCGCCGAGATAGCTTCGTTTGATCGGGAAGCATACAGCGAGCATGATACTTACGTTATGATTTTGAGGAAGTGCTGGAATGTTCTGAGCGTTGAGTACTGATATTGAGAACTTCAAGAGTTTTAAATCAGTATTTAGTGATTGGAAGCCGAATTTACAGTCTTTTTATGGGCTACAATTACAGCATGTGGACTTTTGAATTTATGATAAGCTGGTAAGAAGGTAAGTGCGATGGAAAGTACGATATGCGATAGAGTCACCCTCATCTGTGCATTAACTATAATTTCCATTAACTATAGTTCCAATCTCTTTTGAAGTAATTCCTACTAGACTTCAGTTACCTCGCCAAGTACAGAATGGAATGGAATTATCTTTTAACCAAACGCCCAGCTAATATTATACAAAAAAATACATTAGGAGCCCTAAAAAAACGACAATTCCTCGTGTAACGATAGAGCTTTATTAGAAATGCAAATTTTGGTATACTTACGCATAATTTAATCTTTAAAGGCCAGGATAATACCACTTTATTTATCTATGCAATATCTGATCGCTTCAAGTTTAGGTTGCGATTGTCTTTTGTCTTGGAACCTAACGACTCTCTGTTTACATCATATTCAGTATTATTCAATCATTGTTTTTAGTTACTCAGGTACAAAAATTAATGAACACGATTGCCTCCTAATTTATTTCAATGGGTTGACAAATTAGTATAGCTAATTGGCAGAAAATCAAAATGGGTGCGTTGCTTCGTATTTTATTTATTGAAGATGTAGATACAATGTAACTTACAGAAGGGAGATTAAGAAGATATTTACAAGGTGTTAAGATAAAATTTAAAATATATTTAATACTTTTAAAATGTCCGTGTCTTAAAGAAAAAAATATCTAAGAAAGTAATGACAAAATAATATCAAGCAGAAAATATTACAAGGCATAACCGAGATGTAAGTAATCATATTTAACAATCATTTATATAAATAATATATTCGAGTTTTTAAATATCCTAAATAATTTTATTAATAACTATAATAATTATTGCCCTAATCAAAACTTTAACTACATCTTACGTACGTGCACAACATTTAACAGTGATTAAATTTATCTATCAACTAGTGAATTACCTAAACAAATAAAGATCTTATTTAATTAAAAAGATTAACTTAATAGAGATCTTACTTATACTTAAACTAAACTATTATTATTATTGTTTGATATGTTTAATATTCTTGTATTATGTCAGCCGTTGTGAACAGCCTTCAATCTCAGACGTCGGCACAAATTAGGACAATGCATTACACAGTGAAATGTTCCAGACTTCTATGAATTTATTAGAATAATTATCTAAAGTTACGTAAATTATAACATTGTATTCAAAAGTTTCGGATTTACCTAATTAACTGTATAATGTTTTTGTATTTTTAGGTAAACTGAGAAATCCTTGACTTTTAACAACGTTTCGTTAAAATAATAATGCTAGTCTCCAAATGTATGCCTCCTTCTGCGATTGAAGTTATTTCAAAGCCGATATAAAATACGCAAAAATTCTTTTGCTTCCTTTTTTTTCCTTTTAATTCCTTTGTAAATTAAACATTAAATATTTTATTATTCAATAGATCACGGAAATATTTTCACGTAAATTTATCGTGAATGCGCAGAAAAAGGGACATTAAAAACATATAAATATTCGTTGATTCTGGATTTTGGAAGCAAATATTCTATTTAAAAATAATTTCACCCTTACACCGTATGCGCCATCGTTCTTTTTCAACTTTGCGAAAGGTGTTCCGCCTTACAAAGGTCAAGTACCTCAAGTTATAACATATGAAACACTGAGATGTAAGACAAGGAAGGAAAATGTACGTCTTGCTTTTTCTGATAGATATAGTCTGAAGTAGCTGTAATATTACGTACAGCACAGTGGTAGCATTTATTAGAGGCAAAAAGACAGGTAATTTGTAGTCAGCAAATAAGTTGTATTTGAAATTGTCCATCATATTTTAGCCAATGCTTTCATTGGTAGTACGGACTACGTTTTTGGAAAAAAAACAAGTATTGAAGTCATTATAAAAACGAATATTTCGAAAAAAAATTGATAAGCTTAGTAGGAGTTTACGTCTCAATTCGTTTCGATCGGTGTTCTACACACTGATTGACTCGCTTCGAGTCTCTCTTTCTCAAACAAATACATAATTGTGACTTAAAACAGACCGAAACTGACATACCTAGGTGTACTTTCAGTTCGTTGATTGAATGTATTTTTTGGAGTCACTTTTAATAAAAAATGTAAGTAGATCTGCGGCTAAACTCATACCAATTCCCATGAGCTGTGATCGTTTGTTGTATGACCATTAGTATATTATTTTAATAACAAACCAGCACAATAACGCATCATTGTGCTGGTTTTTTTACCATTTTAATAAATTTACACTTCGCTTTGATATAAGTGATTTTGCAGATACAGAAAAGATAAAGTCTGTTTTGATTCATTTTTGTTTGAATTGTAATTTATGCGCCGAGCATCGAAATGTAAATTTCTCTTTGCTTGAAGATATGGGCGATGACATCATGATAATTAAAATATATTGATCGCCCCATGCTGATTACTCAGTATCATTTTATAAAGTACTTGAGACATTTGTATGACTGTTTGACTTCTTAAATTTCAGTGATATTATTCGGAACTATCTAAATGACATTTTTATTTTTATTAAAAGGCATGTAAACTGTATTTTGTATAAGTTGTTAGTAAATATTAATTTTATTATAAATAAATTCTCATGCGGACACTGAAAATGTAAATTCCAATGTCTCCATTTGTATAATCATTGACGAGTCAATCTAAAAAAGTACTACATTTTTTGGATAGATTAAGTTAATGGGTAAAATTAAGACGTGTATACCCGGTGTTTCACAAATTACAAGATACTTTAAGCCTTAAAAAGCTGTGTTCAGGGCTCACCATCAAGCGTATTACCTATGGACATTTTATGCTAAATAGGTATTATTTAGACTTATTCAACTAACTCTTCAGTCTTGAACGTTACACTTCAATAGAATATTCCTAAAACCCGCGTCGTAAAATCTCTCCACAACTCGTAAATGAACTATAGACTGCGTGTTTTAACTTTTCTATTGCGTAAAACAACACCCGTAATTATGACCAGGATGACATATAAGGTATAGACACACAACGGTTCAATTAAGTCAGATCGACTCTGTATCATTCTCCACAAACATTTGAACATTCGGGCTACGATTTAGTTTCTCTTGTTAAAGGTTTCAATTTGAACGATATAGATTAAGTATCTAGGAATCAGAAAAATCACATTCACTAATAAATAAAACACATTTAGGACAATGCACGACCAAAACTTACGACACCTAAAATAGTAAGCGAAAATGTACAACATTCATCCACTTTGAACGTAATATTACATAGTTCACTTATATTTATTTCATATCACTTACATCTATATAAAATTAATTAATCCTAACAAATGAAATTATCACAAATATCAAAAAATTCACTTTCCGTATAATAAACCCTGTATAATTAATACAATACTTAATTATATATAAAAATATATTGCTCAGGGTTTCAGTGGTTCGGTCTATCAAATCAGTGCTTTAAATTTGCCTGTGGGTTAACTATTTTAACTTCTTTATAAACTCATACAATTTAAACACTTAATAAATGTAACATAACCGTAACATCTTGTTGTTCCCATTCTTTAGACGTTACCATTCAATTTCGAATCTACAAAAGATTACAAACGACCAAATGACAATAAATAAATCGTGAATTTTATGATATATTTAAAATGTGTTAATATAATAAAAATGTTGCTAAGTATAAATAAAATATCTCTTTAGGTTTCTTACCCTAAAATACGCTAGATGTATACATAAACGATTTAAAAAATGTTACATACTAGTGATTGATATGTTTCATGATATGTATTTGATATGTAGATCACAACGAAGTAACTTGTCCATCACAGTTTGTACATGGACTGTTGTCTAGTCCTCGGGCCAAGCGAGGTCTTCGCCGATGAGGTCGTAAAACCTCTGGTTGTGTTGGATGAAGAACTTTCTTAGTTTAGTGACGACCGCTGGGTCGACTCGCGGGTGCTTCCTACCCTTCGTCTCGCGGAGACATTTATCCGTAGTGTCGTTCCGAAGACAATAAAATCCTTTGGTTTCATTGAAATATAAATTCTTTCGTCCTGTTTCGATAAACATATTACACATTAGATGAATCTATGAACAATTACCAAAAAATATGGGTCTGTTATATAGTTAACTACATATCTACTTACCAATTTTATGTTCAAGTCCGAGAAACTTCTCGATGCGTCGGAGTTGTGGCACAGGATCCTCTATGAGTAGATCCCTATTGGCTACGAGAATTTGTTCTCGTGGGAATACTTCGAGCCATCGGTAGAGGTAGGCGTGGTACAGAGATATGGCTATCGGCCTGTTAGGAATAGAAAGAAAGACGTTATGGAGCAGAAATCAAAGCAATGTATAAAATTAAGTATCGGGTTGACCTATTTAATAAATTATTACAGTCCTTTTGTTGGTCTTCATCTCTAGAGACTTCTCGGAAGATTGACCCATCAGGTGAGATAACGAGATGTTCGAAAGGCTTGGCGGCGTCGGGCACGGGGTGGCCGGGTAACAGCGGGTGCGCCGGTGCTGAAGGCGTCGCTCGGCTGCGCAGTTGAGTATAATCCGAAATGGCGCGCGTCACCGGCTCCCTCACTATCAGTAATAGACGGACTGAAGAGTTCATTGCCCTTACCCGCTCGAGTACCTACGGAGAAAAAGTATGCAGTGTAGTTAATAAGAAATGACGCAATAAGTTCTGCTGCGTAGAAAATTCCTAGATGGAATGTTGATACTTTATATTAGTAAACACAAGCAATTATTTTACTTCACAGTCGCGTGTGAAATGAATGTTAATTGCTAACAATATAATAAATAGCTTGAAGTAAATAAAATGCTTTGCTATAAATGTAATTAAATTTTAGTGCCTATGCCTATTTAAAGATTTTTTTATAGTTGGAAATAATGATATTTATAGCAAGTTTGCTTACCTCGGGTGTGACAAAGAAGCTAGGACTTTTCTCGTTAGTGATTTGTCCCTTAAAGGATAGTGGCATTTTACTCCTGTACCAGTCGAGGCCTAGTGCGTAGTTTTCATCTCGATCGAAGAAGTGTACCTCTCCTGAAGCCTTCTGTATCATGGGATGAAGGTACAATATCTCTAGAAGAGCGCGCGTGCCGCATTTGTGCACGCCGATAATATGAGCCTGCAAGAGATGTATGGAGTCAACATATGGTGAGGATATTACTACATAGTAATGTAGCGGGGGGGCGGGCAGTAGCCCGCCCAAAATAAACTCAAAAACTACTGAACGGCTTTTCGTTTTCACGAGTACATCATAGATTCGGTAGGTATAGGTTGATTCGTACCGAAGGTTTAGGTGAGTAATTTATATCTGTTTTCTGTCAATGATATTTTTTTTACATGTGTTTTTAATGGTGCGCAGCACGCTTTGTACGTACGTGTAATATGATTTGGTACGCTTAAAATCTACAAATTGCCAATGATTAATGTTATATATACCTAGCTATACTCAAATATATAGTGAACGTTAGAGGTAACGCGCAAGTTGAGCATGTAGACGAACTAGAAGATTAGCCGCTATATGATAATATTAAGCGGTTCAATATTATTTACCTGTGGGAGTCTGCGTGCAGGTCTTGGTTGTCGGGGAGGTCTTAACCGTTTCTTAGTGCCATGGGATGGTTTATCGTACGACTGTTACTTTCTTGACTTTGGAGGATCTTCCGACCCTCACTCGCCGCCGACGCTATGCTGGCCGCCTAAGAAAATAAAAAAGACAAGAAATATTAAGATAAGAAAATGTCGTGTCATAAGAGAGGCATGTACCTATTCAAATTCATTTACTACGGAATTCAATATTCGATCTATAGATAGATCTTTAGATTTTAGATTCGTTTTTGACATAAGCTCAATACAAAATATGTCAAACACGAATCTCGAATCTCTATATCCATGTATGGATCGAATATTGAAAATGGCCGTTATTCATATAGGTTATGAGGCAAGACTTATAAACGTCAATTTCTTTTTTAACTACCAGGTTCCTGATGGTAGGGCTATGAGAATAGCCTAGAAGAAACTATCAAGCGATGGACTGATACAGGTTGCTCATGATCACAGGGTGTATTTGCAGCAGTGTGCTAACTGCGATGCGCATGACACCGCCGCGCTGCTACGGGTAGTCGACGACAACGCAGTGGTTTTAGTAAGGAGACCTCGAACAACTTTTCAGAAGAGTCTCACTTAACTCTTTTATCAATCACAAAATTGATACAGAGTGGCGAACGCTGCTAATAATTACAGGAATATAGGCATAATATGTTCATATCAGATTGGCTTGGACTGGATTTATCAAAATAAACATACTCCGAACAAAAAATACTAAGATATTTTTGAGACAGAAACGAATCAGTCCAAAATCTAGAATGTCCTTTTAATGAGAATATAATTGTGATTTATTATATCTATTTGAAGCTAAAAATCATTAATCAAGCATATTTTATATCTAAAAAGCATATGTCTAAAACACGTTATCCTTAATACCATAAATAGATAAAATCGTAATTAGCATAAAAGATTGTTGCCACTATAACAAAAACGAAGGCTTTCGCTATTCTGATAAGCACTGCTTTCAGTGCTATGGGCTTTAAAAATGAAAAACAAATAGCCTATTTTTCTTTGCCAATCTGGATTGACTTTTTTAAATCCAGATAAGCCGCTTTGCCTGCTTTAAAAAGCAAGACATGCCGCCTTTTCCTGTTTCATGAGGCATTATAGATAAATATGAGACGGGCGTAAATACAGCTAGCGTCTACTTTCCACCTCTAGTACGTATTTATTCACGAATTTTGCAACTTATGACGGCTTAAATAAATTACGTTGGATCTCTATCCCCAGTGGTAGCGCAGTCACTGTTCAAAGCGGAACATATTATAGCGATATAATAGTAGTGGTATCCAATTCACCACTGCTGGGCACGGGCCCCTTTCCATTATGAGAAGGGTAAGGCCATAGTTCACCACGCTGGCCAAGTGTGGGTTGGCAGACTTCACATGTCTTTCGAGAACATTATGGAGAACTCTCAGACATACAGGTTTCCTCACGACGTTTTCCTTCACCGTTTAGCGAGCGACAATTAACAATTTAATACGCACATAACTCCGAAAAGTCATCGGTGCGCGCCGTGGAATTCGAACCCGGACCCTCTGCGTAGTAGTCTGTCGGTCTCTCCACTAGGCTATCGCTGCTTATTGAATATACTGCTTATACCCTATAAATCAGTAAGCTATAAAAAGCTTGTATGAGATGAATTCTAACTCTCAATTTGACGTAATTCGCGGCCGTTCAAATTTGATGGCAGAGCTAATTTACCCGTGTCATCGGTACTGATAGATGGGGGTGCTTTGCAATATTGCGTCACGAACATCAGTTGCGGGATTAACGTTAAACACGCCGCGACTGTCAATGTTCGGTTTGCACCTACTCATCCGATTATATGTAATGGCGGCGCTTTGTGTGTTTAATTGAAATTCTCCATTATTCTCCTTTTGTATAATTAATTAACTCCGCTTCCCCAGGCACGTAATTAATTCCGAGATAGATTAGCTACTTATGTTCAATATTAAAGAAATAATATCTTATTTACTTGAGTGGTAACATGGAAAGAACATTAAAACAACATTTTCAGAGGCTCTTATTTTTCGTTATTTACACGTGCCCCGCATATTGTTGCTATGAGATTTTTTAAAGCCACGGACGTGTCCCAAGGCTGTATAAGGTAGGTAAATCTCGTTACGATTCAACTTGTTGATGTCGTAAACCGTAACATTGTTAATCAAGGGTGTCATAAAAAGGGCGGCGCTGTCATGTTATCTGCGAAGAACGGTTCAGAACATTAATTACGATTACGAGTGCGGTAGTCAGTGGGTGAAGGCTTGGCGGGCACGCCTTGCGGCACGCCACGCGTTCCGGAACTCGGCCAGCTCGAGTAAGTCGCTTTAGGTTCAATTCACACTGAAGAGAGCAGAAACATGTGGCGCATTGGCGACCTGTTTTATTGTTATACAATTTTAAACTTTATAATTATGCTTGAAGTGTTTAATATCGTTTGAACATTTTGGGCAGCAGCGTCGTTTGCGAAATCGCGATGTGTTCGAATCTATCAAACAATATTATGCACTATGCAAATTTGTTTATTTATTTATTTATTTATTTATTTATTTAAGGTTCACTAACAATCGCTTCTACTATTACACTGATATATAACAAACACTTTTATATAACTTAAATCTAAGTACAGCGATCACTTATAAGTAAACACAGCATTTAAAAACAAAAGAATGTAGGTAATGACAATTACGTATGCAATTTTACTTAAAAATAGTTACCTTCATGGCAATATACTAAAACAGGTTACATAATTATTATACACACGCACAAATCAGTAAACATAGTAAGGAACATAAAATATATTACTGATCACTAATAGTACAGCGGAATTTATTTATTGAATCCGCATGGATATCAACTGTTCCACTTAAATTATTTAAAATTTTGCATAGTCTGGGTATTGGCGAGCTTGTCCCTAGTACTGTTCTACGAAAGGGGGGACACATTGGAGTGATAGGGTACCTAGGTTGTCTACGAGGAACTCTAATGTTGAACTTGCTTAGAAGTGACGGGCAATCAATTTTATTATTAAATAGTTTGAATAGAAACATTAAATCTAAAATATCTCTACGTTTCTCTAAAGATGTCATATGAAAAAACGAAAGTCTGTCTTTATAAGAAAAACTTCTTTTAGCCCTACCAACACAACGGGCGAGATGCCAGACAAACATTTTTTGTATGCGTTCTAACCTTAAACAATGTGTAGCATAGTGTGGTCGCCAAACTGTCGAACAGTATTCAAGGGTACTTCTTACAAGACTGTAATAAATAATTTTTTTAGTTTTTAAATCTTTGAATAGCTTGACATTCCTCAACGTAAAGCCGAGCATTCGGGCAGATTTTTTGACAATAAATTCTAAGTGAGGAAGAAAAGACAATTTCCTGTCAAAAAGTACCCCTAAATCCTTAATAATATCTTGTTCCTTTATTATATGATTATCAATGTGATAGTTAAAAGATGTTAAGTCACTCTCCTTCTAGAAAACTTTACATGAAAGCATTTTTTGGCATTAAGTTGCATGCCATTGTTAACACACCATGCAGACAATCTATCTAAGTCCTGTTGCAGCAAAAAACAATCATTTACAGATTCAATAGTCCTAGCGAACTTTAAATCATCTGCATACATGAAAACAGATGAAAATTTAAAACAATTGGATATGTCATTGATAAAGGCATTAAACAAAATGGGTCCAATATGAGAGCCCTGGGGCACCCCAGATGTTATACTAAACGTGCTAGACTGATATCCGTTAACAACCACCGCAAAAGTACGGTTTTCTAAGTATGATTTTAACCATTTAAGCAAAGAACCAGCGAAACCATAAGCCGAAAGCTTGGCTATTAATATACTATGCGGTACTGAGTCAAAAGCTTTACTGAAATCGGTATACATAACATCTATTTGTTTATTCTGATCGACGGGCTCTATGAGAGTTTCGGTAAAAGTGACAAGGTTAGTACAAGTGGAGCGACCGTTTACAAAACCATGTTGGGAAGGATTAAGGTACAATTTTAAATGTCCTTGTAACAGTGGGCACAGTAGCATTTCAAATACCTTAGCAAAGGCACACAATATAGATATAGGTCTATAGTTGCTTACTTGAAAAGTATCCTCACATTTATGGATTGGAACTACTCTTGCAGCCTTCCATTCGCTGGGAAACAGTCCGGAAGTCAAAGACCTATTAAAAATTATGCTCAGCGGAAGAGCCAAGAATGTGGCACATGATACACTAAAAACTGGGGGGATATTATCTGCTCCAGCACCCTTATTTATATCCAACCCTTTCAAAACGTTTAAAACATCAGTCTCACTTATGTAAGGTTTTGTAACGACTATACTATTATTATTTATTGTTTCCAAATTCTGCAAATAATCGTTAGGCATCGTATTAATATTGCTACTACTATAAACCTTTGCATAATAGTTTGCAAAGAGATTACAGACATCCATGCCAGATGTCGCACAAGAAAGTCCATCGCTCATGTAATTCGGATATGTACTACTGCTACTACGTTTATTGTTTATGAAACTCCAAAATAATTTTGGGTTGTTAATAATACCCTGCTCGATACTAAGTATGTACTGTTTATAGCAAGTCGCAGCTAGCAATTTACAGCGACGCCCCACTTTCTTCATTGCAAGTTCATCTAAGGGATTTTTGTAAAGTTTGTAACGTATTCTAAGCTTATTCTTTTCATTGAGAGACCGAATCAAGCTATGGTTAAATCACGGGGGAAATGATTTAGTGTTTCTTTTACTCACAAAAGGTACAAATTTACGTATGGCTTCACGTATTTTCGTATAAAATATACTCAATTGTTCGTTAACATCATCTACGTTCCCAAGTATATTGACCCAATCGATATTTTGCAAAAAATCGTTAATACGCGTATAGTTCGCTTTGTAAAATTTATATCGCATACTAGTAGGAGAATACGGCAGACTTTGTGCATTACTCAGAGACAATGTAATTTCCAGAGGTGGGTGAAGCTTATCAATTACACAGAGCACATTACTAGATTCCGTAACATCACATGCTACATCTGTTAGTACTAAATCTAAAATACGATTCAACTTATTTAAAACATAATTAACTTGTGACAGGTTTTGCACGTATGTAAAATCTACCAGTTGTGATCCCAGATTCGGCACATTATAATTGCTATTTGGTTTCTTAATTGAAATCCAATCTATGCAACTTAAGTTAAAATCGCCAACTATACATGATTGATAACCATGATCATAATTAGCTGTACACTTGTCCAAAAAATGTTTTAAAATTGTTCTTTGTACCGGGGGAGGTAAGTAAACGGCACAAATTGCTATTGTCTTTTGAGAGCCCTTCAAAGGAATATCTAAAGTGATCCACAAATCCTCACAGAGACTCTCCCAAGTAAACATACGTTTAGATTTTAACTCGCTTTTTACAGCTATAAGAACACCTCCGCCTTCTTTGGTACTGTGAAAGCCTGTAGACTCCCTATCACGACGGTATACAACATATCTATTATCAAACAGTTCTTTAGACAATACACTGCCATTAAGCCACGTTTCAACTAGTATTACAACATCATAATCATTACAACTTATTTGAGTATAAAAAGTGTGTGTCTTTGTACGCAAACCACGTACATTCTGGTAATATATGTTTAAATGATAGAACTTAATAGTTTAAAAGAGTTACAAAAACAAGCAAAAACAAATGTTTAAATTAATTTATCTAAAGTGGTGTGATCTTTTACAATAATGTAGCCAGAATCGTCACTTTTGCGTACAAAAACTCGACCATTTCTGGTCCAGACATATTTATAATTTAATTGCTTTGCCTTAAGTCTGGTTGCGGCATGGAGAGCTTTGTTGGCTGGAGAAAGGTGTTCAGTAACATAAACGGGCATAATCGGTCCAGAAATGTTCAGCGTTGCACTGCTCAACTTATTTTGAGGGTTATCTTTGTTATATTTGATGACCCCAGCGAGAATCTCATCCCTAATTCTTGTTTAACATTATAACTGCTCACTGCTGCGCTGGTAGCCGCTGTATTTTTTTTCTTTGTGAATTGAGCTTTACCGAAAGGGTTTAAGCTTTGTTCGCTCGGTATGGTAAGGTGCATCAGCGATTTATAGTTTGGTTGTACTCGCGAGTGTGTTATGGTTCTCCGCAGATGTTATCGGATAGCCGGTTTTATTGAGCGTTTAATGCATTCTTCATCTATATGAAGAATACATTAAACGCTCGCGTATCTTGGCTACCCAACATACCACGCAATATTATTGGAAACTAAGCACTATAGCTACGATAAAATGAACTCGTAGTTGAGACCTTTTCTACTTATTATCTATGTTTGAATCAATTACCTATAATATTGCAATTCAAATATTATATTTATTTATTTTTATAATATTACTGTCGAGTGCTTTTTACTTTAATTTAGATTTTTATTTAGCAGCGCGAGTAGCGCGACATTTGAAAAGTACATTACTTATTACCAATTCTAATTTAATCAAATTTGTAGCTATCATAATATTAGAAATTAGAAGCCATTTCACAGACATCACTTTTTTTTTTCTAGTAATAGGCGGCAAACGAGCAGACGGATCGCCTGATGGTAAGCAATTACCGCCGCCCATGGACTCAAGCAACACCACCGGAGTCACAAGTGCGTTGCTGCCCTTTGGGGTTGGGAAAAGGGATAGAGTGAGGAGTGGGATGAGGGAGAAGGAATAGGGGATAGGGCCTCCGGTACTCTCACGTGTTTGAATTTGATTAAAATTTTGTTGGAAGATCTTCGGCAAGCATCTCGAGAATCGATAGATTCGCACGAATCTATCGATTCTCGAGATTAGCTCATTCGTCACCCACTTTATGGACTGGTCACGTAAAGAGTTACCCCTCTGTGTTCGGAGTCTGCTCTCATGGAGATCTTTGGCGTCGGCTTTGTTACGGGGTATCAGTATGTACAGTGTATCTACACCCAAATAATTGATAATGAACAAATATGGCGAGTATCTTGGATCACAATCGGGACAGCGCTAACATGATGATAAAACTTAAGGATGCGCTGGTCAGATGAAAGTCTCTCGATGGAAGTAAAAACTGAATAGACTAGAAAGCGTACCTCGGGGCTTCAATGTAAAATAAGTTTTAGCATAAATTGGTATAAAGCTACACTGCTGTTAAAATAATATAATGTTATGCTTATAAATAAAAATGTATCTCCGTCATACTGCGAGATGGTATACTAATAAATAACTTTATTTCGTTTCTCTAGCATGATAGGCCCATACAAACTTCGTCATAGCTTAAATATTGTGAATATTGTTTCGAACAAATCCGTAGAAAGAGAGAAAATTGACGCTGGCTGTTGTTTGAATAAGATAATTGGCAACGATTCAACGAAGTTAATAAAAACGTTCAAAAAGCATAACTACAATTTGAGCAATCAAATCATCACGTTGTGCTTCCTCGTTCCTCGATACTTTTGTCTATTCATCTTACTTTGTTTTTTAATCTTGGTCATACAACCATACTATATAATATTGGGATATTATAGGATAGCTCACACAAGACTATCTGAGTATAAACAAGGCAGAGTCTCTTCTATGGTAACCTGATTTACTAATAAACACACTTATACGAGCATACCTACCCTCAAGCCAAAATATACGCCAGGACGGGGAGTTGTGACAACAGCCCGTGCTACCATACCATACCTACCCTCAAATACTTACATATTATAGAAAAAATACACCCAGACACAGAACTGATTGACGATTAGTCCTGGGGGGCAACGAACCCAAGATTACTGGTTTAGCAGTCAGAGTGACAACATGCCATTATATATGACACGTACCTGTATGCTGTACAAGGCGCTGTCATATAGCATGTGGAAGGTAAGGAAGAGAGACAGCAGCGTGACGGAGAGGCGCGTCGTCAGTGTCACTACGCATTAGAGCAACAGTACAGTGTACATAGGCATGGCACGTACCTGTATACTGTACAAGGCGCTGTCATATAGCACGTGGAAGGTAAAGAAGAGCGACAGCAGCGTGACGGAGAGGCGCGTCGGCAGTTAATCACTAGAGCACAAGGCCAGCGTTCATATACATTACACGTACCTATATGCTGTACAAGGTGCTGTCATATAGCACGTGGAAGGTGAGAAAGAGCGACAGCAGCGTGACGGAGAGGAAGGCCGCGGCAAGCTTGGGCCGCGACACGCCCACCACCAACACGCAGTCTGCCAGCTCGCCCTCCGCCGGCCGAAACGACGACCGCGGCAACCATCTGTACACAATACAATAATCAATGAATATGCCTAGGTCATCAAGGTGAGGGCCATCATGCCATATTGGTATAATACTGAGATAATATGCCTTCACTATGGGACTCCATGACCGCTTAAGACCAGGTGGCGTGGAATCAATTTGGTGGACAATAATTTTTAAAAAATCTCTTCCATTAGTGAGTGATTGTCTGAGACATAACGGATAGCCAAAATACTAGGAGCAAGAAGTTGAAATTTGGCATGCTTATTCCTTGAGTAGTGGGTAGGAGGTTAGGGGATCGCTACGAGAGCATAGTTATATGGAAATTGCCCCCAAAGGGATTAAAAAGCAGGTCAGAGTTTGTACATAATTATGCAACTTTTAATGTGCGTGACATTCACGTTTACGAAGCAGCGGGCAAAAGCCAGTTACAATATATTAAAGGGAAATTTGAAAATTACGAACTACCTACTGCTCATTGCTTCATTTAAAAAAAGTCAATGTATAAACAAAGAGCATTGATCAAAGGACAGTATTTTATGCTTTAAAGTAAATTGAATGCACGGAATGCGTGTGTTTATTCGGTCGCCTAGCTGTTAAAGACTGTGTTGAATTTCGTAGCTCCGATCCCAACACGACACTGTACTTAGTGTTATCCACAAATTGCTATTTCGAGTCCGGCTGTTATTTATGTCTATCGATTGCATCTTTGCAAACTCCGCTGCGATACAATCTCATATTCTGTGGAACAGAAGTACAACCGATAATTTAAAACTATAGAGTCAAAGTCAAAATAATTTATTCATCTAGGTCACAAGGTGACGCTTATGAACTTCAAAATTTTTAAGTAAGTTACTTAATATACTAGTGTAGTACAATGTTGATATGGTATGCAAACCAATAAGGCTCTACCTCAAACTCTGAACAATAATAACACGAGCCTCAAATAGACAGAAAAAAGTATTACGTATACATATAGGTACATCACGGTATGAGATTACGGTATCGTTCCCAGACTTCTGCATGTTAATTTTGCAGATGAATCTGTTCACGTCAGTTGTTGAGAAGGGCTTGATACAAACGTGAAGCTAAGTGATAGCTGTCACAGGGAACAACACTCGCAGACATTTTTTATCCGTATTCATATCATTAATATTAAAAATGCGAAAATAGAACAGTCTGCCTAGCTGTTGCTTTTGCCATAAAATCGGGTATGGAGTCAGTTAGAACCTTAGATAGGACATAAGCTTCGTTTTTCATTACCATAGTAAGGTAAACTACGAGTATAGTTTCACAAGATCAAATCTACGGACTTTGTAAGTATTGTTATAAAAACAAAACTAGCTTTATTTCTTTGTCTCCTGTCTGAACATATCTTATTGTTAGAAAAAGATTTTGCCTATGGACATAATATAATATATTAAAGAAATAAGTGATCCGAGAGGAGTGTGGTTTAAAAGAATATGTAAAAATAAAATTGAAAAAAGAATGTTGCGATGCTTTGCATATTTCAAACGGATGGATTAGAGAAGTAATACGAAGTGTAAGTATAGAGTAAGAGTGAATGGAGATGTCGGTAGTAGACGTGCAAGACATATATACGCCGGCCAAATAGGTGACATACTGAAGAAGTGCCAAATTAAAAGTACCCATAACCGACGAACATGCATGATGAGGTTAATGAATATCGCGGAAGCGAAAGAGGTGTGTTCAAACTGCAGCGAAGCCTATGGAAAGCCAAATGCGTTCCATAGTCTCTTCCAACCCCAATTTGAGACAGGCCATAGGTCTAGAGAAAATGTATGATGGGTCCACAAAATCATCGAACAATGTGCTATGGTCCTTTGAGATCGAGATACAAATGAAGATTGGAGTTCAACTGATATATGCGCATGCTACTTAGGTAGATGGGACTCACTCAGTGTTTAGTAGTTTAAAATCTCACAAAACTAGTGAGTATGTATCTATACGATTCACTATTCAAGACTTCAAGAAAACAGTGTATTTTGTAAACATTGTATTATAACGTGACAATAAAAACTTTTAATGCCGTTTGTTGTGAAGTTCTCGATACGAAGTCAACACAACAACAAGTGGAGGGAAGCAATGAAGCGTCTTCGACATTCCTACGTGGTTGTGTCATAATGTTCTTTTCCTGTTTTTCTTATATTATTGAGATGAATATGTTTATTTTCTCTTTTGTAAGGACTCCTTCCGCGTCACCGTACTCTGCGTATTTATTTTTTATTGCGCAAGCTCATAAACATATAAATCACGAACACAAAAATTTCATTTTCTTTGGTTTATTAGAAGTTGCACGTATGAGAATATCTAAACTTTAAGGGTCCAAGGGACTTCCATTCTACGTCTGAACATTAATTGCTCTGGTATATGTTAAAAAAATACGCAATCAAAATTTAAATTTAAATTCAAAGTCATTTATTTCATTTAGGCAACAACGATAGCCAAGTGGAGATGGTGCGAACCGCTGACTTTTCTAAGCCATGTACTTCTTAGGTAAATTGTTAATTATTGCTTGCTAATGCGTTTCGTGTAGGAAAATATCGTGTTGAAACCTGCATGTTTGAGAGTTCTGCACAGTGTTCTCGAAAGACGCGTCGACGACGCGAAAGTCTGCCAGCTCCGGCTTTCCAACGTGGTGGACTATGGTCTCAAGATTCGCATAGTAAAAAGAGATCAGAGTCCAGCAATGAGACAGTTTATACACAGGGCCGACGATGATGAAGTCATACTTATGTAAGAGATTAATATAGGATGAATCTACATTCAGAAATTATCAAATCCTACGATCAGTTAGAAAGGGCTACTAGTAGTAAGAGTGGTACTCTTTTAAATCTCTAAATTGTTACAATTATCTTGCCACGACGGCAACATACCTATTAAACGCTTAGATTGAACTTCTTCTTCTTCTCGAGTCGTTGGTACAGAATTTAAATGGCACCAGCCGAGTATGTGGCCACAGCAACGGCATTGTCAGTGGCTTGACATAGATCGGCCCCCGAACATCTGTGCGAACACTTATGACACTCTAGCAAGTGACTCATGGTCTGTTCGGGAGCGCCACAGTCGCACTGCGTGGAAGCCGAGTCAATCATACCCCATTTCGCTAGGTTGTGTCTGCAGCGGCCAACCTGGCTTCGTAAACGATTCAGGGATCTCAATATGGGCCACTGCAGATTACTTCCGGGGGGTAGATGTTCTTTGGCTTCCACATAGTTCGCAGGGGGTGGAATTATTTAATGCCATATTTTTTTTCTTAAACTAGTCGGATGGTCTTCACTAGCCTCAGTATATCGCAAAAAGCTTTTGCGGATTTTAAGTCTACCACGGGGCAATCTATGGTTGTGCAACGGGTGACAAAGGTCCTCTTCCTGGCGGCGTTTCTCAACAACGCAGGCCACTTCTCGGCGAACCGCGGGCGGGGCAATGCCTGCCAGAGAGTAGATTTTATTTAGAGGTGTGGGCTTTAGACATCCTGTTATTATGCGACACGTTTTGTTCAGTGCAAAGTCGGCTTGTTTTGCATGGGCAGATCGATGCCACACTGAACACGCAAATTCACCCCGGAGTAGCATAAAGCTAGGCCAGTTGTTCGGGCT
Source organism: Euclidia mi (assembly GCA_944739405.2). Lineage (NCBI taxonomy): Eukaryota > Metazoa > Arthropoda > Insecta > Lepidoptera > Erebidae > Euclidia > Euclidia mi. The sequence goes on from OX123198.2 coordinate 37,956,198, forward strand.
ACATCAGGCGATGCTCCCCAGTGTGTAGTGGTCAACCTTCGGAGAAGGTTATTCCGGGTGTCAATTTTCTGCCTGGTAGCCTCGCAGTGGCGCCGACAGGTGAGAGACCTATCAAGTATGACTCCCAGATACTTCGGGTTAGGACAATGCTCGATGTTAGCTTCCTGCTGGCTTTGTTGTTGCGAAGATGAAATGCGCATGCCTTAGTTTTACTTGGATTCGGCTTAAGTCCATTATTTCTGTAGTACCTACCAAGACTTTCTAATGCACTTGACAGGTTTTGTTCCACCTCTTCAAAGCTCGTACCTTGGGCTGTTAGTGCAAGGCCATTGGCGTAAAGAAAGCGGTCAGTGTGCACAGTTGAAGGCTGGTCATCTGTGTAGATATTAAAAAGTGTTGGTGCTAGAACGCTTCCTTGTGGGAGACCGTTTCTTTGACATCGCCATGTACTCTTGTTGCTGCCTAGTGAAACCTGGAAACGTCTATTGTGTAGAACCTCGCCCAATATTCTGATGAAACCCTTATCTCCCACTAAATGCGCGACCTTACGAAGAAAAATTTTGGTATTCACCGTGTCGTACGCCGCTGTCAGATCTACAAAAACGACGCCTGTAATGTTTTTTTTCTTCGAAAGCATCTTCTATCCGTTGTGTGAGTCGAAATACTTGACCGGTACAAGATTTGCCCGGTCTAAATCCAGCTTGCTCCGGAATCAGCTTTGGGTCTATTAGTGTGACTAGTCGGTTTAGAAGTAGCCTCTCAAACATTTTGTACGTGTGACAGAGAAGAGAAATTGGTCGGTAGCTAGTTGGATTGTTGGTAGTTTTCCAAGGCTTCAAGAGTGCCGTAACTTTTGCCCTGCGCCAAAGTTTTGGTATTTTGCTAGTAGCAAGAGAGCTATTAAATATACCCAAAAGCCAGGATACCGCCACAGGGCCCAAGTGTTTAATTTGCTCCACCGTGAGGTCGTCCACTCCGCTAGCTGTTTTTGATTCAGCAGTTGGATGCCAACAAGGTGACCCTCTTGGACCAGTCATTTTTAGTTTAGCCATACACCCTTTTATTCAGCAAATAAATTCAAAATTTAATGTGTGGTTCTTAGATGATAAAACTCTGGCAGGCGATGTAAACACTATATTACAAGACATGGCTTTTCTAAAAAATAAATTCTCATCCATTGGCTTAGAATGAAATTAAAGTAAATGTGAACTTTTTATAAATACAACAGACTTAATGAACAAACATTTGGTAATATCGAAATTTAATCATTTGGCACCAAATATCAAAATTGTTGAAAAACTTCTCTTCGCCTCCTAGGTTCACCAATTTTTGAAGAAGCTTTTGAATCTTTCATTGAAGAAAAGATACAAAATTTTAGTGATATTTCAGATCGTCTATTCAAAATGAATATTCATTCAGCTTATACAATTATTCGGTATTGCCTTTTCGTCCCTAACTCATATTTTAAGATCATCACAACTTTGCAAAAAAAAGGCACTTTTAGGAAAAATTGATCAAATTATTCAAACAACTTTAAGGCAGATATTAAATGTGGACATGGACGACGGAGCCTGGCTACAAGCGTCTTTACCCATACGTCTAGGTGGGCTCGGAGTTCGCAAACTTTCCAGTGTCAGTTTACCGGCGTTTTTATCTTCGGTTCACAACACGGAAGAGTTAACTAGGAAAATTTTAACAACTACACTAGTTAATTTGGAAGTGCTGAGCAAAACCGAAGCTATAAATGCCTGGAAAATGGCTTGTCCAAACACCGAATTGCCTACCAACCTTTTCTCCCAGAGACAGTGGGACTTGCCGTTCTGCAACTTAGTAAGAAAAAATCTTTTGTCCACAGCTTCTAATGTTGCAGAGCGTGCTCGCTTACTGGCTGTGGGGGAATGGGAATCTGGTCTTTGTCTACACGCACTACCATCTTCCAACACAGGAACCATGTTGGACGATGAGACCTTCCGTATTGCCACTTGCCTACGTTTGGGTGCTCCATGTGTTTCTCCGCATCGATGTCATTGTGGAGAAGACGTCGATAGCCTCGGACATCATGGGCTTTCTTGCAGTAGAAGCGCGGGTCGAATCCCACGACATGCATATTTGAACGACATAATTCGTCGTACTCTTGTCGCGTCTGGCGTACCAGCTGTACTCGAACCAAATGGTTTGGTATGAGACGACGGGAAGAGACCTGACGGCTGTCGTTGTTGCCATGGAAAATGGGTAGGCCTTTGGTGTGGGACGCAACGTGCGTAGACACCCTTGCGCCATCACATATTCCAAGCACAGCATGTCATGCTGGCGCTGCTGCTGCAACGGCGGAAACCCTCAAACGGCGCAAATACGGTAATTTAGTTGGCAATTACGTATTTTAGCCGTTCGGGGTAGAAACGCTGGGCTCATGAGGTCCGAGCGCTCGTATTTTGTACCGAGATATCTCCAAACGCTTGATCGACGTCTCACGTGACCAGAGGGCTGGTTTATTCTTTGCTCAAAGAATCAGCATTGCCATTCAACGTGGCAATGCTGCCAGCCTTCTGGGCACGTTACCCGATGACAGTGATGCGGAGGAATACTACGACGCCTAAACGCTTTGCCCTTTTTATGTATTTATTTTAATTTAATTGTAGGATTATACGTATAATTTTAGTTGTAAATAATAGTTTTAAATGTAAATAAGTATAAAGTTGTAAAATAATTGAATAAAAGATTAGCAGAATCATTAGGAACAATAGTCTCTTTTCTAGCCCTTGGCAACTTATGAGTGGATTTACCGTTGCTTATGAGTTGGTGGGTGATCTGGTTAGCTGTTACTTGCCCTGGGTTTGAGGCATTAGGTGGATCCTCAGTTAATTTCCGTTTTTAGATTGAAATAAAAAATAACAATGTTTTTACAATTTACACGTTAGTAATAACAACAGAGTAAAAAAAGAAAACTAACCCACAATACTCGTACCAATACTTCAAAGAAGCTTACAATACAACCCACTTTAAAAGATTGAAGATATTGGGAACATGGGACAACTTCAACTAAGTATGTCGAGTTTTCACAACGGACAATATGTTTCAACACATACATAGAATATGAGAAAGTAATCGTCAACACTTGTTGTGTTGACAACTTTACGAAGTTTAATATTGAAAATAAAAATAACCATCTAATTTTGTCACATGAAAGTATTTATTTTTAGTGTGGATAGTTGTGGATATAATAGTCAAAAATGTTAGTCCTCCTTTTTTTATTTATTATAATTTATATTATTGAATTATTCCGTTTTTTTATGATGTAATTTAGTTAATTATATTAAGGTATTGGCAGGTAGCCAGTGAGTGTTATCTCTGGCACTAACTGCCGAGGGTAGCGTGATATGAAACAGAATCTTTAAATTTTCTACATATATATGTAGATATATACGCGAAAAGTCACTCACCACGAAATCTCGAAAACCGCTGAACGTATAAAGATAAAATTTGGCAGAAAAGCAGTGGAATCGTAATAGACATTGGCTAAGAGTGGATTTTTTTAAAGGGCAGGATGGGGTGTCTGCTTACTCCCACAAGTTAGTATGAAAGATAAGATATAATGACATTTTTATCTGTGGATGAAGCCACGAGCAACAGCTAGTCCAATACTTTATTAAACGTGTCACTTTACTGTACCGACGTGTGGCAATTATTTGACTACTTAACCTAAATAAAAATCTATTAAAATATAATGTGTCATAAAAAGTATCCATTGTAGCCTCGGGGAGGACAAAAGATATCAAGTTTAAATTACATACTCGTAATTTGATAAAATATGAAGGTTTCAAACTCAATGCAATAAAAAGATATCACCTTTCGCCCTAACTGGCGCACTGACTGACCATTGAAACCTACAGGGTATTTGCTATTGGCTAGAATCCTGAGGGCACTGAAAGTCAGATTTATGGGGCTACCTATTGCAGAATAATAAATTATGTAATTACAAAGTTTTATTTGTAATTACTAAGCCATAGCCTTACGTAAATAAGACATGTTGTTGTGCAAATAGAAGTTTCATATTATTGTACCTTAACTAATCAGGCTCAGAATATGGTAAACAAAGCCATTTCATTTCATTCTAATTGGCAACAAACATTTTATTTGGATCCTAAGCAATACATCGTAAAATGTAACAAGTGAATGTGTTACAAATATAATTTTATTAAAAGATTACATTAAATTAATCACTTTCAAGATAAAAAAAACTTATTCATTTTGATATATGTCTTAAAAAAATTGACACGAACAGCTGATACGAACTGAAAAAGAAGAATAAGAATTGGCATGGATGGCAGAAGGGTGCTTTTCAACACAAACCCTTTCCAGGAACACTCTAGGTACTTAAAGACGGGCAATTGTAATAAGATGCAAAGGCAGTTAAAAGTATTGAAAAATAACAATTCATGAGAGAATCATGCTTTCAAACAGATTATAAAAGATCATCCATGAACATTGCACACACCTAGGATACGAGTTTTTATTTAGTTACAAACGTACTGCATTTTGTGAGCATCTAGAGAAACAGCTTTTAAATATGATTTAGTGTAAAAAAATTACGACGGGTCGTGTTCCCCCAGAAAATCAGTCAGGCTAAAAATCCAAGATTTGCTTTCTAGCTGACTAGATTTCACAGAATATTGGTAATTCTAAGAATTGGATGCCATTTGAGCTAACACAAAGAGAACCAAAACTACCGAAATATCTCACAGAAAGGACTGATGGCCGATGGAGCAAGCGTGTTTCAAGGCTCCTACACACAGTGCTGGCGGCACGGCCGGCGACATAAGCCGCGCGAACCCGGCGGCCTAAAAAGCCGCCGGCTTTGCCGCACGAAAGAGCCGCCCGGCATAGCCAATATGCAACATGCTACTTGTGTGTTGCGTTCTATTCAATTGGAATGATGCCCGGCGGCTTTCTGCGGCAGATGCCAGCGGCTCCGACGCCCGCCAAAAGCTGGCGGCACGTGTCGCCGGCACCGTGTGTAACAGCCTTCAAATTGGAGACCACGACGAGCATAAGGTAGGGCGGCCCACCACTAGGTAGACCGACGACCTGGAAAAGGTGGCCGGGACGGACAGGATGCGGCAGGCTGATGACCATGTACTGTGGAGCGTGTTTGAAGAGGAATATCTTCAGCAGTGGACTGCGTTAGGCTGATTGATTGAAAGAGATAGCGGTACTCCATAGGTTAGGCTCATGTAACGATAGTTAAGGTCAAGTCAAGTCAAAATAATTTATTCACTTTGATCACAATGTTACGCTTATGGACGTCAAATTTAATCATTCTTTATATTCTCTATATTTAGTGCGAGTTCGCAATGCTAGGTTGTAGAACCACGAGAAAGAATGGTAAACAGAAGCATTCACTTGTAATGGAGGCATTCCACCAGAATGGTTGAGTTGCATTGACTCCCTGTAATGGCTGTTAAGCACATAACTCCGAAAAGTCAGTGGTGTGCACCATGTGCTTGGCCTCAAGATCTTCTGCGTAGCAATTGATAAGTCTCACCAGTGGCTGAGTTCAACTGTGCTCTTTCTACTATTTATACAGATTCATCTCCTAAATTGGCTTTGGGCATCATAAACTATTTGATAGTGATAAATAAATTCTTGTTTTATTGAAACATGATTGATACACAGATTTACAGTGTCATGCAAATATAATAACAACAGTTATTTTATATTTAACAACCGCAAACACATTCATGTTCGAACGATTTGTTTCACTTACAAATTTTTCACATTAATTGTGAACACATTAATGAAATAATTATACGTACGTGTTCGCAAAAACTTTAGTCGAATTATGTACTAGAATTTCGGCTCAACGTTGCATTTCAATATGGCCTTGTTTTTGTAGTTTCTACTGTAATATTCTCGTATTGAAAGGAAATGTATGTGTATTTAAAGTAAACTGTCTTACTTTTGTAAGTGGTATTTTTTATTAGTTTGTTAGCGAACACATAATGCAGGTGCTCTTCAGAAAAAACCGCCCAAAGCTGAAATGGTTTAGTTAGTGTGATATGTTAGACCTAGTTAAATATTATGTAATAAAAACTGTCATCACCCGAACCTTAGACTACCGTTCACTCACGCGGGTTCTTCAAGCATTTTCCAATGAAAATACAAAATTAAAAAACGAATAGTACTCACCTTACAAATCCGATAAATTATAATAAAAAGAGTAGAACAAGAATGCAAATGTAGTAAAGAAAAGAAAAGTAGCAGTAGTATATTTATTTATAGACTCACGCCTGTATCACAGTAGCACATTGCGCCATGCATTTTTAGGTCCCAAGTAATGGGGGCGAGCTTATTGCCGTTACCGGGCACATCGCCAGACTCCGTGATGCTACTGAGAATTCGAAAAAACCCAGTAAAACTTTTGCCTGACCCGGGAATCGAACCCGGGACCTCCGATCAGCAGTCGCATACGCTATCCTCGTGACCACGGAGGCAGTCACGAAGAATCTGGGCTTTAAACTCTGGGTCTTTTTATAAACATGATGACAGGAGGTATCCTACCTCCATGTCGACTTAAACCTCCATGTCAGTTAGTATTAAAAAACTCATATTTAACCAAATCTGAGCAATCTGACCCGATTAAAAATCGTTTATATTTTAGCTAATTTTCGATTCGTGTTTGTTGTATGGTTGAATCTGAAGGTGGTGTGTACCTACCCAGGACCGTCACATGTCTAACCAACCATTTTTAGTCTAATGACGACCTCTCTAGTTAGACTCAAAATTGCTTGATAGCTCCAAATTCGAATGCCTAGAATCCTGACTGGGACAACGCACCGATGGATATCAGTCTCTTATATTATAAACTATCGATTTCCCGAGAAAACCTGAGGTTTTTAGAGTACTGAAAATTCTGGTTTAGTCGCTATTAACCAAAATAAACGTATATTTATAGAAATATATACATACATTAAGAAAATCAATGGTCACAGAGACGCAGTCTTTTATACTTTTCCAATCATATGGTGGATTTTATATGGCAAAAGCCGACATTTACTTTTTAAGTTATTCATCATCCTCTTAGCTTTATCCCAGTTTCAATCTGGGGTCCGCTTACTTGTCTAAACGGATTTGGCTGAATATTAGCTTTTCCACGGAGCGACTGCCTGTCTGACCTCCGCAACCCGAAGGGATAGCGTTATTCCATGCTTTAGACTAGTGTCAGTTTATTTAGAAGGTATTGACGCCCTGTAATGACTGCCAAAGAGTTTCATGACAACCGGGCTTAACGTGCTCTCCGAGGCACGGGACAAGTGATAATTAACAATTCAATACTCACATAAGTCCGAAAAGTCATTGTTGCGTGCCGTGGATTCGAACCCGATAACCTCTGCATGGCAGTCTAATAGAACCTTTCACTAGGCTACGCTGCCTTAAGTTATTATGCCTTTTTAAGTTATTATTTTACAATAATAGCGTAAAATACATCATACATACTCAATGAAAAGTACTTATTAAAGCGAAGTCTCCTTTTCGTCCATCGAGTAAACAACAAAAAACAGCGAAGCGAAGTAACAAGCGAAGACTGGTAAATGATATTTATTAATGAAATTATTAGTATAAACCATTAGACGGGTCCACACAGAGCGAGCAGCCTTCCGCCGCAAATGCATCACGAGGCTGCGCGGTCTATGTAGACGTGGTTCGGTCGAGGAAAGCGCATTGTGCAGCCGCGGCCGAGCGATCGAATTAGGCACATCCATACAGAGCGAGCTTCTGCTCGCTCTGTGTGGATCCGCCTATTGACATACGTTAGTACATATATGTATATCGATATTATAAACAGTGTACTTGTTAAGTTTACCTCACTACAGACTGTCGTGTTTAAAAAACATTCAAAACTAATTACATAATTTGAAATAATATTATTATTATATGGCATGTGTTACTGAATATCAGTTGCCTGACCTTTAGAATTTAAAGAATAAAGTTATTAAAAGTAAAGGTCGTGTAAATGAAGTAAAGATAAACATGAGTAGAAACGTAGTAAGTATTATCTTTGTTTACTTCAGAGGTTATCTCGTTCCTGATGTTTATAAACATAAACTTAAGTAGGTACATTAAGGCTCGCTATACTACTATGCACATAGTTTTTAGGGTTCCGTACCTCACAAGGTAATAAAAGGAACCCTTATAAGATCACTTTCTTGTTCGTCTGTCTGTCTGTCAGTCTGTCTGTCTGTCCGTGTGTCACCACCGATTTTCTCAGGAACGGGTGGACCTAGCAAATTGACATTTATACTAGATACTGAGGTCTATGGTTCCTATTAGGTGCATAAAAGTAAGGGTCCCGGTTCAACCGGATAAAAAGATATGGTCAAAATTAGATTTTTGCGAAAACTTGTAAGTACCAAAATTAACCTTAATTTTCAACTTTTTTTAATTTTCGGAATTTTTCCTTTACTTGTGCTGTAAGACCTTGGTTTTACCAAAATTGACAATTCTAAGTCAACCGTAAGTACCCTACAGGTTTTGGGTCGAAAACCTATATGGTAGTTCCCGTTGAACTAGAATCACGAAATTTGGCCAAAAGCAGGGTCTTATAGCACAAATAAAGGAAAATATACAAAAAACAAAAAAAGTGGAAAATTTAAGGGTGTCCCCATACATACATAGTAGACTCCATTTAAAATAGTCCTCTAAGTTGTATGGGCGCTCATACAGATTTAGAGGACTAGCGTAATTAGCACCAACCTCAAATAAGGTAAAATGCGTACGGAACTCTCGGTGCGCGGGTCAGACTCGCACTTGCCCGAATTTTTATTTTTACTACGCTCAATAAGATAAAACTTATCGGACTCTCAATGACTAGTTCAATGTAAATGAGCAAGCAGGAAAGCGCAATTTTTTATTCGTAAGCTAGATTGCGTCAATACTTGGTCTGAATATAGACGCAAGTTACTGTACGAAGCTAATGAGCCCAGCTTATACAGTAACATACAATCTTAAGCGTACTGACTACATATAAAGGTATGTAGTCTGTATGTTTAAGTAATTCAAAATAATTATATTACACTGATTTGCATGTAAGTACAAATAGAAACCTTGTTGTTTTAATTAAGAATGGACGTTATAATTATACCGTAAAGTAATGCGCCCTCACAGAGACTATATTCCCGGTGTCCACCCCCTGCTTGTCCACCGCGGGTGGACAGAGACACAAATATTTAAAAAAATTCTCGCTGTGCACCCCTGGGGGACAGCGAGAATTAATTTTAAATTATTTTCGCTGGCCACCCCGGGTGGACAAAGACACGAGTTTTTTCATCACTTCTGATTCGGGTAGATAGGTTATGTTAGGTTCTCTTTTGACCCTTAACCCAAAAATAGGAGCCCTGCGAAGCAGGGCTCCGTCAACTTAGTTTATTAAAAATCAAATATTTAAAAAAATTCTCGCTGTCCCCCAGGGGTGCACAGCGAGAATTTTTTTAAATATTTGTGTCTCTGTCCACCCGCGGTGGACAAGCAGGGGGTGGACACCGGGAATAATCGCTCACAGAGTACCACCGTAAGTCACAGCAAAGTAAATCCCTCCGTTTTGTATGTTGTATTTATTTTAGTGAGTTCTTTGGTATGTCAAGTTTTACCGGTATGTCACGGCTTCCATTAGGTTTTTGTCGTATAACTTTCTTTTTAAAGTAAATTATGTCGCTACGGATTTTTTTGAACCCTCAAACAACGAACACAAAATAGACCCAGACTCGAAACGACAATTTGTAGATCACACAAAGTGTTGATGATCACAAACATTTTACTATTCTTCACGGCGAGGTGACCGCTAAAACCATGCCATATGTGCAGTCAACGCCTATGTGACAAGGTTAACAACTTAAAAAGTAAACTTAAAATATTCAAAAATAATATAAAAATACTCACAGCGAGCGAGCAACTCCTACAGGTTGCTTCTTGCCGGTGCTTCGTCAGCAGGGAGTGACTCATCTGCGCACGAGTCTCCATGCGGCTCCCATAATATACTAACATATTATCACAATGCCTACGCCATCTTGTCGTCAACCATATCTCACAGTGTAATTTTCGTAGTGTAACACGCTATCAGCCCGAAGGCTGTATCATGTTCTTTTCGAGAATAGATTTATTTGAATCGGCAAGAAATATTTGTGAATTGAAATTATTAGTTATTATATTGTAGATTGTAATGAGTTCATTTAATCAAAGTACTTTTACGCGCTTTGTGTTTGTGATTATTTTTTTTATAAGTTCCCTAATATCCAATTACGGATTGTTTTCTTACCCATGTGTAGGCACTACAACTGACGCAATACGAATATCTTCAATATTAAATGCGCGAAAGTACTTTAGTACAGTCAGCAACACCTGCGTAAAACAATATTACATAATAAACAATAATTATCAATAACAATAATAGTTATTTTTAACCTTGAATCATTATTTCTGGCATTCTACGCTCTTCGAGTTACACGAATGTTGACGGAACTCATAAAACAATCCACAACTAGAGTTAATTGGCACTCAAACAAAGCTTAAATAAGTGACATACCATATTACGTGACCTTTTGGCCTCCTCCTACACCTGCAACAACGAGAAATAAAACGTGAAAATCACACTACGTACTACACGTATGTATAAATTAGTATTGAGTTTCACAAAGGGCAAGAAACACGAGGGTAGGTTGCGTAGGTGGTCAGAAAATCACAGCTGCTCCCAAATTCACGGGGTCCGAAACGGAATGTTGGCTTACATTGCGACGGTTTACGACTCAGTGGTAAAATAAGTTCATTTTACACGTTTTCACCTTTGTTGTACAGGCAATACAACATGCGTCCCACTGAGACGAGTAGACCGCCTACATTTTAGATACGGTCGGACATTATTTTGCAGGGAAGTGTCTGTATTTTTTTATTTAAGAATTATTTCAGAATGTGTGTATATAGGTGTGGAATAAACATAGAGTTAGATTGAAGGGCCTGTTCTTCTGTGTCTATTGTTATGTTAATAAAAGCGCGAGTGTGCGTGTGGGAACACAAGCCCTGCTACTCATAACAAAAGATAAATCTTAGCATGGGTGGGTGCACAATATAATTTTTGTGTAAGAAAATTAAAATTTTCATGTGTAGCTTATGCTACGTGTGTTTTTGTGAAATGAACAATTGTTTTTATTACTGATTGTCTGATATTAAATAGAATCGAATTACAACTGAGGCATAAAACGTTTCTGAATCTAAAGCCTTTATACAAAGCGCCTGCCGTCTAACCTCACTACCCATAGATATTCTGTTACTAAGATCAGTGCGACCGCGTCAGTTTAACAATAATATAACAATTTGTTGCCATACAGACACTAAAGTTTATGACAGCCTAGACTGCAACTACTGAAAGCCTAACTCTTTGATGTACAGAGCAAGCGACAATAAACAATTGAATACGCATATAACTGTGCGAAGTCAGTGGTGTACGTCATGAGTTAGAGCCCGAGAGCCTATTGACAATAGGTATATTTTTCTCCACTGAGCTGTCGCAGCTCACATTCCTTTAGATATTCCTTTATTATAGACCTGTATTTTTTTAAGGAACCACATATTTCGAGCCCACACTTCACCTCTTGGGACAGACAAAAAAGTATATTTGACTCTTGCCTACAGGTGTTCAGACCACTACCACGACTATTAACGCGGTCCGTCGACGGGAGTACGGGAGTACTGGTGAGTACACTTTGCCACTGCGTCACGAGAAGCTCTGGGACGTAGGAATTATAAATCTACTTTGCTATAACGCAGTGATTACTACGAGCATCCAATAGTCGACCATACCTAATACAAATACACCCTAGTTTCAAGTAGTATTCGATATTTTTAACTAATACCGATATTACCTTGTTTACAATATACAATTAATTAATAATAGATACTACTTCACAAGAAGCTAATCACACATCAAAACCAATATAATGAATCAGTAAATAAATTGAATAATTATGCTGAATATTTCAAAGCCACAAATATTACGAGAAATTAGTTGTTGAACGCCGCGTAATTGGGTTATAGTTATATGTGTCAAATGTGTATGAATTATGCATATATTATTACTAATAATATCGATTCACTATCCAGGGTGATGTGACGTGCGAAAACAAATGTAATTATGAATATAGAAGATTTCGGATTAAGTCGGTCAAATGTCAATTATCTACTGAATTCGGCAAGTTGAGCCGAATTCGCTGTAAGGCTGTATCTATAGGTGAGTTTGTGTGTGTGAATAGGTTTATTTGTTCGCGTGGTTTGTATATTTGTATTTTGTGATTAGTAGTAAGTAGGTGACTTAATATGAATACTCACGGCAAATATTTTACTGTCATCTACTTATCAACGAATAAGACTCGATTGCTTAAACTTATTTTAATGCTCGAATATGAATATTGTGATTGAGTCCTTTTGTGCTACATATGTAATGAAATGCAATCGAAAATTGCACGGGGCCCAACATCCACTAGAATCAATTAATGAACTGAATTGTGTACCAATTTAGTAAAAAGTTGAACTTGCTATAAAGTTAGAGTCCAATTATATAAGCTTACACAGATTTCTCTCTTTATGTACATAATATGCTGTAAGACTGATAACCCTTGCGAAGACAACACAGGGTTTATAACGGACCGTAAAAATAAGAAAGACATTTATTTGATTTTTAAACAGCCTGTCCGTGTGGTGACGGATAAAGAATATGGAATGTCATCACCCCATATCATCCCGTGGGTGTCGTAAGAGCTGACAGAGAGACCATTCTATGCAGAGAACAGCACTGTAAGAGAAGGAAAACTTGAAACAAACCCTATACCAACCCATTTGGCCAGCGTGGTATAGTAAGCCAATTCCTCCTTTCAAAGGAGAGGCCTAGTCCAGCAGTGGACTGTAAGAGGCTGAAGATGATGATGATGATGAAACAGCCTGGTATTATAACTTGCACAAAACACGCCAGCCTATTACAACTATCGATATAGCTACCACCATCGTAATTTTTACCCAACGACGGAGATTTCAACTACAGATTAGTTAAAAATCAAATTGCTTGAACATTAAAACTGAAATATAAAGCGGCATGTTTATACATGGCACATATTTATACGTAAACGGTTCAACGGTTCTCTTTGTGTAGTAAAACTGTAACTGTAAAACGAAACTGTTTTTCTTTTGCCAATGTATTACAATATTTCAAGCTTGATTACAGAGGAACGCTAATGATAGGTTGGTTAAAATCAGATGAGAAAAGAGTATCAAACAAGTTAAACTTTTACACCTATGGCAAAAACTTTTCAAGTAAAATTGCTTTCCATTACTTTTGAATACATGGAAGATTTCATTAAAAGCCTTCCTTACGTAGAAAACCATTTTAAGAGCATTTTATACCATATGATGTTTTCATTGCAGCTGGCAGTCTTTGATTTTGAAACAAGTGTGCTAATTATAAAGAAACATGGCCAGGACATCTTTGTCATAATATGTTCTCTCGTGTTGAATGCGTACTTTCTATATTTAAGTGTTCTTAGAAAACTTGCAACAAAGTCAACTCATTGTATACATCTGTGTAAAAATGATTGCTGGGAATTATTAAGTGACCCAGTAAGACATTTATAAAAATGCGTACACATTTGATTGCTATAGGTGGTAAAGAGTCAGTGGGCCACCAAATAACAGCCATTACCGTTGATGTTATTGACAAATTGATATGTTTACGTTCTAGAAGTATTGTGGGTGATATTTTAAAAAACATTACCGTAGGGATTTACGCAAGTTGTACACTGTTAACTCTTTAACTCTGACTTTCTATTGAGAACTTCTTTGTAGTTAATCCAAAGTCACTTTTTGTTTAACCTGGAAATTGAAAACGAGATCACATGAGCCGAAGTTGCTTGCACTACCGCTGGACCCTATACGCATCTACTATAGGTTGAACATGATATAGTCATCCTGTATTGTTATATCCCAAACAACGTAATTATTGCAAGATAACATCGTAGCAATGAAGGATATATACAGATTGCAATCACAGTCTATAAACTCGTGATAACTGATATCAATTATTGCCTCATATAATTTGCAAGGCAGACAAATGTATAGGGATTTTGAGAGTGGACAATATTCTACGATAGATTACTGTAGAGATACCTGTACTTACAAAACGAATTCAAATAACTGTTAGTTAATAGGCAATCTATAGTTTTGCTCCTTAGCTAAACCTAAAAAAATAGGTCTGTTATCTACAGGACGCATATCATGGTACAAACGGCTACTCACTCAAGCTAGACACTGACCTTTCTACCATTCCTATGGCGTAAGAAATAAGTGTCTAAATCGTACGGAATTGTCAAGCTTGACTTATAGCCGTGTGTACGCATTCATCTTATACCTACTGGAGAAAATCGTTCAGACTTAGCACTTTGTGTTGCAAGGTGAGTTTAACTTCGTTATCACAACGGCATATACCTATAACTTCTTTTTCTGTAATATTTATAAATTATATATAACAAAATTAAATTAATTTGGAATAAAACAATAATAACTACTTAAATACTACTACTAAAATTAATAACATTAAATTAAATTATTAAAATACAATACAAATGAAATATATATATATATTCAAAGGGCGTCGTGAAAGTCCTCCACATCGGCGCCTATTGGGAACGTGCCCAGAAGACTGGCAGCATTGCCACGCTGTATGGCACTATGGCACTTCTAATCACGTGGGGCCTCGACAAGTCTCTTCGCAAGCTCTCTATAAAGAGATCTAGCACTTGGACCCCATGACCCCAACGTTATAACTATAACTTAATTTATGTATACGAAAACCTAACGCACTTCAATCTAGACCTTAATAGATTTGATACATATTTAAAAGTAACTTATGATATTAACACACCCTATAATCAATCCATCAATCAGCTGATAGTTTAAATATACTAGAGTACCTGCTCAGATGCCTATAAATACATGGTAGATACTGCTTGTAGACTATTCTCAATTTTGCTGTGAAGTAAATATGTTTTTACAGTTACGACTGGTTGTGACAGGCTTGCGGAGTAATGGGTGTGTTAGTATATCTTAATTTATATTTGCTTACAAGCTTGAACAGTAAAATGTTGTGGTAAGAAATGTAAGTAACTAATGATGCAAAGAAAATAAGTAGTACGAGGTCAACAGCAATACATAACATTAAATAACATGAATGCCAAATAAAGGTTTATGGAAAACCTGCGGTACAGTCCTTGGCGATAACACTCAGTCTTAAAAACTTATACATAACAAAAACATACATCAGGTTTAAATTGCCTAAAATTTAGCAAAGCTTATAATTGGCAAGTCCTACAATGATTCCTTTAACATTATATGCAGAGTCGATAGCTCTTCGTCAATCTATACATAATTATAATAAATCTGTAAGTGATCGATGTCTGTATATGGAAGATATTTAGGAAAAACCTATTTTAAGGGGTCTTTATTAAAGAAGAGAACCAAAAAATATCATTATTAGAATTTTTGTCTGTTTGTCTGTGCGTTTGTGCACGCTAATTTCAGAAACGGCTCATCGGATTTGAATGCGGTTTTCACTCATATATTGTGGGATGCCACACTTAACATTTTTACTATCAGATTTTTTTTATTTATTAACGACCACAAAATAAAATTAATGTTAACATAAAACAATTATAACTACTTATATACCTACTACTTACTACTAAAATTAAATTAAAATATTAAAGTATAGGTACAATACAAAAAAAAAGAAAATAAAATCAAAGGGCGTCGTGAAAGTCCTCCACATCGCCGTCTATTGGGAACGTGCCCAGAAGACTGGCAGCATTGCCACGCTGTATGGCAATGCTAATTTTTTGAGCTAGATACATACCAGCCTTCTAGTCACGCGAGGTGTCGACAAGTCTCTTCGCAAGTTCTCTATATAGAGATCTAGCACTTGGGCCCCATGAAACCAACGTTTCAACTCCAAACGGCTCAAATACGTAATCCCCTACGAGATTTACGTATTTGCGCCGTTTTAGTCTCCGCTGTGGCAGCAGCAGCACCCGCACAACCCGCTATGCTAGGAAGATGAGATGGCGCAAGGGTATCGACACACGTTGCGTCCCACACCAAAGGCCTACCCAACTTCCAAGGCAGTAGAGACATTCCATCTAGTCGTTTACCATCGTTGCGTGCCAAACCCTGAGGTTCAAGTTTGGCTGGAACGCCAGCGGTGACGAGAGCCCAACGGAGAGTGTCATTCAGGTTGCTGTGTCGTGAAATACGACCTGCGCTCCTGCTGCATGATAGGCCATGGTGACCAAGGCTGTCGACAGCCTCCCCACAGTGACAACGATGTGGAGCGACACATGGCGCACCTAACCGATGACAGAAATGCTGGTAAGCTCACGTCGGAAAGTTTGCGTACGCCAAGCCCACCCAGGCGAACAGGTAATGTCACCTGTAGCTATGCTCGGTCGTTCAGAGCCACATTTAAAATGTTGCTTAGGGTGTTTTGTAAAATTTTGTCAATATTGACTAGTGGGCTTGTGTTTTTTAAAAAGGCAAAGAACGTAAAGCGTGTGTGAACTTAGGCACAAAAAGACAGTATCGAATAATAGTGAAAGCCGAATGTTTATTAATTTTGAGCAGGCGGTCCGAAATTTCACTTAAATTTTGATTTTTTTCATGAATAAAAGAATCAAAACCTTCGTCTAGTATTGGGGACCCAAGAAGGCGAAGAGAACTTTTTTGAATGTGGGTTATACTGAGTGCAAGGGTTTGAAATTTGGAAAGAATTGCGGAATGGTCTAATGTATCGTTGATAAAAATTTCACACTTACTTGGATTAAGGTCTAGGCCGATAGATGAACATTTTGTCTTCAGGAGTGCCAGGTTCTGATAGACAGTGGCTACGTCGCCTCCTAGGGTTCCGTCATCTAGGTACCAGATGTTAAATTTAGAATTTAACTGGCTAATAACTGGATGAATGGCTAAACTAAAAATGAGTGTTCCAAGAGGGTCGCCTTGTTGACAGCCAACGGCAGACTCCAAAAGATTTTCCTTGTATATTAATTTTGATGGATACCTGTAGCACTGCCAAAGGAAGTTGTAAATTTAGGGGGTTTCTAATTTAACTTGCGTCAACAAGGTGTCCCTGTTCACTGAGTTAAAAGCATTCTTTAAGTCAATCTTCAAGATAACATCACCCCCATTACAGCCAAGGTACGTTGATAGCTGGGCATTAACTCGTTAATCCGTTAATCGTTAATTAACGAAGTTAACATTTCCACTAACGGATTAACGTTTAAGTTAACTTAAAAAAGTGTCAACGTACTTGTTAACTTCCGTTAAATTTTTCCAAGTCCGTTAATCCGTTACCTACTATATACCGCACCGTGCCGCGCCGCCGTGCATAACATGTTCTGACAAGTTTGTTCTGGACAGTCGACAAGTGTAGCACGGCGCGTGCCGCAAGTGAAATGAAACTATATACCTTGCCGGCGCGTGTAACTGAGAAAAGTACTGCGGAAAAATTTGATTCATGAGTTTCATGACACATGTGTGTAATTCGTTCGTTTAGCGTTCGGCGTTTAGAGTAGGCAACGAGTGTTTTGTTTGTTAGGTATACAAATACTGCGTAGTTTTTAGATTTTATAGTCCGTTATAGTTTACGTCTGTGCAGTGTGTATATTAAACAGTGTATTGTGCAAATAAAAACCACAACATGCAGTTGGATTCTAGATCCACTACAGACGAAAATCCGCGGCCACACTTGAGTTATTATGTTAATTTTGTATCCAGATCGAGAGACATGAAATCAAAAGACTCGTTCGACGATGCGGCATTTCTCGGGGAACAGATAGTCATAAATCTGTCTATTAAATATAATACTGCTATATCCTCAAGCTCTGCAGTTGAACGTCTTTTTTCCAAGGGCAAAGATATTTTAACGCCAAAACGAGCTTCGCTTTCAGACGAGAACTTCAACATATTAATGTTTATGAAGGCACTACCCACACTATACCGGATGATTAAATTACACACTCTATGTATACACGTCGTTTTTTTTGTTCCTTACCTGTTAATTCCCAAAACCTAAACCAACAGTTCTTATAAAATTCCCATGAAAATTGTATTTTTACCATTGGTTAACGGATTAACGATTAACGTTAACTTGCGTTAAATCGTCCCAAATGTAGCGCTTTAACGTTTAACGAAGTTAACTTTTTTAGTAACGGATTAGCGATTAACGAAGTTAATTATTTGATTAACGATGCCCAGCTATGGTTGACAGGGCATGTATGGCGGCCTCACAGCCACCCTTAGAGCCAAATCCAAGTTGTAGTGGCTGTAATTTGCTGCCTAACATGGAGTTATAATGTCGACAGCAAATCTTGGCCGCCATACGCCTGTACGTACACCCAACGGCAATGGGACGAATACCACCGTCTCGCTTTCGCAAAGCGCATAGATTTGCGCCATACAAAATGTCAACGATGGCATCGTTCACATTGCCGGAGAGCATAAGGTTAACTAAAGCCGTTAGCTCCCCCAAAAGCGCGTCCCCGGCCGCTCCAGCGCTTGAACACACAGATCTTTTAAATGTTGTGGTGTTAAGTACGTCCTTGGCTGTGATCCTGAGGCAATCTGAGTTAGTGCCAGGTGGGTCAGGAAAGGAACATTTAGTGTTTGTTTAATTCGAATCGATTCATAAATAAAAAAGTTATGTCAATTTAAACATTACGATGTATTTTTTCGGTTGAAATTTGTCCTATAGCAATGTAAATAAGTAACTCTTTAGTTGAATTGGTTGAAACTTAATATAGTATGATCTGTAAAATGTTAAATTACGACGGTTGAAAGAATAAAAATGATCATTTTCGAAAATTAATATGATCCAATTTAAAATGAGCTCTATTCTGCATAATTTATGATATTTTAAAGGGTTTAGCTTAGGCTGGATAATATCGCGCGTGTACGTATAATAAGTACGCCGAGTAGCGAGTCATTTACTGGAGGTTATAAACACTGGGATAACGCTTTGTCTGAAGCAAGTATCAGTGAAAGTCCTCATCGATTGCGCCATTTGTTTGCAGTAATGCTGGAGTTCTGCAAACTTTCAGATGCTGCACAGTTATAGCATAGTTTTCAAAACGAATTGGCCGAGGACATTTTCAGGCACGCACAACCAACTAATGAATCGTCGTTTGCTTGTTATTCAAGACATAGCTATATCTATTCTATTACTCAATATGTCTAACTGAACCATCATTTGATGGTGTAAGCATTGATAAAGATTACGCGATCGAAATGAATAAACTTTTTTTTTATTTTAGACCTGACCGAAATGCTGCAAAATTATGTCCCGAGACTAACTGTGATCGTGTGCATGGATAGTGTTTTGGGCAAAATACTATTAGTAGATGCCTCGGGTTGAATGGGAAAGACTTTTCTTATCCAGATGATTTTGGCGAAGGAACGAAGCTAAAGTAAGATTGCGATTGCTGTAACTTTATCGGGAACAAGAGGATGACATCAGCTACGCCCGCACATTTTTATTAATTTTACAATTTCCAATTTCCCGAGAAATTCCTTCACAGTGCACCTCTACGGTCCCCTAGCAACATACATGCAAAATTACAGCTTTGGCAGTGCGCTGTCTCTCAGTCAGTTAGTAACGCAATAATTTTATATTTACTTTATACACAGACCGATAGACGCTACATTGTCGCCAGGTGGAAAAAGTGCCCTTCAACGTACAAAATTCCAATTGGCTTAGAAAACACAGCGCTCTGTTTTTAATATTTCTAGAAATAGCGACAAAGCTAAGATTTTACGTAATGGTAATCTTACCATAATGGGATGAATACACGATGGCAAGGCGAAGCAGAAAAGCGGTCGAAGCATTAGATAACATATTAAAGGATATCAAACAAAATGAACCTATGGGCGTTATTTATTGTGGCGAGTTTTAAGGTTGTTTTAGGCTGTTATGCCACGTGGGACAAGAGTTGAGTAAGTTAGAGCCTGTCTAAAGAGTTCTAGACTGTGGGATTGTATTTCCGCTATGAATTTGAGATAAAACATGCGAGCGCGATTCGGAGGCAACGAAAATGCACAAGAATTCTCTGATTTTTTTACTCGCGATTGGCATCTTTGTGGTGTGTACCCGCACGATTAAGATAAAGTCATTCTTAGGAAATGAATAAAAACCTGTATTATACAATTTCATTGATGCAAAATCTGTAATCTCATGTGGATAACAATTATGTAGGTCTAAAAACTATTGAAATACCAGTGGAATTTTTGAAATCCATCAATGCTCCTGGATTACCATCACAAAAGATTAATTTAAAAGTCGGCGTACCTAATAATACTTCTTAGAAATGTACCCCCACTCAAGCTTTGGTTTGCACCAGAAAAGTGAACAATTCACAACGAAACGTGATCGAAGCAAAGACTTTAACTGGGTGCGGTGGGCAGGTGATAATGTTTTAAATATATCCCAGATTTCCTCCCCTAAATTAAATAAATTTTTTGTTTAGTTTCAAATGAGTCCAGTTTCCAGTAAGCCAAAGAACAAAGGCTGAATGTTGCGCGTGTGGATCTAAGTTTTGCGCTTGGTCAGCTTTGTGTCCCTGCCACCTTTAAGTGTTACTAGGCACCTTTATGTTTTCAGCCAGAGGGCTATACGTCTAATATAGTGTACAAAGAAGCTTTAATGTAGACTATTAGATAGTAAATTAGTGATTTATTTCTCTCTACTTTTACGTTATACCTATACTAACTTTATAATAAGATGACCTTCTTTTTTTCTTCGCTGTGGAAATGCCTTTACGCACGTATGGCCATACACTCCAGACGTCGAGTCCCACACTCGACGGCTGGAGTGTATGGCCGTAATACCCACTAAAACCACAGCGCATACTTCAACGCCATTTTGGAGGCGCCAGGGGGTCGTCGGACACCCCGGCGGATAGCCCGAAGGCCACAACCTTCTTAGCAGCGGATGAAGGTGTTGGGCTCCACCACCAAAACACCCAGTGGCTGCATAGGATGGGAAGGTCGGCAACCTGACAACACAGCATATCCGGTCGCGCGTCCGGGCCGCGTCGCGGTGGGGCCGCAGAGGTCTTCCTCTGCAGCCCCACCGCGATGCAACAATGCTGTGCCCCCATTTGGTCACCGGAGATAGGGCGTGCGGCAACGCAACACCGACACGCCTCTCCTCCCGCGACCGCGCTCGACTGCGAGGGACAGACAGAACTTTCCCATACACCCGCACCTTTGGACGCATCCTACGCAGGCTCCCTCCAAGCCCACGCGGCGCGTCCACTCCCGGGATCTCTCTTAGCTAAAACTGAAATCTCATATTGTATCAATCTTTACGAACATTTTTTACTTCGGCGCCATACCTGGGAAATAACTGACTTTTTAGGAGATTTTGAAGCTCAAAATCACCATATTTTTTTTCTGATTAGGTACAATATCGATGCATTTACCCCTCGAATGTGTTCTAAAGATGTCCTATGCACCCATGGATAAGTAGGTATTTCGAGCATTGCATGCGCGACCTTTTAATTGCGACTTAAAAAATGTTTCCAATAAAAAAAATCGTTTCCCATTTTTTTCTTACTATGATTTGGCATGATGTGCAAAACGAGTAGACTTCGGCTTGGTGATGGGTCCCGTGACACCCTGTGTACTAATTTATTGTTATTTCAGTTATTTTTAGGTTATCTACACCTACACTATTCACTATACTACTACTACATACGTATTATATGCAACTTAAAACGTTTTGGTTAAGAATTCTGTAGTCTAATGAAAAAGCAATTACGCGCGAACGGAGTCGCGGGCACAGCTAGTTATGAAATATATTCGTATATTATTTTGGTGAAGTTTTCGCCAACTGGGAATTTTTACAATCCAATAAGCCGAAGGGATTTAAAAATATTACGTTACCTAAATAACTTCTGGTTAACAGCACGTTTTAATTAAGAACATTTGGCAGCATTAGGTATTATTATTCGGTTTATTTATTGCGGCATCAAATAATAATTAACGCTCGATTATTTAATAGACCATTATAAAAGATGCGCTTGTATAATAAGATAGTGATGGTTCATAGAAGCCATAAATATGTATTACGTAATACCAGCGCCTTTATTGTCTTTTGTTTCGGCAGCATAACCGTTATTGTAGAATTAATCATAATCATAATCATAATCATTTATTCATTCATTGCATTTTGGGTATTACATGCTCACACATTATTAAATTGTTTCACCAAAATCTGCCTAAATAGGCGTATGAATATATTGAGCTATTTATATATCCAAATCTAAACCTTCTTAAAAAATATTTCACAGAGTATAAAGCTGTACCTGATACTGGCTCGTCCGCTCACGCCAAACCCAAACTTTACTAACGAAACGTATATGTAATACATCTCTTCATAATCTCTTCGGGGATATAGGTGTGGTGGCGTGTTACAATTTCACCACCGAATATTTATAATTGCTTCCTGACGCAATATAACGTGCCATGTGGAGGCTTGACAAAGGCCATGACGTATATACACGTACTTTCGAGGCCAAGGCACGCGTGCTCTCAAGATTACACTAAATTGGCGCTACAACTTCCTCAAGAGTTTTCTATACAATATAATAATACACACGTTGATATAATATGCGTGTATGTGCACAGCATGTAAATATTTAAGTGGTTTTCGATGACATCAGTGAGATAGGAGACACAGGTACAGATAATCGGCTTTTCTTTTGTGCCTCCCATTTTTGGGTTGGAAAAATTTTTGGTTTGGGAAATGTTTTTTCCATAGCACAGTTTGTAATATGTTTTTCAGAGGCGGAATTTTAACGCCGTGGGGATATTTTTATGCTTAGACTCAGGGCAATTAGACAAATTGAATTTTGTGTTTTGTTTGAATATAATGTACCTACATTTACCTGGTAATATAAAAGTTCCTTTCCTTCGAACTTCAAGCAATATCTACTACTATAAAAGAAGGCAAACATGCAGAGGCAATCTACATTTACATATAATGGATGTTAGATATTTTGTACTGTTTCCTTCTTTAAATAGGCAATCTTGCAGCGAATTTTTTTTTGTGGATAGTTATAACTACAACGGATTATTTGAAGTAAACACAGATAGCTCGTCCTAAGCTTGAATAAAAATCTCGTGTCACGTTGTAGTCGCACTCCTCTGAGACGGAATGACCAATTTTATGACATTTTCGTATATATTTGGTAAGTTTATACCTTTATAGTACAACATACTTTGGGACCTACTTTATAGTAGGTCGCAAAGTATGTTGTATACTGCTAGGTGATTAGGATGATCTAGAAGTCTAGATTATGTTGCCACGTTTTTGACAAAATATTTATTACGGCAGAACAAAGTTAGCCGACTGAGCTAGTGGATTATAAAAGATTATAAGTTATCTCTTCTAAATTGCCTACAAGATTTAAATATTATTTAGTATTTTAAAAGGCCTTGAATAGGCTCCCGGCTGAATACAAATCAATCGAACCATACGGATAGCTTTTAGGTAGACCTTGGTAAGAACTATTTAGGAATAGACTCTCTATTTGCCTTGAAATGTCAATACTGTTCTGTCAATAAAGTTTACCGACTCACTGTGTACTCAGGACTAGCTGGATGAAACATAAAAGAACAAAGAATCAACTGATCACTTCGATAAAACACATCCATGTACCTGCAATCAAGATGAGCTTGCAAATAGTTTTTCTTATGAAATTCTATATTGCTGTCCAACGGGGCAAGTTAGAAATAACAAGCACCGGTCCACGACACGACACATTTCGTCTTACCTTCGCAATAAGTCGAGTGTGACAATATTTGAGATCGCATCGCGACTCACCGCCCTCGTCGGTACCCTTGACCCATCTTACGTAACCTACGTAAGTGTTTATATTTAAAACCCCCATTTCCCACTCATTTACATTGTAGGAAGGTATACCAAGAATTTTAAAATGTTCCGCTTCATTTCCTGTTCCATACAGTCGGGTAGCAACAAAGGAATCTCTAATAACAATAGGCAAAAACCGATTTAATTTACTTTCATTTCGTGTGTTTATAATACCACCAGCAGTTAAAACGTAATCTTAAAACGTATGACTGTGTGCGGTTATTGCTCTTGTGTGAGCGTGTATAGGTGTACTAGCCTACCGTTTTAAGCATGTAGGAAGAATGTAATAGCAGTTAATGTGGTTATTATAAATTCAATACGTTTTAGTACGTTTTAAAGGCACATGTGGTGTTGCCGTGCTAATAGCCCCCCGGCTAAGGACGCCCGATCAAAGGGTTGTCCCTTTTGCAGTTGAGATGTTGTGATTTACCCTCACCTGTATGTATAAAAATTTATTATTTTCGTTAGAATAAATACGTTACTTGAAAAACATAAAAAGTAAAAAAAGACGTACAGCAATGAAGTGTAAGTAGAGTGACACTCATTCGCCTATACCTATGCTTTATGCTAATTAGAGAGAAATACAGTCTATAGCATGATGTAATAATATATGATCGAGAAGAAAGGGTCTGTTTATTTTAATAATTACGTAGGCACAAGGAAATTCTTGCATAAAAGGAGCGATGTTGACTTTGATAATAGGGCGGTAAAAATAACAAGCGCATTTCGTCGTTGAGCTAATTGCCAAGGTGTACAATAGAGAAAAAATCAAAATGTAATCTGCTCAAGCATGAGAATTTTCCAACAAACAGCTGCTGGCAGCTTAGTCTACACTAATATTATAAAGAGGAAAAATTTTGTATTTTTGTTTGTAATGGATAAACTCAAAAACTACTGGAACGATTTTAAAAAATCTTTCACCATTAGAAAGCTACATTATCTGCGAGTAACACAGGCTTTATTTTATTTGAGAAAAAATAGGCCTCGCCCTAGGCACGTCCACACAGAGCGAGCAGCCTCGCGCAGCAATTCCTCGCCAGGCTGCTCGCTCTATATTGACGTGCATAGGGCGAGGAAAGCGCATGTACCACTCGCCGAGCCACCGAGTGTCGGTTTTTTGTTTTTCTCAAAGGCGCCTCAGTTTGGACGCTGTTTTGTGCCTCGTTCGAATATAATAATACCTACAAATAATATTAATTCGAAAGTGTGTAGGGATCACCTACATTTCGCCATGAAATGTTTAGGCCCACGTAATAGGGGACGAGCCTATTGCCGTTACCGGGCACATCAGCAGACTCCGTGCTGCTTCTGAGAATTCGGGAAAACCCAGGAAAACTTTTGCCCGACCCAGGAATCGAACCCGGGACCTCCGTCCAGCAGTCGCATACGCTATGCACTGGTCACTGTGCCACGGAAGATATATCCACCATAATATTCTCATCTTTGATGCAATGTATTATACCAATAATAATCCTTCAGTCTGTGATTTGGTTACAGTATCCTTGCCTATAGACATTAATTTCCTATAATACCTACATCCTATATTTTTCTGTATCTACCTCCCATCCACATATTCTTCATCCTTTATAACAATAATATTCTCAAGGTCTGTCTGGCGTCAGTCAGGCAGCTGGCTAGTAAAAACACATGCCCTATTGCAGTATGACCATTTTCAAGTACTATATAAACAAAGTTTTAAATTATGAGAGATAGAGAGAGAACAACCATCTCACATTGATACGTAAAACCAATAGATGGCAAATGTACTATTTCACTCTAATTCACAATTAAGATTAAGAAAGCAAAATTGCCCTCACGTGGCGTTCTGAATTCAAACTTTATGAAATTTCGTTTTTCTTAGGGATATCAATAAACCGTTTCCTCGCACGGAAACTGCCTCGCGAGGCTGCTCGCTCTGTGTGGACCCGCCTAATGAGTGAATTCGCCATTTTGAAATCCTCAAGCGCGTCAGATTAAGATTTATATGCTTTAACCTAACATCCTAGTCGTGCCTTATCATAATCTGATGGTTATTGAAATTTAGAAAGTCTATAGCCGCTCCCCCCACCGATGAAAAATTATACAATATTAACATGTTTATCTTTTAATCATCTAAGCTTTGCAAACCGATAGGTCTCCATGGCGCTCGAGTAAATCCCAATTTAGCATCGTGGGCTCCCCTACTATTGAGGGATGAAAAGGTTTGTCTATTTTATTATTGACTAGCCGTTTCCCGTGGTTTCACCCGCGTCCTAAGGAAACTACTTCGCATACCCGAAAACCCAAATATCTGACCCCTATTTTTTCTCAAATAAAATATAGCCTATGTTACTCGCAGATAATGTAGCTTTCTAATGGTGAAAGAATTTTTAAAATCGGTCCAGTAGTTTTTGAGTTTGTCCATTACAAACAAAAATACAAATTTTTCCTCTTTATAATATTAGTGTAGACTAAGCTGCCAGCGGCTGTTTGTTAGAAAATTCTCATGCTTGAGCAGATTACATTTTGATTTTTTCTCCATTGTACACCTTGGCAATTAGCTCAACGACGAAATGCGCTTGTTATTTTTACCGCCCTATTATCAAAGTCAACATCGCTCCTTTCATGCAAGAATTTCCTTGTGCCTACGTAATTATTAAAATAAACAGACCCTTTCTTCTCGATCTTATATTATTACATCATGCTATAGACTGTATTTCTCTCTAATTAGCATAAAGCATAGGTATAGGCGAATGAGTGTCACTTTACTTACACTTCATTGCTGTGCGTCTTTTTTTACTTTTTATGTTTTTCAAGTAACGTATTTATTCTAACGAAAATAATAAATTTTTATACATATAGGTGAGGGTAAACCACAACATCTCAACTGCAAAAGGGACAACCCTTTGATCGGGCGTCCTTAGCCGGGGTGCTATTAGCACGGCAACACCACATGTGCCTTTAAAACGTACTAAAACGTATTGAACTTATAATAACCACATTAACTGCTATTACATTCTTCCTACATGCTTAAAACGGTAGGCTAGTACACCTATACACGCTCACACAAGAGCAATAACCGCACACAGTCATACGTTTTAAGATTACGTTTTAACTGCTGGTGATATTATAAACACACGAAATGAAAGTAAATTAAATTGGTTTTTGCCTATTGTTATTAGAGATTCCTTTGTTGCTACTCGGCTGTATGGAACAGGAAATGAAGCGGAACATTTTAAAATTCTTGGTATACCTACCTACAATGTAAATGAGTGGGAAATGGGGGTTTTAAATATAAACACTTACCTACGTAGGTTACGTAAGATGGGTCAAGGGTACCGACGAGGGCGGTGAGTCGCGATGCGATCTCAAATATTGTCACACTCGACTTATTGCGAAGGTAAGACGAAATGTGTCGTGTCGTGGACCGGTGCTTGTTATTTCTAACTTGCCCCGTTGGACAGCAATATAGAATTTCATAAGAAAAACTATTTGCTAGCTCATCTTGATTGCATCTTGATCTTAATTGTGAATTAGAGTGAAATATAACATTTGCCATCTATTGGTTTTACGTATCAATGTGAGATAGTTGTTCTCTCTCTCTCTCTCATAATTTAAAACTATGTTTATATAGTACTTGAAAATGGTCATGTGTTTTTACTAGCCAGCTGCCTGACTGACGCCAGACAGACCTTGAGAATATTATTGTTATAAAGGATGAAGAATATGTGGATGGGAGGTAGATACAGAAAAATATAGGATGTAGGTATTATAGGAAATTAATGTCTATAGGCAAGGATACTGTAACCAAATCACAGACTGAAGGATTATTATTGGTATAATACATTGCATCAAAGATGAGAATATTATGGTGGATATATCCTCCGTGGCCCAGTGACCAGGGCATAGCGTATGCGACTGCTGAACGGAGGTCCCGGGTTAGATTCCCGGGTCGGGCAAAAGTGTTCCTGGGTTTTCCCGAATTCTCAGAAGCAGCACGGAGTCTGCTGATGTGCCCGGTAACGGCAATAGGCTCGTCCCCTATTACGTGGGCCTAAACATTTCATGGCGAAATGTAGGTGTAATAATATGACTCTCCTTTGGGGATACAGACGTAAGAATATAAAAAATAAATGTATTACATACATCCCTACACACTTTCGAATTAATATTATTTGTAGGTATTATTATATTCTAACGAGGCACAAAACAGCGTCCAGACTGAGGCGCCTTTGAGAAAAACAAAAAACCGACACTCGGTGGCTCGGCGAGCGGTACATGCGCTTACCTCGCCCTAGGCACGTCCACACAGAGCGAGCAGCCTCGCGCGGCAATTCCTCGCCAGGCTGCTCGCTCTATATTGACGTGCCTAATTCGATCGCTCAGCCGCACGGTGCCTCGGCCGCGGCTGCACATGCGCTTTCCTTGAACGAACCACGTCTACATAGACCGAGCAGCCTCGCGAAGCATTTGGCGCGCGAGGCTGCTCACTCTGTGTGGATCCGCCTATTCACATTTGCAACTTTCTAATAATGGCCTCGAGTTGGCATGACACCTAAATCGTCAGATTATTCAATGAGAGCCTTCTTTTAGGTTCACTTAACATTGCCTTAGAAAATCTGACACGTGCGATTAATTTTCTTATTTTTACATTTTGAAATCTTACCTCCACTATGCAAACGATCAGATTAACATTCCTACTTAATTAAAATTACTTAGGACATGGACGCTATCAATAACTTACACGCTCGAGTAAATCCCGAAATCTCTTCTTAGGCTTCCCTACTACAAGTGCTTTCCTACGTTCAACTCGGAACAAGTGAATTTCAATGAAGTGAAAAGAACACAAATCCTCCTATTCTTTTTTCATCTAATAAAGAAGTAGGTGCAAGAAGCAAAGTATTTCTAAGAATTCAACCAGAGATATTCCATCAGATTCTTTATCGCCATTGACATACATTGAAAAGGTATTTCACCATCCCTTTTATCCTATTTCGATAATTTATCAAAAAAGAACTTTACACTTGAGATATTGAAGTTTTCGCTTCGCATCAATAACTTGGGATCAAGATTATAAAGTTGGGTATGCCGTAGAGCGACGATTAAAAAAGCATTAGCCAGAACGACTAAGATAACACGTTCTCTTTGAAAACTTGATCCTTTAGTGGAATTAAGAAATTATTATAGTTAGAACGGTTTTTATGATA
This sequence comes from Euclidia mi, assembly GCA_944739405.2. NCBI lineage: Eukaryota > Metazoa > Arthropoda > Insecta > Lepidoptera > Erebidae > Euclidia > Euclidia mi. The sequence continues at coordinate 37,985,394 of OX123198.2, forward strand.
GTTTAAACTTTCATTTCAATTTTAAAGTAGAGCCGTAAGTTTCCTATGATTATTGAGAAACCTGAGGATTGAATTACGAAGGAGATGCTTTAATAAGAATTTTTGGTAGAGAAGTTTTATGTCAATTAAGTAAAAAAACATCAGCTAGCACGAGATTAGCTCCATATTTATTTATAATCTGTATAAGATAGAATACCACAACCATAATACTGCTTTTTATTATCTAGATAGAATCAGTCAAGAAATAAAATGATTGACCATAATTTTGATAGAAGCACGTACATGCATCAATGCTGACTACGCCACTTCTAATTAGAGCACATTAAATTTTAAGGCATTCGGTTTTTTTACTACAGCTCCCAAGTATACGCAGTACAACCAGGAGCAACCTGTACAATGATTCTTTCGCCGTGGGCGACTTCATAGTATAAAATAACTTACAAAAGGAATACTTACTCACGAAAACCAGCACGGTGTTTCTCTAACAAACCCATTGAATGGCAAAAACACAGAAGATGTGTTACAAAAGAAATATCTAGAATAGGTAGAACAATATATAGTAGAGAATTATAATTGTGTTGACTTAAGTAACAAAGTACTAGCAGTTATGTTTAAAATACTTCTGGGATAGTACATTAATCCTAAGCAAGCTGTTCTGTTATACTTTATGTAAAAGCAAAATTGAAGTGGTATATTGTTAAACAGAAATTACCCTGAATCATACATAGAATGTAGTTAACCCTTACTAAATTATAATAACCCTTACTAAGTTAAATATTAACATGGTAGCAGGATGTGTAAGATAGCTATTTAAGAAGAATAGCGACCGTAGTATATACTTTATTTACACGTTTTGCTGTTATAATGATTTGACTGAGGATAAGTAAAGATATTGCAGTATGGTTCATCTTCATTTGATCAGTGCCTACATAGGTGTAAGGTATCATTGTAAGTGTTTGTTAAAATAAATATCGTTTATACTGATTATCAAAGACATGAAAAAATTAGGAATGTTTTCAAATAGGATAAATTCTACTTAAAATGTTCTACTAGGATAGATTAGAGCATTAACATCTTTAGCAATAGTAGTAAGCAAAATAAACGATATAGGTTTAAAAGTTACCATACTCGTAATATCCCATGAAACTAGTTTTCGCACAACCGACCGCCGCACACTGGCGATAATTTGCAAAAACCTGGACATTATATGATTTTAAAATATTGTCGATAGAGTAGTTCTATAACACTTATCTTAAACCTCAATAAATGACGCAACTTTTGAGCATTTTTTATGTATTTAATATGGTAAAATTCTATAATAATCTGCCTACGAAGTTCATCAAAAATATCGTGCTTAAATCTGATGATTTCCAAGTCGCATTTTATCGCTCGTTGTGTTTACAACTGTAAATCGAATTTGGGCTGCTTGATAGTTAGGTCAGGTCCTTTCTTTTTCTTTTTTATTTTATCTTTGTTTATATTGTTAAGGTTAAATAAGGCACTTATTCATTTTTGTTTGTGTGTACATTGGTTCCGTACAAATTATTTTTATCTGCCCAAATTTGTTTTTGTTTTTATTATGTAATTGAATCGTATTTCTGACACTTGTGTTTGTTTATCGATTATGTAACGTAATCGTGCGTAATCATATACATGTAGGTGACATTACTGTAGTATGAAATGTGTCAATGTCAGAAATTAACCGGAATGTGCATTCACGAATGTTGTTTGATATAGAGTGAAGCAAAAAAAAAAAAGGAATCCTGGGCTTTTTGCTCATTGTATAAATTATTTTAAAATATTATTTATGTTAAATGTTATAATATAGTTGTTAAATTGCTTATTGGTTTTGACGTCCGCGTCTACTGAGGAGCCAGTTGAAAACCAGCGCCGGGCGCATACGTCCGGCATTATGCTGAACTGGCCTCCTATTTTTATGCAGGCGACAGGCGTGTACAGATTATTGTAATCTCTTTTTGTTCATATTGTCTTGTTTGTTCATGTCTTTCGTCTGGTAGAAATAAACGCTTTTTCTTTCTTTTTTTCTTCTTCTAAATATTTGGGGTTTTTCTGTTATGGATTCTATTTCTAGAGGTATTTATAATTGCTATCAGATGTTACTATCTTCTAAAATAAATCTTAACACCAATACCCTTGCCTTGAAATTGATAGTATTATTTACTTACGTAAGCAGAAAGAATAAGGGAAATAGTACGATATTCTTCTGTATTCCGAGAAATAAGCTATATTAAATTGAAGCATATAATGCTAGTATTTAGTTTGTTTTAGATTTGGCTGCCGATATCTGCCTAATGATTAGTTTTTATCAGCTGTAAGTCCCGGTATTTATGCGTACATTTTGTCGTTGAATATTTTTAGGTATTTAACTTGTGTTCATTCTTTTGATAAGTGGTTTTAAAAATGTCAGTATCTATCTGAAGATGCACAAGAGTCAAGAAATAAGGATATAAATAAATATCGCAAAGACTTTACAAGAAAACCGCCCCATATTTAAACTACAAATGAGACATTTATATCAAAGACTTTGCGTTTCTTCAGACCCTTTTTTCTCAAGTTTACTAAAACGTCGAGAAAGTCCAATACGCAGTTGCCCCTGGATGCAATAAAGGAACCAGAAATAGAATATTTTATATTTAAACAAAGTTAGGTATCAACACTATCAAAATTGCACACCATATAGTTTGTAAGTATATCTTTGATCATTCATGTTTCTTAGTTATGAATATTATTAATTTATAGTACTTACATAGTTGATTAAATTCTTGTTAATCTCTCATATATATATATATACTTACTATTATCCTACGATAGTTTTAAAACTATCAATATCATAAAGTCAGTTTTTATGTTCGCGCTGGTTGAAACAAAGGCCTCTTTTCATAAAATAATAATAATTCATAGTTCAAAAGGTTTGCATTTAATTTCAATAGGCTTATTTAATGCATTTTTACCATTAAAACATTTTGGCCATCTTTTTGGTAATATTCGCCTGTGTGCGCCGGTTCATTTTAACAATACCATTATGTAGTACCAACTAGTGACTTAATTATCTGGTAAATTAAATTATTTGTGGTGCTTCCGGGAAATGTATATTCAAATCGTAAATGTGTGTTACCTGGTAATTTACCTACAGTGATTTTAGGAAGGTTAATGGAATAAATATTTATTTATAGACTCGACTACGGTAATTGCAGAGTTATAACACTTCGGGAGTCCATTCGGCACAATGCCGCATTTCGTGCGCATAATAGGTACCTATATTTTTCTTTATCTCGAAAAAATACGTAGCTTGTCGTAGTGCATAAACCGTAAAACCTTTTATTCAATATTTATTCAGTAAAGCATTATCCACTTTACATAATTTAGTTACAGGTTTGAGCCTCAACGTATTTGGAGACGTAAATCGAATCTGTATACTTTGTGACGTATTCTTTCGTCTATTGACACAAACTAAGTGCTTTTTTTCAATGCACCTGACATTCTACCTCAACGTTGTAGAACAAAGAAATTAGATTTTAAAATCCTGCGGAAGATTAAATGCAGAAGATGATGTAATCTAGAAGCTATAGCTATTCAGTTCAATCTGGACTTTTTTATTGAGAGGCGGTTATTTTTATATAGTTTTAATAAAAAGAAATATATTTTCTAGCGCATGTGGTGCTTAAAAAAAGCAAAAAACCTAGAATGTCAAGCATAAAAAGCCGCGATAAGACGGCCATGTCCCGAGCCTTTATGTCAACAGAAATGAACGTCTCGTGTTTTATAATTTATCGTCGCCGGCTAACATTTTAGGTCGAAACGCTAAAAATACAAACCGAAATACTGTCCAGCCTGGCCTGTAATGAATGCTAACAAAGAACCGACGATTTGAACGATGGATTTATATTGTAGCTCTTCTTATTAAATATTGAATGATGATGTTGAAATGTCAGACCACACCGAAAGGACATTAAAACAAAAAAGTTCGCCAAACCACAAAGTTATTTACAAGTATTTCTTCAGTTGTCTTAGCGGATTCGTCTATGGCCGACATGCGAACGTAAAGCAACCCGACAATTTTCTTAAGGTCACTATAAATTACCGATAAATATTTCCTACCGTACACTGTTTTATTTTTTATTTAGGAGGAAAACATTATTTCGGGCCTGTTTCTTTTCATTCCTTACATAAAATAGCGGATACAAAAGCCTTTTTGCATCGTACATTAATCCCGGAACAATACGCTACAATAATAATGCTAGTAGCGAATATTGTGTATAATAAAATGTCTATACAACCTTTCCGGCAGTACAGAAAGCCTCCAAATTGACGGTTTAGTTACACACAGATAAAAAATTCTATGAATTATTGTTACATTGTGTATCACTAATTGCACGTGATTTTAACATTCGTTTGGTTAGTGTGCCAATAACTATAAAATATAAATACATATTTCTACCACACGGCTGGAAAAAAAAGAATTGCGCTTTACCCAATATAGTGTTGTCTGCCATAGATATAAAAAAAATGTGTGAAAGGGTATGAATAACTGTTTCCTTCGTTTAAATTCCTTTCTCAAAAATATATTTTAGGTATAAGAAATATATAACATATTTTAGGTAAAGAATAATAGTAGAAAATCTGTAAGAAAAATATGTGAAAGATGAGTATAAGCGAATATTGATAGCAAGATTTGAGAGGTTTGATGGCATAAATGATATGGAAGAATTATGGCAATCTTTTAAAGAAGAGATAGTATGTGTAGCGTCCGAAGTATTTGGTGTGATCAAGAGAAAGAAAATACGAAAGGTTAAGAATACATGGTGGGACAAGGATGTACAATCAGCAGTGTCAGAGAAGAAGAAAGCTTGGTTAGATTGGTTGGCTGCCAGAGCAAATGATAGAATGGGAAAGGCAACGAGTGATGACACAAATGAAGCAAGAAAGGAGTTTGTTAGGTCAAAAAGAATTGTGAAAGAAATTGTTAAAAGGAAAAAGAGGAAAAGAAAGATGAGTTTGATAGCAGACTATCTGAAGATTTCCGGAGAAACATAAAGTTTTCCTGGAAATCCGTTCGTGCAGTTCGAGGAAGTACTCAATCCTCAGAATACACGTCAATTAGAGACAATAATGGAAATATACTGAATGGTGAAACATGCGTGCTGAAGAGATGGAAGGAGTATTTTGAAGGTTTATTTGAAAGAACGGCGATAGAGACATCGAGCGACGAAATGAATGGTAATAATAGCAATGATGAAAGCAATATTGGTGTGGATGAGATTGTGATGGCGTTGGGAAGTATGAAATTAGGTAAGGCTGCAGGATATGATAGGATTACAGTTGAAATGCTGAAGGCTGGACAGGGCATCATAGTTGGTCAGCTGCAACGCTTATTTAATTTGTGCTGGAGCACCGGCCGAGTACCTTATGACTGGGCCACAGCGGTGGTTTGGGATGTACAAGCAGGATTCCGAAAGGGTATGGGGTGCACGGATCAAGTCTTTTCCTTGCAGTGCATAGCCGAAAAATTCTTAGCCAAAGGTCTTTTGCGCATTCGTGGATTTGGAAAAGGCTTACGATAAAGTGGTGAGGAATGAAATGTGGTCGGTACTGTCGATGGATGGGGTGAACAGCAACGTCATACGAGCTCTAAAATCCCTTTATGAAGATTCCAGAGCTTGTGTGAGGATAAATGGGTCGTACAGGGATTGGTTTACCATCGAGACAGGTGTTAGACAGGGGTGTGTCTAGCGTCGCCGTGGCTGTTCAACCTCTTCATGGACAGTTGTTTGCAAGATTTGAAAAATAGTGACTGTGGATTAAGGATGAATGAGTTACTTGTCAAATGCCTCCTTTACGCTGATGATCAGGTTATACTTGCGTCTTCAGCGGAGGAGTTGCAGGAGATGGTAACAATCATGCATTGTGCGTTAGGGAGGAAAGGAATGAAAGTGAATATAAGTAAAACGAAAGTTATGGTTTTTGAAAAGGAGGAATGCGTTACGGCTTGTAATGTTATGATCGATGGACAGCGAGTGGAGCAAGTGAATGAGTTTGTATATTTAGGTACGCTGTTTACAAGAGATGGTAAGAATGTAGAAGATATTGAAAGAAGAGTTAATGCAGGTAATAGAGTGAATGGAGCTCTGAAGGCGTTTATGAATAACCAAAACGTCTCCAAAAAGGCACGTTTGGCTGTGGATAGAGGGGTGTAAGTACCTACTCTTATGTATGGCACTGAAAGTTGGGTATAGCAGAAGAGATTTGAAAGTAGAATAAATGCTGTAGAAATGAGAGCACTGAGTAGTATGTGTGGTGTTTCTTTGACTGACAGAGTAAAGAATTGTGTGATAAGAGAGTGTTATGGGGTAAAAGAAGATGTAGTGACAAGCCTCGAAAAGGGTATGCTAAGATGGTTTGGGCACGTGGAGAGGATGGATGACGAAAGACTGACCAAGCAGATATATAAGGCAAGTGTAGAAGGGACAGGACGAAGGGGAAGACCTAGGCGGACGTTCTCTGACCAGATTGGAGACATCCTAAAAACAGGACAGATTAGAAGCACCCTGAACAGAAGAGCATGCATGAGGAATCTGATGGGAGTGAATGAAGCAAGAGAGATATGTCAGGATCGTTGCAAATGGCGTTCCGTAGTCTCTGCCTACCCCTCCGGGAAACAGGCGTGAGTCTATGTATGTATGTTTATTTTAGGTAGATAACTAAGCTCGGCGTCGATAAAATATAAATAGCGACAGTTTACTACTGAAACACGTAGGCTTCTTATCATCGCCATAAGAAGACCATAGCCCAAGTGTATACTCGACAAACTTCTCACGCATTTTGAGAACAAAACGAATAACTTTTAGACATGTCAGTTCCCTCACGTGGTTTTCCTGCATCGTTTTGCATGCAATCATTTATAATTTAATTCAAGCTTAACTTCTTCAACACACTAACTTAAATTTATTGAATGGCGTTGTGAGTTTATATCCGAGAGCCTCTGCATAGTTGTATATTACTCTCTCCACCAATACAAAGAAGAAGAATTAAAATAAACACCGGACTAACCCTATTAATTAAATGAACATTCTACCTAAGTTCAGTTTACTGTGTATTGTTCCACTCTTATTATGGAGAATTAAATTATATTCTGTGTTGTTTACTCCAGGAGTCAAAATTATTGCTAAATGGCCTTTGTTTAGCTCATGTGGTGCACGAAATCTGTTTAACTGACCCCAGTGCTGGTTTTATTAATTAAATGTATAGTGAGATGTCTGTGAATGAAACCGCCAGCCATTACAGCTAGTCGTATTTTGCTGATTATTTTTATATTTAAGTGTTGATATTTGTTTTACATAAGTAAATAGAATTTTAAAAGAAGTAAAGACATATTATGCCTGATGGTTTATAATGAAATGTCTTAAATAGGTACTTTTAAAAACATTTCTGTTAAAATATTTGTCATTCACGAGTATCCAACCAGCTGTTCTTCTTTCTGAAAAGTTGTGAATTGATCAAACAATCCACAGCTTTACATTATTATTAAATAAAGATCCCGACAAAATGTTAGGTAACAGTTGAATCAAATCTATGTACATATACCTAAATCTATCTTGAGAATTCTAATAAGGAGCGACCCTACCTTTATCAAATGGGATCAGTTTTAGCCTTCCTGTCAGGAACAAAGATCGTTATTTAAGGTAATGTAAATGATAAAGTAAAGAATGAATCCAGGAATACATAAAAACAGAACAGATAATCGTGTTCATCACACAAAGATTTGTTCTGGATGGGAATCGAACCCACGATCTTTGACTTAGCAATCAGAGTCACCGACCACTGAATAGGCCACAAGTCAGTCAATACAAACGGGATAACAATAATATTTAAGTACTAGAAGACACGGGTGTCTTCTAGTATAAGCAGTAATACGCACACCCTTTTTTTAAATTTAATCTCCCCGATCTCATGGGTATTTCGGTATAATTATGCTATACGTAGATCAGCATCATCATCCTAGCGCTGTCCCGGTTGCGTTTCATGAGGCTCTACTTTCTGAACAGGCATTTTTTTTCAATGCTCGACTATGATATAATATGCATTTAAAGTTACTTTTTTATTTTAAATTTTTATGACTTTTCTGAAGTGTCCAAAAAATTTAAACATTTTTATGGAAATAAACATATTTGAGTTTGAGTTTGTTCCAAAACCTACGCCTTGGAGCCCGGGGTCGCTTTCCGGCTGTATCGCCTCCACTTCACACCGTCTTCAGCAATCGCTATACGTAGATCTCTATGTACAATCAAAACATGTTAGTAGGAATTCAGTCAAACGCTATGTGCAATGTTATGGCACTTCGAAATAACGTTTAGCAGATGTAACGTTAGTAAGGAAGTTGTTATTTCAAATGTTCTTTGTTCGACAGTCTTGTATCGAAGACACATTAAGTACTTCGATTTTTTATGTAAGAACATTATTTTTATGTATCTTATATCTATGATCTTAATAACATTATTTGATAAGCCTTAGACTGTGCTTCGATAGGTAGTATTATTTTGTAGACTATTCTATAACCTGCTCTAGGCGAAAACTGTTTTATATTTACATGCACACAGTTACAAAATGGGTTTGTTAATGATCTTAATAAAACTCTGTTCAGGAAATATTTAATTTGGGCAGGGATATAGAGACCAAGGCGTTTAAGAGAGTTGGCTCTTTTTTAAGCAAAATGAGTTTACTACATTTTGACGCAAGAACTGTGAATAGATCGTGGTTACGACAGCCGAGATCCATTCAGGCAGTAACTAATATAGCTTTGAACACTTCGTAACATCGTTTTAGATATGCTAAACTTGAATAGCTTTTTTGTAGCCGGCTAAGTATATTCTCATTCAGACTTGTGTATCAACGACCTATGTTATTTTGGTAAAGGCTATATTAGCAATAATGAATAACCGAAATTATTTTCCCTTTTTGTCAGGCACCTAGTTTATATCTTTGATTCCGTGATAAAAGGTCGCTTGTTGTGACTATTAAAAGGTTTAGGGTACCAGGGTCGAGTAGGGCAATGACGGTACAGGATGTTGGTGTATTTTGAAGGCTACGATCGCATTTAGGTATAATGTAACAAATATTACCTAGAACTAAACATAGACGGTTGTAAAGTAACATCAATAATTTATATAATCGCAAAGTATAGTTTTTAAGCTATATTTTGTCGATTTATGTAACTCTGATGAATTACCAACAAGCTTACTTAAGGAACTGATACCGAAAAAACATGGCTGGTGATTGCCACACGTGTGTACGTCGCTGATAGAACGATGTATACATACATAGACTCACGCCTGTTTCCCGGAGGGGTAGGCAGAGACTACGGAACGCCATTTGCCACGATCCTGACATACCTCTCTTGCTTCATTCACTCCCATCAAGTTTCTCATGCATTCTCTTCTGTTAAGGGTACTTCTGACCTGTCTTTTTTTCAGGATATCTCCAATCTGGTCAGAAAACGTCCGCCTAGGTCTTCTCCTTTTTCCTGTCCCTTTCACACTTGCCTTATATATCTTCTTTGTCAGTCTATCGTCATCCATGCTCTCCATGTGCCTAAACCATCTTAACATGCCTTTCTCAATGCTTGTCACTACATCTTCTTCTACCCCACAACACTCTCTTATCACACACACATTTTTTACTCTGTCGGTCAAAGATACACTACACATACTTCTCAGTGCTCTCATTTCTACAGCATTTATTCTACATTCAAATCTCTTCTACCATTCCCAACTTTCACTACCGTACATAAGGGTAGGCACTAATAATCTAACGATGTATGTATAAGTTAATCAATCTTATTATTTTCAAAACCAATTTACTAAAGTAATCCCATGGTTGTAAAAAAATCAGGGACTTAACTAATAGTTTAAATCCGACAACAAACACCAACAAAGCAAAGAACAGGCACATTTAAAATATTTAAAGTCCTACGTTTGCACAATACTATTTTCAGGGTCGCTAAGCTGATATTTGAATCGAACAGGAAAATAAACTTAATCAGCTAAATAGATTACAGTGGATTAATCAATGGAAGTACTTAGGCGCTCACAAACAAAAGCCATTGCCAGCAGCAAATATTATATTTTGAAGCACTAATGGACGTTGAATACTTAGATCAATGTTCCGGTGGTTACATGTCGAACCTAAAAGGTACAATTACATCGGTTTGTTAGCTTTTTAATTAAATAAACGGCCAGAATGTGGCCATGTCCGCATAATTAATGCAGTTAAGGCATACCCAAGGTTGCCACGCGGTTGCACTCAACGTATTTATTATCGGCCAGCGCGTACGGTCTACGTAAATAAACCACCTCCGTTGTTAAGCCGTTTGGAAAGCTCTGAGCGCCCGAAATAGTCCTAGATTAATGTTCCCTACTATTGTATATAGTCCACGTTTATGCCTACGTTTACTTCGTTAACAAAACATACAGATTTGATTAATGGTTTGGATGTGTTTCTTAATTGATAATATAGTATGCACGCTTTTTAATGGTGAAGAAGTCGAAGTTGACTTTTTGTGTTAATAAGTTTAGCATAGGAAGCTATTATTTCCCGGTTCAATAACACAATTGAGGTACTTACTATTTCTATAGTTAGTTTTGTTTATGTTGTTCAAATTTATTTTAAACTGCGTCTATATAATTCAGAGAAGATTTCAAAGTTCAATTTTATTTTTATTTTTTAAACTGACGTTGACTTTAAAAACTAAAGAAGCATTGTATTCTGAGGAGACGTTTCAAAATAAAAGTTTTACTTAGCATTAGAGTCTTGTCAATATTATTATTTTATTAGAACTGTTTATTTATAGCAAGGAGATATATTGCTTTAGCAATCGATAATAAAATATCTACCTTATTTAAAGTATAAATACCTATTTGTTTCCGACGTTTCGCTCGTCTGCACCGAGCGTGGTCGCGGAGAGACCACGCTCGGTGCATTTGCGCATTTTAATATTCTTATTTGGACAGGAAACGCCATACGACCGTCCAGCATGGCGTTACTTGTTGCTGCCTTCATGATAATACGCGACTGCCTGACACAAATGATCGTCTTGCAAGATTATATTAAGCCTGCGCCTGTAACTAACTTTATAATAATAAATTTTGGTTCTTTGTTACATTGATCATCAAAAATGGACGTCTATTATAGAAAATAATAATTTGTTGTACTGAAAGATTGCAGTTAACTAGCCTATTCTGTCAATCGTTATTATTCATCTCTCAGTAGAGGTAGATATTAAAGTCAAGCATCTATCGGGAATATCACCCCACTCTAAAATAAGTCTCAACTCAACTTATTAGACGTTAGATATTGCGATTTGATACATATTGCAAATATATAACTTGAAATACCCGAATAAATTTAGATTTCATAAGTTGATATATTGATTTATGCAAATAGCAACATATATAAATGGCGGGCTAATTTATAAAACAGTTCGGGTGTTGAACGTGTTTAGGTTTATCACTACATAGTATAAAACAAAGTCTGTCTTCTGTCTGTCTGTCCCTATGCATGCTTAAATCTTAAGAATTACACAGCGGATTTTAATGCGTTTTTTTAAATAGATATAATGATTCAAGAGGAAGGTTTATATGTATAATTGACGTGAGAGAAGCGAGCGACGTCTAGTTTCTGAAAAATTAATTCAACATCATCTTACAATTTTTCCTGTTGCAGAGACTTTAAACATGGAACTCGATGGCCACTTTGTGGTCTTACCAGTTCTGACAGAATCCATGGTCAACAAATGCAAAACATGGTCAACAGTGCAATTGGTGATTAGATTTGTGGCTAGTCTATCATTGTAATGTCAGTGTATCTGAGGCATAGAACAAGTCACCTCAAATCTATCTACTGTCCAATATTTTAATGACAGCCAAAGCGATTAAAAGTGCTCGAAGCCCCATTTTCAGAGTGTGGCTTAATCTGACTGGTGACTAGTCTTTGAACCAAATGATTTTAAAGGCGCTTCTAAATCAATAGATTTGTGAAGTAAGCAGCACTTTGCCACGGAACTCTTTCAAAATAAAAGCTTTTTTTATATGTTACATTCATTTAGACACACATCGAAATAACAGTCACCATTTTCTTCAACCACACATTGCGTGAGCAAATAACTACCACTCCGTGTAACGTGTGAGGTAACAAAATGTAATTTCATAACGTATTTAATAAAATTGTATTTGTGTCCAATCGACACGATGAACCGTTACTTGTACATTATGTTTGCAACACCCCAAAATATGTATATATCGGAGAGTTGCTATGAGTGTTTTATACACGTGGTTTATGAAAGAGACAACCATATTTTGCTAATTCTGTTTTGAATAATGTTTCTAACCCTGAAGCTAGATGGACACGGTACATAAACATTGTGCCACAATCGTGGCAGTTTGAAAATATTTGTTCCTCATATATATAGTATCTTCTTGGGTTTACGCGAATGTTACACATTTCAATTAAACTACAGTTTACGGATTTTATCGCGATGTATTGGTTTCACTAAGTTATTACATTTGAAACGAATGATCTAGAAACTACATTTTTAATTTATTACTAGCCGACGTTTCGAATTCTTTACACGGCGGACTGAGGTGATATTTGTCTTTTTCTTGAATGTATAAGTTATCTCAAAGTACCCGAACATTTTTCAACTACTGGTGTTACTATTTACGCAGAATGAGCTCACAGTGTCCTTAGGTCTTCTGGTGACTTTGTCCTTCTTGGGTTTCATTAGCCTTATGACAGGGTCCCAAGCTGGAGGAACATTCCAACCATCTTCCCTGTTGAAATTAGGGTGTTTTTTAATTTCAATAGCTTCTCGTATCATCCTTGGAAGAAAACGGTGTTCTTTTGCGAGTATCTGTGGTTCATCAAATCGCGGATAGTGGTTGGGTCATTGTTCCACATGTTCACACACAGCTGACTTTGTTGAGCGTTTATGTTTTATGGCAGCTATATGTTATTTGAGTCGAATGCCAATGCTTCTCTTGGTTTGTCCAATGTATGGGAGCCCACATTCACAGTCAATTTCGTAGACACCGGCCTCTTGCAAGGGTAACTGATACTTGACAGTTGGTAATAATTGACTGATCTTCGTTGGTGGCTTGTAGTAAGTTTTGATTGAAGCTCGCTTCAAGATGTAACCAATTTTGTCGGTCACGCCCTTGATGTATGGGAGGACAGCAGGTTGTCTTTCTACTGTGGCTGGTTTTTCTTTCTTCTGGAATCTGTGACAGTGGCGCGGCGGTCGGAGCTTGTTGTCTTGCAGAACTTGCCTGACATGTTGAAGCTCAGCGTCCAGGTGTTTCTTGTCACAGATCCCGCGAGCTCTCTGAAACAGAGACATTTCTACAGTAGCTAACTGTTTAGGATGGTGGTGAGATTCACCGTTTAAATACCTATTTGTATGGGTCTTTTTCCTATACACAGTATGGCTTAATGCCTCATATATATAATATTATATTTGTTATTCATAAAAACCATAAGAAACCAAGTTTTTCCAGACGGAAATGAATTCTGTTATGTATTAAGTTCAAGGAACATTGTCTTCTAGTCTATGAAAATGAGCCGCAACGTCTGAAAATGATTGGCAATTCTCGGTATTTGTTATGGTTTATCAAACACTTTCAGTACGTTCAAACAAATTTATAGTAGTTTAATGCTAGTTGTATAATTGTACAATTTTAGTTCCAAACCAATTAATAATAGTTTAATGCTAGTTGTATAAAATATACAATTTATTTCGATGATTGATCTGTTGCTCTAGTGATTAAGCTCTAACTGATTATGAAACCCTACATAAGTAAGAAAGGCGTTAAGGCCATTATATAACTAGTAACAGCTAACACCACGTCAAGAAATACTATGACAAAGGAAATAAAAAGAAAGCAGAAACCTAATTAAATTGTTGTTAGACACAACATAATTATTTCTTTTATAATTACAACAAGCGAAAAAAATTAAGTAATCTAGTATCTAGTTAAATAGCATTTATAAATAGAGCATGGCTGGCATTTCGAGAATACAGAGTAAAATCTTTGTCTACTTAAAGCGATCCATTCGTAATTCAATTAATCATGCTATCGGCTTCAGACAGTTAAAAACTTGCAGTACTTAATCAGCAATGGCGGGATTTGTCCAAATGAATGAATTGTGCTACGGTGCTATGGAGCTACGGCGCTACGTAAGCGTGGGCGTTCTACGCCACCGCCTACGAATCAGGCTATCGTCTGCGGGTATGCGTAGGAAGCCGCCCACGCGTACGTGACTCGTTTGATATTTCCATCGCACTTATAACCCGCACAAAGAACAAGTATTCACAATTGCGGCTTGAGTTACTCGCTGCTTTTGTATTGTAAGACAAATCCTTGTTGCCAAATATTTTTATTACTGCGGAAAACAAATCGAATGTTTATTTTCTTATTTTCCCTTTGTTTACCGACACTACCGAACCTTAAAATTACGCCCGTTAAGCTAATAAGTAAGTAGATAAAAATGATTCTATGACATTTATTAATGTATAAGTATGTTACTTGACGCTTAGATCCTTCACAGAAAGAAAAACAACGCAGGTAAAAAGGATTACTGCAAAACACGGACACAACTAGCATCTACAAAAACTCGAACTTCTTTCATTGAACGCTTACAAACCTGTGGCCTTAAATAACATTTTCAAAATAGGCAAAAAAATCTACTAAAACCCAACAGCCCAAAACTCTGCCACATCGAAAATAAACCTACGATCTCAAAACACTTCCAAGCCACATAGAAAACAACATCTTACACAGAGAAAACAGTCCAGCAGCAGTGGTGCAAGTAGTAGTTCCGTACGGAAGGAAAGCAATACGCAAATACAAGGACCATCGTACCATCAATCACTATATTCCCGGTGTCCACCCCCTGCTTGTCCACCGCGGGTGGACAGAGACACAAATATTTAAAAAAATTCTCGCTGTGCACCCCTGGGGGACAGCGAGAATTAATTTTAAATTATTTTCGCTGGCCACCCCGGGTGGACAAAAGACACGAGTTTTTTCATCACTTCTGATTCGGGTAGATAGGTTATGTTAGGTTCACTTTTGACCCTTAACCCAAAAATAGGAGCCCTGCGAAGCAGGGCTCCGTCAACTTAGTTTATTAAAAATCAAATATTTAAAAAAATTCTCGCTGTCCCCCAGGGGTGCACAGCGAGAATTTTTTTAAATATTTGTGTCTCTGTCCACCCGCGGTGGACAAGCAGGGGGTGGACACCGGGAATAATCGCCATCAATCGCGTCAGATTTACGGGCGCTACTCGTCCGGTTTATCTCGTGACCTTTGACTACGGGATTATTGTACTACCCACTCATAACCCAATAAAAATGGGACAACAATGCCCACTTTGTGTAGGAACGCGGGGAATTTTAAATTTGTGCTCACTTTTTTTTCTGTAGGCCCTTTACGGGTTGGGTAATTGTGGCACGTGATCTTTGAATTTATTTATACTTATTTTAGATGTAATGATTGTTACGATTACTTAATTTAGATGTGATGCACGGATGGCAAAGTGGTTTAAGCGGATAATACTAATGTGTTGTGGTTTCAACCTCTAGACGACGTGATCTAAAGCTTGATGTCTTAAGAGGATCATAGGTTAGTTTCCACTCTAGATAATGCCAAAAGAGCATTTTCTTTTCATTGCCGGTCTTTATTGGCTATGTTTTTCTTTCTTTCATAAATTAATCATTGAAAAAGACATAAACCTTCAAAAACCTCAAAACTTGGGCAGATTTTTCGCAGTGTCTAAATATCCAGAAAAATATTGACTAAAATATATAAAAAAAGAAAACATTGGAACAGGGCTTAAGATTTTTTTACTTCATAATCAAAGAAGTTAAATAAATCAAGTAATGGAGAAAGGAATACGAAAAGTTGATTTTGACTTCATAGTCCACCAACACCAACTTCTATGAACCTTATGGAGTCATCTCCATATGGTTAATAGAAGTTAAAATATTTTACACTTTCTTTTAGCTTCTCGTCTGCTACTGACAAAATCATATTACATTCTAATAGTAGGGGAGCCCACGATGCTAAATTGGGATTTACTCGTGCGTCATAGAGACCTACTGGGTTGCAAAGCTTAGATGATAAGAAGATAAAAATGTAAATTATGTATAATTTTTCATCGGTATTGGCTAGAGACTATAATTTTTTTTTAAAAAGAGCTGTTACCTTAATCCTTGCAGATAATCATCAGATCATAAGTAAGCACGTCTAGGATGTTAGGATAAAGCATAACATATACCTTAATCTGGCGCGCTTGGGTATTCTAAAACGGTGAATTCACACATTCACATTTGCAACTAATAATGGTCACGAGTTTACGTGACACCTATACTTTTTTTTTTCGTGTCGGGTTGGAAAATACTCATGGAGTCCCTCCGCCCTGGGGGGAAAGGGCGAAGGGGACTATCAGACTCTTACTGACTAAAAACCAACCCGTGTTCCTCATGTACCCATGTGTCGGAGGGTCGGGTATCGCCGAAGCATTCCTCGCTACCCCTCGACGGGCATTGGCCCACCAGATGGTCAGGCGGGCCCCGAACAAAACCCCCTTGGCGGCGGATGAAGGTGTTGGGCTCCACCGCCAAAACACCCAGTAGCCGCAGAGGATAGGGAGGACGGCAACGCAACACCGCATCTCCTCTTCCTCTGCGGCACCACCGCGACGCAACGATGGTGCGCCCCCATTTGGTCGCGGGAGACAGGACGCGCGGCAACGCAACACCAACACGCCTCTTCTCCCGCGACCACGGCCGACTGCGAGGGACAGACGAACTGTCCCTCGCACCCGCACCATTGGACGCATCCTGCGTCTCCGTCAAGCCCACGCCGAGCGTCCACTCCTGGGATCTCACTTAGCTTCACCATGGGTCACCTAACTAAGGTTACTGAGCTCCCCACACGACAAGGTGGAGATCCAACGGCGGGGACGTGACACCTATACTTACAGATTATTCAATGACAGCCTTTTTTAGGTTCACTTAACATACCATTGGAAAATCTGACACGCTCGATTAATTTTCTTTTTTTTTACATTTTGAAATCTTACATCCACTATGGAAACGATCTGATTAATTATTATTATCATTCCTACTCTATTAAAAATACGTAGGATATGACTGCTATCAATATCTGACGCGCCCGAGTATATCCCGAAATCCCTTCATGGGCTCCCCTACTATAATAGGTATAAGGCATCCTTTCAAACGATTGCGATTTGTACACATTTTTTGATATATCTAACAGTAAATATATCTTTTTCAATCTAGTCACTATGCATCTAAGACACGTTACATAAATATTGGTATTAATTTGTGTGCTTCATTTGACTTTATAAGAGAGATAAACTTGGCCAAATGCGATATAATAAACTTCATCTACCTTTGTCTCTTTCTCGGCTCGTCATGGTTATAAAAAATATCACAAATACTCTGCTTTGACCCTCACAACTTCAGGAATCTATATTTATTATGCTCTCATTAATAATGCCTGAATATCTTACCAATTATTTTTTAAAATTACTACAAAAATGGTGACCCAAAATACAATACAAGTTTCAATGAGTGGACAGACAGCTGCATACGTTTCGTTCATTGAATAAACGTGAATAGTGTACATGTTTGCTGTATTGTAAAATACGGGCCATACGGAACTGGGTCAGAATTTGTAGCACCGTATTATCGGAGTAACTGAAGGCAAGCACCGTACATTTTAGCTGCGAATTCACTCTTGACTAATGATCGGGGGCCCTTATTACACATTGTCTGTAAAACAATGGATACAGTAAATAAACATACGTGAGCTATCGTGTATATCTGCCAGGATAATATATATTTGTACGTAGGAATCAATTACGCCTTTACATTTCTCGATGTTGTACTCATGTCCGTTCACCAGTTTTATTGAAAATAAGATAGATGGATAAATGCTTAATAGCACCGCGCTAAGAGTATGGTTTAACAAAAACTTAAGTAAAAACACTTACCTATTAAAAGTAGTGCTCACAAGGTATTACCTAATCCATATTTCGATTACTTCCAGAATACTCATAAGTGAATTAATTATTCAAGATATATAAATGGTAGTAGCACCATTACACTAGTAATAAGCACCAAGTGTGTATGTGTGATTAATACGATTCTATTCTTCTTTTTCTGGCTATGCAAAGCAAATATTATGATACATTTATAAATTTTTGGCGATTTACGTCACCAAAGTCATACAAAGTTAGATAATAGTAAATTAGGCGACTGAGACATGGCAAGCTAATCTATATATACTGCAATATTATAAACACATGTAGGAAAGTACACATATAAAACTGAAACTGTAATATTAGAATTGGTTGACATCGATAATTCATTTTGAGCAGTACGATTTTACTTTGATGAAAATGCCAAGAACTACTACTCACAAGGCTCTCCATCTAACCCTGAAATACGCCCTCAGAGTCATTACCTGATTTATAAAACAGTTGCCTACATAATACTTCCGCAACAGTAACCTATTACTTTAATCTGCAGTCGTCCCATTTCATTCAGTAGGGAAACAATAGTCGTTATAAATGAAACCGTTTATCATGTAATTCCAAATATTTCAAAATAAATTGACGATATTTGTCACAACAAAGTTGCAAGATGTTTCGTATCTCTGGTTAAGGTTGGTGGTACGCAGCGATATTCAAAATACTTTTTGAAGAAACTTCAGTTTTAAGTAATAAATCTGCGAATCATCTTCTTTTTTGCTTTTGTGTTGCAGAAGCTGGTTACTATGAATAAAACGGTTGCCTCGAATCGAAAGCTAGGTACTGCTCTATCACAAAATATCGGCACACAGATGTCTACTACGTCATTTCGTCTGTAAGTATAAACGTCAAAGGCTCAATTACATCATCATTCATCAGCTTGCGTCGCTTTTGTTAGTGTTAGTCGCTATCATGTGAAGGCGTACAGGTTAGTATTACCTTTGAAATGCAATGCAAACCCAAATACTTCCATCGATAAGTTGATCAATAAAAAAGAAGAAGTATATTGAAGGAGTTGGAAAATAAACAATCCACTACCATATAATTGCCAAGTGTCAAGTATTTAACTGACTTGTTTAATTGTTTATCAAGTCGTTAGTGACCCTGCCTTAGCCTGGGTCGTGAGTTCGATTCTCTCACATGACAAATCTTTGTGTAATTAGATTGATTACTTGTTCTGTGTCTGGGTGTAATTTATCGATTTCTAGAATTCGACCTTGTGAATAATACACATGAACCTTCCTCAAGAATCGTCTGTCTATTGATGAAAACCATACAATGATCCGTTCGGTAAATTTTAGGACTCGGCGCTTAATTTATAAATGTATGTAATTAAGAAAATACCTATAAGTATGTTTATCGGTTATCGAGTTGTAGAACAATCTTGGCTTAGTTTGACGGTGTGTGTTGTGCTAGCGTAATATATATTTGGTATTCGTTTGTAAAATAAAAATAAAATACAATTGTTTTCCAGTATTCAATTTAATTACAAAATTTTAAAGCCAGTGCAGCTAGTGTCAAGAGTTTATTAAGTAGGTATGTACCTACTTAATAAACTCTTGACACTAGCTGCACTGACTTTAGCCTAGGTGCCAAATTCATGTGAATTTGGCACCTAGGCTAAAAAATTATGGAAATGTAATTATAATCTCATTATTTATATTTTAGTTCTGTAACTTTAATTAACATCCAAAGATACCAAATGATTCTATTATCAAACTTGTTTTTATATATAATTAACCTTATTAATCTTACATTTAAAATAATAATTATTAAACAATTATTACCTTTTACCAACCGTATCAAACAAAACTGAAATCATTTTATACTTTTATTCAAGAAATCTGCATTAACGTGACCTAAACTGAAGTATTTATATTTCTCTGCTTATTTTTTTCCAACAATCAGTCTGTTACATCTCCAGAATAAGTCTACCAAACAGTAAATATATTGGATACTTCCGCGTCTTTGCTGACTATAAGCTATATTACTGCAAAGTTTCATCAAAATCCTTTTAGTAAATATACCGATGTAAAAGAGTAACTAACATCCATAATTTAATGCTCTTAAACTTTAAAAGTTACTTACTAAGAAGATGTGCATTTTAATCCTTGTAGTACATCAAGCTCATTTTCAAAAGAAAAATATTGGTTCTAAAATTGTTATACTTTTTGACTGATCAACCGTTTTGATGTTTTTTAACGACTACGCATTTAATTTCTGTACAAAAAGATTATAAAAACAAACACTAAATCAAACTTTTTATACTACGAATCCGATAACTAACAATTTAAATGCATTTTCGGAGAGATGGGCCCCGTTAGCCTTGGTTGACAACCTGTCTAGGACATAAATACATGAAAGTCATAAAGACATTTTTATTTCTGCATTTTGGTTGTTTACAACATTTATACATGTCAAAAACCTTATTCTAGATGATGCCGGCTTTTCCTAGCTAAATGACTTCTTGAGAAGAAAGGCCGAAACAAACTCGGAGTCATTGTTTTTTTTTGTCACTTCAATTTCTTTAGTCTTTTCTTCATCTTTTAAAGTCCAGACAAAAAAGGGTTTAGTATGCAAGTACAATGCAGGAAATCATCTGATGCTTTTGACTGACTCGGCCCACTGATGGCCCGCATTCAATAGCAATCGTACGGCTCAACCTTGATTGAGGGAGCCAGCACGATCTGTATCACTATGCCTCCACGCCATCAGAAGGTGTATGCATAAGCATGTCAGCCTAAGCCATCAGACAGGTTACCACAACTGTTTGTTTATGTGTTTAGTAATGACCACATCGTACTCACAACTTTACATGCTAATACATAGTAAAATACATGTTGTAAACAATATGTAAAAATAATAAAAATTTAAATAATAAAATGTCATATATTTAAAATGTCAGAAAATATTATTGAATGTCAATTTAAGAGTAATAATATATTACTTAAGTAATTTTAAATGTCAAAAGAAAATAAATAAAATAACAAAGTCAAATCAAACAATGTCAAACAAAATAAATAAAATTACAAATGTCAAATTAAAAAATGTCAAAATGTAAATATATAATTACTACTAATGTAAATAAAAATATCATGTCTGGTAGCGCCATCTATCTATTCTATTGATAAGTAATAATGTCGACACCTAGCTAATAAATTCCTTTGCATACCGCGGTGTCGGAACGAGCGATCTTTTGTCCCTTTCTATCCCATTCCCTCCAAAAGGCACGCCTCGCTGTAATTGGCTGCAGAATTCAACGACGCCGACGCTGCGAGCCAGTCAAGAATCAACGGTCCCGCTGACCGGCTGTGTCCTGGTGCAGCTCCGCGCCGCGACGAATACTTAATAATAATATACCGCTAAATATTTTACCGCTATTTTATACTATAAACGAGAACTAAACCACCCGCGGGTGTAGTGGAGTGATCAGTGCAGCTTCAGGATTCTCGAAGACACCAGGAGGCCGCTATTTTGTAAAAAAAAAAACTGACTTACAAGGTGAGGTGTGCTCCCATACCTCCCATGAACCCACTCCCTTTTCCTATTCTAGGCGATCAGAACCCATCCTTATACAGTCCACAATATTAATATTTTTCCAAATCGCCTAATTACATACGGTTCGGTGCATCGCCGAACCAATGTCACTAATTTCAAAATGTCAAAATTCATAATTTTTTAACTCAATTCCAGGCATTTTTGTCTGCTAAATAATCTTTAACTGTGTAATAAGGTTTTGAACACAAGCTCTGTTTAATAAATACTTTGAATTTATTAATACTTAGTTCCTGAATATTGCCTGGAATTTTGTTGTAAAAACGTATGCTTTGACACTTGTATGAGTTACTTATTTTTTGTAGTCTAGTTGAAGGTAGAACAAGTTTGTTTTTATTTCGTGTGTTTAATTTATGAATGTCGCTGAATTTAGAAAACATATTAAATTTTTTCCTGACATACAACAAGTTCTCACAAATGTATTGAGATGCGACAGTCATTATCTTAATTTCTTGAAATTTTTCCCTCAGTGAATGTCTTGAACCAAGACTGTAGATTGCAAGAATAGCCCGCTTCTGCAGTACAAACACAGTTTGAATGTCAGCTGCGTTGCCCCATAATAAAATGCCATATGACATTATGCTGGGGAAATAACTAAAATATACTAATTTGGCCGTATCTATATCAATTAACTGACGAATTTTATAAACCGCGTACGCTGCAGAGCTAAGTCTATTCGACAACTGACCTATATGTGGGCCCCACTGTAGCTTAGAATCTAAGGTTACGCCTAAGAATACGGTGTTATCTATAAGATCCAACTCTTGTCCATTCAAACATAATATATGTAAGGTTTAACTTGTTTTACATTCGGTCTTGAAAATCGTATACATTTTGTTTTTCTTTCATTTAACAGTAAATTGTTAGCAGTAAACCATTAAACTACTTTAGAGAGTGCGTTATTTACATCGGCATTATTTGATTGTTGTCGTCTAAGTTTAAAAATAAGTGATGTGTCATCAGCAAATAACACTATCTCTTCATTATTTTGCATAATGTATAGCAAATCATTAATATATACAAGGAAAAGGAATGGACCAAGAATTGAACCTTGCCGCACTCCCATTGTGACCATTGAACCCAATAGAAACTTTTCCATTTACCTTAACTCTCTGTGTCCTATTACACAAATATGATGTTAGGAGATGCAAAGCAGTGTTCTTAACTCCATAGTAATGTAATTTCCTGATCAATATTTCATGAAAAACGCAATCAAAAGCCTAAGATAAGTCACAAAAGACTCCCAGAGCATCATGCGACTCCTCCCAGGCATCAAAAATACGATCTAAAAGCTCAACTCCAGCATCGGTAGTTGAGCGACCCCTAGTAAAACCAAATTGTTTTTCATGTAACAGCTTATTGTTATTAAAATGAATTTGAAGCTGACGTAGAATTAATTTTTTTTTAGGAGAAGGAAAACTCCGAAATTAAACCAAACGTTCGGGGAGATAGGCCTCGTTAGTCTTCATTGGCAACCTGTCTAACAGAAGGACAACTCCGAAATCAAACCAAGTTTCAGGGAGCATACCTGACACAAAACCCCGATCTAAGGTGTGAACCGAACCGTGCCGAGGGATTCGGGGCCAAAGGGTAAGCTAGTCGCAAACGGAGGGTACCGGTGTTGGTGGTCACAGGGCACATGTGATATTCCGCCTTACTCCTCTATGGAGATGGACATTCAAAAACCCTAAATCTCGTGGGAATGCAATGAGAACAACTAATAATATTTCTTCACACGGCGGCGACGCGGTTCGCAACGTCTCGTTTCCCGCGAGGGCGAAAAGAGGCCTACGGAAAGCCGGTTTGAAACATTGAATGTTGGAGGAGGAATGAACGGCAAATTGGATGATGTATGTCAGATGATGGATGATAGAAAAATTGATGTTCTTTGTGTGAATGAAACAAAAAGAAAAGGGTGTGACACCAGCAAGCATGGCGCATATACGGCGTATTGGTCTGGGGTAGATAGCACCACCAGAGCCTGTAAGGGAGTTGGTGTAATACTGTCTGCGCGAATGAATGAGTGCGTAAAAGAGTTTGAATGTGTAAATGCTAGGGTACTATAGATGAGAATGAAAATAGGACTTACTCGTGTCTTTATTGTAAGGGTGTACGCCCTGGTCAATATAGTTACGGGTATGTCACAACAGGAGCAAGATGAAAGGAAAATGAAAGAAGAAAAAAAATGTTAGAAGAAGTATGATTGATTTTGTAATAGTAGATGAACGATTGAGAAAGAATGTGTTGGATACAAGAGTATATCGAGGGATCGGCATCCACACAGACCACTTCTTGTTGATGAGCCGGATAAGCGGGCTCTTTAAAGGATGGCGACACCGAGAGCGTAATGAAAATAGGGTCTTGGAGAGAATAAAAGTAGAAAATCTGCAAACGAAAGATGTGAAAGATGAGTATAAACGAACATTGATAGCAAGATTTGAGAGGTTTAATGGCATAAATGATATGGAAGAATTATGGCAGTCCTTTAAAGAAAAGGTAGTATGTGTGGCGTCTGAAATATGTGGTGTGATCAAGAGAAGGAAAATACGAAAGGTTAAGAATACATGGTGGGACAAGGATGTACAATCAGCAGTGTCAGAGAAGAAGAAAGCTTGGTCAGATTGGTTGGCTGCCAGAGCAAATGAAAGAATAGGAAAAGAAACAAGTGAAACATAGATGAAGCAAGAAAGGAGTTTGTTAGGTCGAAAAGAATAGTAAAAAAAATGGTAAAAAGGAAAAAAAAGGAAAAGAAAGATGAGTTTAGTAGCAGATTATCTGACGATTTCAAGAGGAACATTAAGTTTTTCTGGAAATCTGTTCGTGCAGTTCGAGGAAGAAATCAATCTTCAGAACACACATCCATCAGAGACGAGAATGGAAAGATTGTAAATGGTGAATCGTGCGTGCTGAAGAGATGGAAAGAGTATTTTGAAAGTTTATTTGAAAGAATGGCGATAGAGACACCAATAGCTGAAATTAATGGTAACGATAGCAATGATGAAAACGTTATTGGAGTGGATGAGATCGTGAAGGTACTGGGAAGTATGATAGTAGGTAAGGCTGCAGGATATGATAGGATTACAGTCGAAATGCTGAAGGCTGGACAGGGCATCATAGTCGGTCAGTTGCATCGGTTATATAACTTGTGCTGGAGCACCGGCCGAGTACCTAATGACTGGGCCACAGCTGTAGTTGTGCCCCTTTATAAAGAAAAAGGCTCGCAACAAGACTGCAAAAACTATAAAGGCATTAGCCTTTTCAGCATTGTTGGCAAATTGTATGCAAAGGTACTGATTGAAAGAGTTATGGAAGTTACCGACAAGAAAATATGGGATGTACGAGCGGGATTCCGAAAGGGTATAGGATGTACAGATCAAGTCTTTTCCTTGCGAAGCATAGCCGAAAAGTTTTTGGCCAAAGATCAAAAGGTCTATTGCGCATTCGTGGATTTGGAAAAAGCTTACGATAAAGAGGTGAGGAAAGAAATGTGGTTAGTGCTGTCAATGAATGGGGTGGACAGCAGCCTCATTCAAGCTCTGAAATCCCTAAATGAGGATTCTAGAGCTTGTGTGAGGATAAACGGGGCATACACTGACTAGTTTACCATCGACACAGGTGTTAGACAGGGATGTGTAGCGTCGCCGTGGCTGTTTTGCCTCTTCATGGACAGTTTTTTGCAATATCTAAAACATAGTGACTGCGGATTAAGGATGAATGAGTTACTTGTCCAATGCCTCCTTTATGCTGATGATCAGGTAGTACTTGCGTCTTCAGCGGAGGAATTGCAGGTGATGATAACAATCATGCATGGTGCGTTAGAGAGGAAAGGAATGAAAGTGAATGTAAGTAAAACGAAAGTTATCGTTTTTGAAAAGGAGGAATGCATTACGGCTTGTAATGTTTTGATCGATGGACAAAAAGTGGAGCAAGTGAATGACTTTGTATACTTAGGTACGTTGTTTACAAGAGATAGTATGAATGAAGAAGACATTGAAAGAAGAGTTAATGCAGGAAATAGAGTGAATGGAGCTCTGAAGACGTTTATGAATAGTCAAAACGTGTCCAAAAAGGCACGTTTGGCTGTGCATAGTGGGGTATTAGTGCCTACCCTTATGTACGGTAGTGAAAGTTGTGTATGGCAGAAGAGATTTGAAAGTAGAATAAATGCTGTAGAAATGAGAGCACTGAGCAATATGTGTGGTGTATCTTTTACCGATGGAGTAAAGATTGTATGATAAGAGAGTGTTGTGGGGTAAAATAAGATGTAGTGACAAGTATTGAGAAAGGCATGTTAAGATGATTTGGGCACATGGAGAAGATGGATTATAGATAGACTGACAAAAAAGATATAAAAGGCAAGTGTGAATGGGACACAACAAAGGGGAAGACCTAGGTGGATGTTCTCTGACCAGATTGGAGACATCCTAAAAACAGGACAGGTTAGAAGCACTCTGAACAGAAGAGCATGCATGAGAAATCTGATGGGAGTGAATGAAGCAAGAGAGGTATGTCAGGATCGTTGCAAATGGCGTTCCGTAGTCTCTGCCTACCCCTCCGGGAAATAGACGTGAGTCTATTTATGTATGCAAAAGCTTGTTGCTAGTAAACATAAAAGATTTCATTAACGTTTTTAATTGCAATTGCTGAATCCAAACATTATTTTTAACAAACGTATATTAAAGAGCATTGCTCAATTAATACAGGATAAATTTATTCTCCGAATGACCAAATTAACAATTCGAAAAAACAGAATATCGCACAAATGCTCAGTACTCTGTTCTCAAAGGATGGACGCAAATATACTTTGATTGGTGTTTTTCCAATAGCGCCATCTATAACATCGAATGTTTTAACTGGCATGTTATTACTTGACGTAATAAAATTAATTAATACAGTTGTCTTCGCAACGTATTGAAAAATAAAGAAATTAATAATATTGTCCCCAAATTGTTTTAATCTTTGTTTAAACAAATGTCATATTTCTTTGTATGGGACGAAAAATAGACACATATATTTCTTAGGAAATAATGTCACAAATACAAGAGCTACCTGCTGATTCCAGCATGATTGGGCTGGCTCGACCAGGGAATCCTCTTACAGAATATCGACTTAAAATAACTGTATTTATACTGTTGCGTTTAGTTGCGAGAGTGAGAGTTCCGGAGGCCCCATCTCTTTTGCTCCCTCCTCCTGCTCCTCCTTCTATTCTTTTCCCCATCCAGGCCAACAAGACACTCGTCACCCGTCTATTGTTGCGGTTGTCCTTCCGCCGCCCGTTGTTATCGTTAAGCATCAGGCTATCCTGCTGTTCGTTTAATTCCTATTGAATACTATATAATTAATAGGAGGCAAACGGCATTATAAATAAATACAATACGTTACTAAAATTAAAGAAACCTTCCAAAATCGCATTTCTCCCATAATCCTTTTCTATTAAATTAACCCTTTACATGGCTACTACTGCATTCACATTTTATAATTAGTTTTAAGACAAAATAAACTTACAGTCGTGTTACCCCGACAACCCCAAGGAAGTAATAATTCATTTGCGTCGCCGCGCATTGTATTAAAAATATAAAGTTAACAAACTTTCTTTATGAATATTAACGACACTTACTTGCTACATAAATATGTATTTAAAGTCAATTACGTAGTCAAGATTTGAAGAAGTATGTTATTTATTATATACTAGAGGATGTCCGCAGCATTCATAATTTTAATGCCCGATTCCGTAGCAATTTCGGGAAATCCCTTCTTAGTGCACCCATACCGGACGGTACGGCAAAGGCAAAGGAACATACGTGTCAAATTTTAGCTCCTTGTGCCTAATAATTTTGGCTGTGCGTTGTCTGTCGGTCAGTCAGAAACGATGGAATTTTATATACCTATACAGACTCTGAGGCAAACAATACTACGGTCAAAAAAACATAGAGTGAAGTTGCGTTTTGAGTAGCTGAAGTAGCCCTTAGCCTTAAAAGCGCGATCTATTTGTGGGCAAAAATAACATTTGGTGACACCACAATGGCATCACCAAATAAAAAATATAACTCGTTTTAGAGTTGAATCATTGCCTAACGCGATGAGCACAATAAATATTTCTCTTAGAAATATTATAAGCACCCCATTGCTTAAAATATTTCTATATATTGCATGTATCTATTTGAGAACATAATTATGATCTGGTTACCACAATACAGTTGCTGTCCAGTTTAATATTAATACATAATCGTCTGTATTCTGACAGCTATTGCTTGTGTAGAGCCCACTTTGCAAAGTAAGTTAATTAACTCCATTAAATATTTTTTGCACTCAATATATAAGTATATATGTATGTGTTTAGAGATATCTATGTATTCTAAGTATTATGACTGTTACACCTACAACTACCACTATTTTCCGACCAATAATATTTCCATCCAAAGGTTGCCTGGTAGAGATCGCTATAAGCGATAAGGCCGCCCATTGTACTTCGCTTATATTGTATGATGTCTTATGTAATATTTCTGGTGTACAATAAAGCATAAATAAATAAATAAATATAAGCTATCTGATATATTATAATGCAGAAACCATGTTTCGAAGTCAAACTAAAAAATCTGAACGTTTTGAAGGATTTAAATGCATTACAAGATTTCGCATTCAAAGTAGTTGCTCCTGTTATGGTGGAGTTTTGGGCGATGGGATAATTTGAGAGATACGGACCACAAAATTTTACCGGTGCTTGTATTTAATTTAAGGTTTTCGACTTGGAAAGGGAGCAAGTGTCCGTAAAAGAGGTAACTTTTAATGTTGTACTGTTAAACGAGACGTGACAGGATGTCTGTAATATATTGCACCAGTCTTGGCTCACTTAATTAATGTGTCTTTTTTACAAGGTGTATTTCCTACTAGATTAAAGACTGTAGTTATCAAGCCCATCCATAAAAAAGGAGAAAAAACTGAGCTAGCCAATTACCAGCCAATTGCTCTTGCACCCATTTTGTCGAAAGTGTTTGAGAAATTAATGCATAAAAGATTGATGACCTTTATCAACAAATGTAACATCTTATGCCCTGAACAAAATGGATTTCAAAAGGGGCAAGTCCACATCATTAGCCACTTTTAAATTGATGGGTAGTATTGTAGGAAACGTCAACTTAAAAATACCTACAACTGCTCTATTCTTTGACATGAGTCGTGCATTTGACTGTGTTTCGCATAATTCGCACGAATACGAATTATACCGGGTTAAACCAATTTTAAAAATGTCATATCGTACCGAAAACCTAAAATGTTTGCATTACTGACAAGCAAATAGAAATAGTTCTGAATATTTTCTAATCCGACCTTTATTTTTAAAATACGACACCTTTAACTTACTTTCAATAAACGCTTTACTTTACTCAGGTATAAGTTATTTGGTTGTTAACAAACTTTCTTGTACAAAAGCTCTCTGACAGGTACAGCTAGTTTATATCTTCAAAGACATTATTTTGTATATATTAAAACACGTTACCAAATACATTCACATGCCAACACGAGAATTAAAAAAGAAATACTGGTCAAGTGCGCGTCACGCTGCAAACAACATGTTTAGGTTCCGTAGTCAAAAAGACAACTGCCGCACTAGGAATGAATCCTGTGTCGCGTGGGACTTTACAAACATATGACTAACCACTTAAACCACTACGCCAACCGTGCAGTCTAACTACTACTATGTGCCTTGGATAGCGTTGTACTGCCATTGAAATTATTTAAGGGCCATGCGTAATATTTTATGCCTAAAAAAATATGAAAACGGAAGTTCTGAACAGATACACCGTTATCACCTAGCGGTATAACATAAACCTACCAAATATAGATATTCATAAAAGTCGATCGAACGGGTTCGCAGGATTTGTAGCTCTTCTTTGAAACCCTAATAATGGGTTTACCACTAAAGTAACCTTATTATTTACGATATACATATTTTATTTTCAGCCAGCCTTTCTTGAATACAGCTCGTGGCGGCAGACAGGGAGACAAATTTTATTTTCGCTATAATTTGAATACCTGCAAACTGAATTATTTGCACGTGTCAAACCGTAATTCTATAATAAGCTCAATACAAAGCCCCTTTGTATGCTAATATTGGCCAGTTTGTTACTCGCGTTACCATAAATAAAGTATTATATATTCAATAACAAGGACTGAGCCGCGACATCCCCTGGCGAGGCGACCTTGACCGTTTCACCCTCTTAATTAAAGCAAATAGATGCACGAAGCTAATCATTAAGGTACAGGCACATTATACAATGGTCATAAAAATACGGGCTTATGACAGTTCTAAGATGAGTCTGGCCTACAAGGTCCAAGGACAGTGCCACGTATAGGCCTTACCCGGACACGAATGTCGAATATGCAAATATATACATAACCTATGTGAAGGTTGCATGTTCAAACTGCCAAAAGTTTTTATTACTTTGTAACTAAAAGGCGAGCTGACCTTGAAGATTTACCGTCTGATATTAAGTCTTTCGTTTCGTATTAAGAATAAAGTCCCGCCTAATTATCTAGGGTTGTTAATATCAGCCGAGGTGTAAGCTACACATGCCACTTTTTAATATTACTAATTACTTTACAAAAAAATCTAAAACTAAAAGAAACACACGAGAAATAATGAACGTTTGCCGTATAAAAGACAATTCTCCTGTTCATATCACATCGATTCTTAAGTTAGCTGAAAACTCATACCTATCCTAAAAGTGACATATGTAGAAGTCAGACGGCTGTCTCGATTCTGTGTGCGCAATCAGAATTGGAGTTGGTAGTTTTATGGTCGGCACATATCTGACGTAAGATGCGTCGTGTAACACCTAAACAGCCAAATACGCTACCGCTCATAAGTATTTGCCCACCTTGAACTGAGAATGTTTGAAGAAAATGATTTTCTTCTAATTGTACAAATTTTATTATGGCAAGAGGGGAAGAACATCATTCTTCAATCACACTTGTAGAAAAGGATTCAACTAAACTATTGTAACGTAATACTCCGTATTGCGTTATAATATCTCGCAGGTGTTTAACGCAGTGGGTGGCGCCAGCCTAGTCCGAAGAGCGCTTCGCTAGAAATTATTATCATATATGGTCATGAACCGGCCACAGGCAGTCTGTGACTCATTTGTCTATGACTATATAGGATGGGTGCGCGATCTAAATCGGTCACTTTCCCTAGTGTAACGGCGTATAGACGGTATTATGACGCACACTCGGTAGGTACCGGACATACGTCACACTAGACATCGCTATGCTGCTGGTTGTCGTGAGAACCAAGTATAATTCTTCTACTTCTCTATCTACTGTCCCGCTGGGGGTAAGCATATTCTAGTTTTCTGTGTGCCTATGTGTTCTGTCTGTAGTATTTGTCTCCTAAACATAACAGCCGATCTAGGGACAGCCTGTTCCTGACCGGTTGTTGTGTTTTCTCTATGCTGTTTCCAGTTCTTCCTACGGGTCTACACCTGACGTTCTCCCTACGGGCTGACGTTCTACCTACGGGCTACAATTCTCCCTACAGGCTACAATCTACGAGCTGCTGGCGCCGTGCTGCTACCAGCCACCGCATACGCATCAGCTCCTACCTACGAGCTTTCTACAGCCAGGCCACGGACGCCTGACTGCACCAGCTTACGCCTGAGTCTTACCGCTCGGCCCACATCGGCTGCGCCACCTGAGTCTCCGCTCAGCCTGCATCTCGACCGCCGAGCTGCCTGCCCAGCTTGCACTTTGGCCAGCCCACCGGTGACCCTACGAGCAGCTACCCTGTGAGCTTGGGAGAGCAGTAGGAGCTATATTCCAACCTTCAGGCCAGTGCTTACCTAGTTCGGTCATACTGTATTTAAGCGGTACTGAGACGTAATAAAAAACCTGTTCAGTCTAGCAGTGTTTCTATCGAACCCCGACATCCTACCTGAGACCCCCGTCTCACTATATCTATTATTATTTTAATATTTTATATGTTCTTGTTCAAGTCTTACGGGCAGTTAAACCGGGATAAAAGTTCTGTTCTAGCATAATATCATAACCCTAGAAGAACCCAGAATGAATCACATCACAATATTATGTTTTTATCACTAAAAAGCCTTTTAGACGGCCATATAAACCAAGTTTTACTCTCTGGCGATAGTGACGAGGATAGAGTGGATACAACTGGGACATGGTGGCAGAGAAAATCGCAACATGGTCATCAAATCGCTCGTCGCATGTCGCGACAAAAATATGGTCTCGCTGTCAGCTCCATTTTTATTATAATGGAACCTGAAATTAGGAATTAATGACGCTTGTATCTTTCGATGCCATTACTTCTAACGAGATGATACTAATTTGAAAAGTGCCGAACCTTGTAATTATTGATTAAGAAAGTCAGTTTGTGTGAAATTAAGTATCCTTATTACATTACATTAGTTGGCAGAATTTTATAAAAGTTGAAGTAGCTAATAACAGTAACAATAAGATCCCTTTTCAGTACCTACATGTGCACCTTCGATATAACATTTACATAAATTGTAATCGATGCCAGTGGTTCGAGATTGGGCAAGTAGACAATTAGAAAGACATATCACCTTTATTCCTCTTTTGAAATCACGTAACCTGAAACATTTTAATTGTCTTGTAGCTAAAAATAATATAAAATAAGTAGTAGGTACATAATAAGCGCGTAGGCGATACGAGACTACCCTAATAATACAAATTAGCGTTACACAAATGTCAAATAGAATAAATAATTATGTAAGTGTAGGTACGTCGTAGGAGCATGATATCTAAATAATGATATTCACATTTCTTACTCCCACATAAGAGTGTGAACTTATTCTTCAGGTGATTGAATGTCACGTGAAGTCTGCAACAGATTAACTTTCGGGGTAACTGTTTGCCCGTTCTTTCTCGTTGTTCTTCCCAATGCTTTCCAAACGAGGCAGTTAATGTTAATGTAGATTCTACTGTTTACTGTACTGATGTTTATTAGATTTGTTGTCACGTTTAGCACTACGCTGAGCATTGTGGCTTTGAACCACACATGGGACAAAAATGTATGGTATCCACAAAGCTTTATTTCAGTTTTGAGCCTTACGTCTGTGGTTCGTTTTGTGAATCTAATGTTCGAAATGACACCTGCGATACAGGATCACGGGTCACTTAAATTTTGTTCCAACTAGTTTCTGTTTCAAGCAGATTTTCTCACATATTTTAAATTGTAAGGAATTACTATAGTGATCACGGTCTACAATTTAACTAACTCATTCCTAAGATACAAGTAACTCAACAAGTTACTACAAATGATTATATTGGAATGCATTCGAGACATAGGTTTCAAATGTCGCATGCGAATATCGAAGCAGTCGCATACGCATCCTTTGGATTGTAATGTTGTTTTTGATTATTTTATTGATTTTCTGCAGTTTAATTAGTATCTTCAGCTAACTTTAACTTTCAGCACAATGTTTGCATAAAGAGCATCATCATCATCATTACTAGCCAGTTTTACTGTCCCACAGCTGGGCACGGGTTGGGTTTTACTGTCTCACTTATGAGAAGGGTAAGGCCATAGTCCACCACGCTGTGCGGGTTGACAGACTTCACATGTCTTTCGAGAACATCATGGAGAACTCTCACAGATGCAGGTTTCCTCACAATGTTTTTCTTCACCGATTAGCAAGCGATAATTAACTATTTAATATGCACTTAACTCTGAAAAGTCATTGGAGCGTGCCGTGGATTCGAACCCGAGACATATATGAACTTTTTATATAAAGTTTAACTCAGCTAGACCCGTTTCTCATGTACATATATATGTAGTATCTACTTACCTGGTGTCATCCATATGCATCGGTTTGCATATGTATAGCCGAGATGCACAAGACGTTACGACAAATTAATCTCTCTGATGTTACTCAGGTCAACCGCAACGCACAGATCCCTAATTTGCAAGATTGTGTCAACCATTAATTTATACATACCATCGGATATAAACTTACGTGTATTTACCTCCGAATATATTTTGAATATTAGTGAATGTATTATGAATATCTCTAAATGCATTAACATACATACATACATATACTCACGCCTCTTTTCCGTCGGGATAGGCAGAGACAACGGAACGCCACTTGTTTCTATCATTACAAACTTCACGCAATTAAGGCTTTCATTTTTGCCTTATAGAAATAGTGGAAGATTTTTTGTCGCTTGCTTAAACCAATATTTGACATTATATTCGGTTCCAAAATGAATGAATAAGTGCTAGTTTTGGACCCCTAGTCCTAACCAATAAATAACAATAAATTATGTGACAGTCCACCACGCTGGCCAAGTGCAGATTGACAGACTTCACATGTCTTTCGAGAACATCATGGAGAACTCTCAGAGATGCAGGTTTCATCACAATGTTTTCCTTCACCGATTAGCAAGCGATAATTAACAATTTAATACGCACTTAACTCTGAAAAGTCATTGGTGCGTGCCGTGGATTTGAACCCGAGACTATAAACTCTTTATATAAAGTTTTACTCAGCTAGACCCGTTTCTCATGTACATATATATGTAGTATCTACTTACCTGGTGTCATCCATATGCATCGGTTTGCATATGTATAGCCGAGATGCACAAGACGTTACGACAAATTAATCTCTCTGATGTTACTCAGGTCAACCGCAACGCACAGATCCCTAATTTGCAAGATTGTGTCAACCATTAATTTATACATACCATCGGATATAAACTTACGTGTATTTACCTCCGAATATATTTTGAATATTAGTGAATGTATTACGAATATCTCTAAATGCATTAACATACATACATACATATACTCACGCCTCTTTTCCGTCGGGATAGGCAGAGACAACGGAACGCCACTTGTTTCTATCATTACAAACTTCACGCAATTAAGGCTTTCATTTTTGCCTTATAGAAATAGTGGAAGATTTTTTGTCGCTTGCTTAAACCAATATTTGACATTATATTCGGTTCCAAAATGAGTGAATAAGTGCTAGTTTTGGACCCCTAGTCCTAACCAATAAATAACAATAACCGCGATTATGCGACACATGTCATCCCCAGTGCCCATTAGTAATTGACTTATCTTTTCGCTAACGATACATCACATGGCGCCATGTCGTCCGTGTGGTGACAAATTAAGAATACGGAATGTCACCACCCCATATCATCCGATGGGTGTCGTAAGAGTCGAAAGAGGGTGCATATTATGCAGAGACCCTTTACCAACCCTTTTGGCCAGCGAGGTATAGAAGGCTAATTCCTTCTTTCAAAGGAGAGGCCTAGTCCAGCAGTGGACTGTTAAAGGCTGACGATGATGATGACATGGCACCAGATACTTCACATCTGCTTTGCACATTTGAGGTCCACTCCCGACCATTTTTTGTTAGATATTTCTTTTGATTCCTTGTAACATATTAGTTTTAATTTTAATTTAAGATTAATTTTGTACTCTAACCATTTTAATTCTATAGCTCACGCTGAGCACATGTCTGCAATCTATACTTACAATAAAACTGTAGAGAGGTCAATTCTGTACATTGAATATATATTCAAAATTAATATTGCAAGATGAATGGTGATCGATACTGATGCCAAAAATGCAATCAGCAAATTTTTTGTCTGTCTGTCTGTCTGTCTGTATGTGCAGGCATGGGTCAAAAAGTACTGAACGGATTTTAACCAAACTTAGTACGATTGTAGTCCATACTCCTGGGCAGGTTATAGGCTATATAACATAACGCTAAGACACATAAGAGCTGAGCAGAGACGATAAATTTGAAGCAAGTCGGATGAAAATGCGCTTTCGAACTCTTATCCTCGCATATGTTGATCATTTACCAAAAGTATGTATTACAAAGATGACGGTCTTCAAGAGATTAACAAAAAAGTCCATGATAGTATATATCTATCTTTTATAAATTAGCCACTATAACGTATTTAATCTTTAGGCATTTCTTCAAAGTGTATTAAATACATCAATATATTGTATTTCACATAGATATATCTTTATTAAACTCCCATATTCAAAAAGAACACTTTAATATGTTTTTAATAAAAAAAGTATATAGAAATCGCTTTATAAACACACAAGATTATAGATGGAATAAAACTTCCAAATCTCGCCGCGCCAGTATGGATACGACTGTACGGTTGATTTTTGTTTAACGCGCGTAACGGCCATCTATCTATATACATATAATAAATCTGTAAGTGATCGATGTCCGTAGGTACATGAAAGATATTCAGGAGAAATCTATTTTAAGGGGTCTACATTAAAGAAGAGAAGCCAAAAATATAATTATTACAATTTTTGTCTGTTTGTCTGTGCGTTTGTGCACGCTAATTTCAGAAATGGCTTATCGAATTGGAATGCGGTTTTCACTGATGTATTGTGGTAAGCCCCACTTAACATTGAATGTTTGTTTTATACGAATCGGTTCATAAATAAATAAGGTGGTGTCAAATTAAACATTACGATGCATTTATTCGGTTTTGTTCTATAAAAGTAACTCTTTAGTTGAATTGGTTGAAACTTAATATTTTATGATCAGTCAAATGTAAAATTACGAGGGTTGAAAGATTATAAATAGGATATTTTCGATCATTTGGATCTTCCAATTTAAATTAAGCTTAAATCTGTATGATTAATTATATTAAATAGGGTTCTGCTTAGGCTGGACGTTTTCGCACATGTATATATTATATAAACTGCTTGCAGATTGGCGAGTCATTTAATTTTTCTGGATGGGGATAAACACTGGGATGGCATTGTCTGCAGTAAAAGTATAAGTAAAAGTCCCCATCAGTTACGCCATAGGTTTGAGATGCTGCATATTATGGCATAAATATGAAGACAAAAAATTGGCCGAGGACATTTTTAGGTTCCACAAAAATCTAATAAACCGTTGCTTGACAGTAGATATAGTTATATATATCCTATTACTCAATATGGCCTGCCCGAACCATCATTTGCTGGTGTAAAAATGATCTCTCGAGACTTACTGAAGAACAGCGTTTAATATAATTATGATCGTGTGTGTCGCAGCGTGGATAGTGATTTGGGAAAAATACTATTTGTAGATGCTCCGGGTGGAACGGGAAGACTTTTCCTACCAAGGTGATTTCGGCAAAAGAACGAATATAAAGTAAGATTGCGCTTGCTGTTGCTTCATCGGGAACTAGAGGATGATCGCAGCTATAGCCGCTCATTTATATTAATTTTACAATTTCTTCCCGATTCCGGGAATTTTGAGAAATGCTTTCATAGTACAAGCGGCTGGTCGCCAAGCAACATATATGTCATCTTAAAATTTAAAAAATAAGATACCTATTTTGTCTTCTTGCAACCAATTGTTTTGGCTGCACGTTACCTGTTGGTCAATCAGTAACGCAATGATTTAATACCTATATACAGACAGGAAACAGCCACATTGTTGCAAGGATGAATAATTAAATCAAGAGCGAGTCGAACTCACCCATGAAGGGCTCTGTGCTAGAGGTATACACTAAACATACCCATTATCTACACCTAACCATATACCACTATCACTTTTACACCGGTACAAATAACTTTGATTTTCATAGTGTTTGTATTAACGACCAAGTTATATTTGCGGTTTTTTAATATAAAAACTGCTGACCACATATCGTTCAAACAAATTTTCGTTGGAGGTTTTTATTACGATCTACAGCATATCTTTTTAGGGTTTCGTACCTAAAAGGTAAAAAACGGGACCCTATTACTAAGCCTCCGCTGTCTGTCTGTCCGTCTGTCTGTCTGTCTGTCACCAGGCTGTCTCATAAACCGTGCTAGCTAGAAAGCTGAAATTTTCACAAATTATGTTTTTCGGTTGCCACTATAACAACAAATACTAAATATAAAAAATAAAATATTAAGGAGGGTACCATACAAAAAACGTGTTTTTTTCTTATTTTTTACTCAAAATTACTAACTGTAACAGATAGACGCTTTAAATTTTCACAGAATACTAGCTTTTGCCCGTGGCTTCGCTCGCATAAATTCGGGGTTCTCTAGTTATTGTATATCATCTATGTTCGGGGTAACACAAATCTCCTTTATTGGGCGGATACTTCTATAATTGTCGTTTTAACTGTTAACGAATGTCAGCTCTTGTAGCGTGGTGGCTCTCAACAAGTCTTTTGAAATAGAACTGCAAAAAGTATTAATACACATACAAACTACTTAGTACTAAGACTAAGTAGTACAGTACTCAAAATGTTATCCGGTATATGTGACGTTTAACTAGAGTGGCCAAAATGGCGACTGTGATTTGTCTGTCAGAACCATTACAATTTAAAAAATACGCGACAATCCGAATTTTACGGATATATGTTGTCGACTCGAAATCTTTATTTTTTAATGTTTTATTATTCAGGTAAGGTTTCGATGTACTCCTTGACGAAATTATTAATATAAGATTTAAAACTGCGATAGCAGCGCAGTCCGTCGGTTCCAATTTGAAACATTCCAAAATCCACAACTACTTACAAATTAAAAATTAAGTAAAAAACCATTTTCCAGTGGACTAAATTGTGAATCTAAACCATTCTCAAGTGCCCTTGAACACACACAAAAAATTTCATCAAGATCGGTCCAGTCGTTTAGGAGGAGTTCAGTGACATACACACGCACACAAGAAATATATATATATTAAGATGTAGTTGTATATTACCTTTCAAAATAAATAATTAAATAAAAATAAAGTAAATAATAAAGATCCCATACAACAAACGAATTTTTTAAGCAATTTGTTACTACGTTTTACGTTTGTTACGATCTTAATAAACAGATAGAAACTTAAAAAGTATTTAAGTATACATACAACAAACGTGATTTTCTTTTATAGATGATGGTACGGAACCCTTAGTGCGCGAGTCCGAATCGCACTTGTCCAATTCTTTTAGATTTGTCACTCTCTTACTTCAAAATTTTGAGGACGGAGGGGCGGGGTAACTATATTCATTTAACCACTTTGGAAGCGTCTATCTTTCCAACGATTGACTTTGAGAAATTGATAATTTCAGGTACCCCAAAATTATTTTTAAATTCACGTCAGCTCCATGTATGGAGAGGACCCCTTAATTGTCATTCCTTTTTTATGTTTGTATAAAAGTCGGGCAGCGGTTCACAGAATATGTCATCTTTCTAAAAATATTCAATGATGTAGTCGTAACGATTTCGGTATAAGATGGCTGTGACATACGGTGACATGATATAAGATGGAAGTACAGACAGACAGATATTGCGAATCTATCAGGGTTCCGATTTTTGCCATTTTTGGATAAAGAATCCTAAAAAGTGCCAACAATGTTTAAAATTCCGATCGACTTGGACCACGCATAGTTCTGTTTGTTATATCGCAAGCAGTGACAAAGCTATGATTTAACGTTATTGTCATCTTATCATATGAGATGAAAATACGATGGTAAACCGTGAAGCGGTCTACAAGCAAAATTACGAACCCATGGGCGGTATAACAGTACTTTTTCGTGGTGATTTTCGTTAGGCTCTGTCTGTTACACCACCACACAATATGAGACAGGAGCTGATGAAATTAGAGCCTGTCTAAAGAGTTCATAACTATGGGATTGTATTATCGCTATGCTTTTGACATTAAATATGCGAGCATGATTATGAGGCAACGAACATGCACAGGAATTCTCTGATCTTTTACTCGCGATTGGTAACTTCGCGGTGTGGACTTGCACGAACAAGTGAAAGTCATTTGAGCTATTTTTAGGACATCTACACTATTCAATAAAAAATAGGTATTGTATGCAACTTAAAACATTTTGGGTATCAATTCTGTAGCTCAATGAAAAGACAAATTCCGCGCGAACGGAGTCGCGGGCACAGCTAGTAGGTTAATAAAGTCTTTTAAAACTTTTAACCGCCGTTTAATATTTGACTAAGAGTAGTTACCAAAACCTGCAAGAAACAGTAGAAACGACTGAACGAGGCCTTATTACCAATTTACTTAATAGTTCCTTGGATGTGGTAGGTAATCACATAAATAAGTTTGACTTCTTTTATTGCATCCAATATTTTTTGAACTGACGTGCCTTATGAAATAGCCGGTAAGCATGCATGTAAAATGTATGCATGAAAATAAATAGTAGGTATAAATGCACGTAGTATAGGCACTATTATAGAATAATCCAAAGTCCTAGCGACGAAACAATGAATATTTTCAAATTAAGTTTTGACTATTCCGTGTTGCCAAATTACACTTAGCTAGCTGCGTCGCCAAGTTAATATTGATTACATAATTATATTAATTTTAACTTCATAATAAATTGAAAATGCTTTAAATATTCTAAGAAGGCGGATAAATTTCTCTCAAGGCCAACCGTTAGTTAATTTACCACATTTAGGCCCAGTTTCACCTTTATAGAGAGGAGACCTATCTTGAAGTGGTGACCGCGGTCAAGCAAAGTTATAAAATAAAATCATCATCGCGCATAAAAGTTCTTCTAAACAAATAATTTTCATGGAGTAACATAATATTTATTCTTAAACCCAAAACAAAACAAAACAAACTCAACCATGCATGTACACGCATACGCAAAACCAAAAAAAAATATAGTTTCTCATCTAATACATCAGCGAACATTTTTATATCCCGCAAAAGCAACATTCGACACAAATTGCGAAAGAAGAAAGCAGTTTGTAGATAACACATGAGTAAATAGTTTGCGGTGGCGGTAATTCCGGTTGCTGATTAGCCCTGTCCACTGCCTTCCGTCGATTCCCCTTAATTGTTACTTACGACAAATAAACGGATTGCCGAAACTACGTAACTAATTTACGGTCAGACCCTCTGGGCGTTTTGCTAAATATTTTTTCGCGAGTGGTTGTGTAATTGAGTCAAT
The DNA here is from genome assembly GCA_944739405.2 of Euclidia mi. NCBI lineage: Eukaryota > Metazoa > Arthropoda > Insecta > Lepidoptera > Erebidae > Euclidia > Euclidia mi. The sequence continues at coordinate 38,025,988 of OX123198.2, forward strand.
TAAGAATTGATAAAATGTGTACATGAAAATAAAATTGTGAGACATTTTTGTACATACTTAATATTTTTTATGATATATTGTTGATGACGTGGATTTAGGTTGTGGGCAACTATAATAACTACAATTTATAGATTTGCAGTGAATATATTTGACATAGTGCATGTGCTTTCTTTTTTAATTCAGATGGAATACCTTTGTGAAAGTGAACGTTAAGTAAGCAATGTATCAATGTTTGATGCAATAGCGTCAATAACTTAATTGTCCGGTGAAATCTCTGCCTTTATTTAATGACTTTATTACAAGAGCAGAGGTTTAAAACTCAGCTCCAGTAATCAAGTCACTGGTAAGGGAGCATTAACAAACTGCAAAAATGCTGTGTCACACAGAGAACATATAATTACGTTTAATGCTGATGATTTGATGGAGATTCGATGACATAAAAACACTAAACTTCCTTTTGGCCTGTTAAATGGTTTCATAGTTCAAAGTAGAAAGACGTCGTCGCTTGAGGAAAAAGACTAATCTAGTTTAATCAAGGAAGAACAGATAATAAATTCAACAATCTGACGTAAACGATAAATGTCTTAAATTTATTATAATATGCTGTCGGATTTATAGACCTAAATATCTACTTATACAAAGGAGATTCGTCCTCTAAGAACCTTACGATGGCTAACAGATTCTGTCATTTATTATTAATAATGCATCATCAACCTGAATAAGAAATATTATAATATACTTAACTTACCCTTTTGTAGCTACTTACCGCAAATAAGGTAAGGAGGTATTTAAGCTTAAACAATATTACTCTACTTAGCAATATCTCGGCTTTGTGACTAATACTAATGCTGAGAGCAGCTTAGACGGGTTTACTTAAGTCTTCACTTCAACTTATATAGTGCCAGTATAACTTGACGTGTCATAGTTCCGACGTTTAAGAGAATGCTTTAGTGGGTTCTGAATTAATTGGCTATTTTGACCGGAGACATACTATCTTCTCATAGTAGGTATTGATTGCAAAGTAGCAATATTCATACTCCTGCGTTTTTTACCCTGTGATAAATATAATATATTTAGTTATGAAAATCCAAGGATAAGCTTATTATTTTATAGTTCAATTTACGATTGCTAACCATGTCTAGACGACGAAGCGCACTTGACTAAACTAGCTGTCTAGTCTGGACTATAACGTCGCGATCGTAAAGATAATTACTGAACTAGTCAGATTCAATCATATCATATTGAAAAAAAAAAGCCATAGAATAATAATAATTAAAAAAACACGTCTGCCCTGCCAGAATAGCAAATTAAAATTAGTATATCGTATTTAAATGTAAAAAAGTCGTATTTTCTGACGACCGGTTGGCGCAGCGGGAGTGTAAGCGACTGCCACACCGAAGGTCGCGGGATCGATTCCCGTTCAAGTCAAATATTTGTGTGCGTGAACATGGATGTTTGTCTTGGTCTGGAGGTTTCTATGTATAATATGTATGAATTTGTGTATGTAAAATGTATTTATCAATTGTCTAGTAGGTACCCATAGTACAAGCTCTGCTTAGTTTGAGATTAGATGGTCTTGTGTGAATGTGGTAGAATATTATAATTATTATTTATTTACATACATACATACATAGACTCACGCCTGTTTGCCGGAGGGGTAGGCAGAGAGTACGGAACGCCATTTGCAACGATCCTGACATACCTCTCTTGCTTCACTCACTCCCATCAAGTTTCTCATGCATGCTCTTCTGTTAAGGGTACTTCTGACTTGTCCTTTTTGCTTGATGCCTCCAATCTGGTCAGAGAACGTCCGCCTAGGTCTTCCCCTTTGTCCTGTCCCACACTAGCCTTATATATCTTCTTTGTCAGTCTATCGTCATCCATCCTCTCCATGTGCCCAAACCATGTACATAAGGGTAGGCACTAATACCGCTCTGTCTGCGCCACAATCAAATTAGCCTGTAATTAAATTTAATATATTTATTGGATAGAAAGCCATTTACTCAAATACGCACAAATAATAACAAATATTATTAATCTAGCAACATTCATAAAACACGCGAGAACCAATCAAATCCTATCTCTCCTACTCATTCCTGTCCGCATACCCTCCCTATTTCAATTAGTGTGTCCATCAAATAATCACTCGTTTCAACTCGCTCTCGCGCCGCTTCGCTAAATCTATAAACTAAAAACATATAAAGTGCTGTGCATGTGTGAACTGAAGTTGTGGGTGGATTACCAGTTTCTAAGACCTAGGAAGACAACACTGCTCCTGCTATCGAGGAAATCACCCTACGCACGCTCCATTAATCCGCTCCATCCGTAAGTACCTAAAACTCCTAGTCTCTGCGCCCACAATTTCCTGGTCCCTCTCGCCGAATGAAAAAACAAAATACACTCGCTTATCACTCATCTAATCACACACACAATATCTACGCAAACTCGCTTTCTCACGCAATTAAATTTATTGAATCACGGCAGCCATTGTTGTGTTTCTCGCTACTCGCATCGCAAATCCAATTTCGCTATATCTCAACAAACGCTCACTCTTATCGCTATTTATACATTTGTATATTCATATTTAAATTTCCGCATATAAATTTAACGCATATTTCACGCATTTAAAAATACTTACGCATCCACATAAATGAATACTAGATTTCAACACTCAAGATGGCGTCCAAAAGGCCAACAAAGAAAAACACAAGCGACGATGAACACTCTGAACCTTACCCCAAATTAGCTATTTTAGAAGCTAAAAAGGAAAATCTCTTCCAAATTATGCAGAATCTGTACGATCTCAGCTTAAAGGTTTCCGATTCGACATTTCAATCTCAAATTTTAGCACGCGTTCACTCGGTAGATATTATTCGAACTAATTTTATGGAAACTTTGGACTGCTGTATCATGGCTCAATTAGAAAATAATCCGTCGGCAAAGCCGAACTTCTCCGCCTTACAAACCTTCGACGAATTGTACTGTTACGTAAAACATACAGCGTCCACTTTAACGCAAGATAATTCTACAAAGAACATTCAAGATAATCCTCATAAATATGATTTATTAAACCGAAAATTACCGCCTATTAAATTTGTTACTTTTGATGGTTCACCATGCAAATGGTCGCCATTCTACGAAAATTTTAAAAGTCTTATCCACGATAATCCGCATCACTCAGACGTCGAAAGGGTTCAATATCTAATAGGTTCATTATCAGGCAAAGCATTAATAGTCTGTTCGGGTATTACACCTACCGCTAATAATTATTTAATCATTTGGAATTCTTTGTTGGAAAAATATAAAGATACTCGAGTTCAAGCTTCCAGTTATGGACAACAATTAGTTAACTATAAACCTAATCAATCTATCGATACATTTCTAGAACAATTTTACTCCGCCGAGGCCGCCTTACGCCGTTTAGATATTGACGATCTAGCAGATTTTATTATTACCCACATTGCACTCACTAAATTAGACAAGGAGATATTGAACTTGTTCGAGCAATCCAATAGGAATGTTCCGATACCTATATTTTAACATCTCACTAAATTTCAACAATATATTCAAAATTTACACTTTTCGGCAGTAATGATTAATTTAAAATCTAATAAACAGGTAAATAAAAAACTTTTAAAGCTTAACCCCTTTATCGATTTATACAATATCTTACGAGTAGGGGGAAGGTTAACTCACTCTCAACTTAATTATGGACAAAAGCATCCTATATTACTTCCGCAAAAAGATCACATAACTAATCTTATAATTAATTATTATCATATCGTTAATCTTCACACAGGTCCCGCTCTCTTATTATCTATGATAAGACAGAAATTTTTGATAATTTCTGCTAGAAATTTAGTTCGCCAAATAGTTCATTAATGTAATAAATGTTTTAGACTCAATCCTAAAAATACCTTCCCTTCTATGGGCGATCTACCCGCCTTTAGAGTGTCAGAAGTAAAACCATTTGTTCACACAGCTGTTGACTATGCTGGTCCTTTCTTCATAACGCATATTCGCAGACGCGGAATCAAAAGCCAAAAGGCTTGTATTTGTCTTTTTGAATGCATAACAACAAAGGCATTACACTTGGAACTTGTTTCCGATCTTAGCTCCGACTTATTTCTCGCAGCTTTTAAACGTTTTATATCTCGCCGAGGTCCTGTTTCACTAATATACAGTGACGGAGGTACCAATTTGAGCAAGTAATTTTTCAAATGTGGTGATGATGAAATCTACATTTTTGTATAAAATTCCAAAATGAAACACTATTCAGAGCACATTATTTTATTCAAAAGTGTTTAAATCTAGATCGACTAAAAGTATTTCGTTTTTTTTTTGTTTAAGAATGTTTTTACAAAGCATAACTTCACGCCTTTATACCCGAAGGGGTAGGCAGAGGTGTATTACACACCCACACTTCGCCAGTTATGTTTTAGTCCCAATGTAATCGGGGGCGAGCCCATTGCCATCTACCGGGCACATTATTAAGCGAGCGATAATCAACATTTTTAATACACACAATAAACCATAACTTCACAAAGACAGAGGTGAGTGTGCCCGGGGTACCTGGAGATAGAACCGCAGACTATCGTCTCGACAGTTCGTTACGTATACCACTGGGCTATCGCCGCTTATTTATACAAGTATTTTTACATTTTTTTATTATTAAGTTAGTCGCACAGTCGCACTGAAATCAACGAATCAATAGTATACATCTATTTTTATGTAGAACACAAAACACTTTTCTTTGTCTTGTTTACATTACATTCTTTACACTTTTCTTAACATTGGAGGTTTCGACTGATTCGTATATTATTGCCTTTGTCTATTGTTAATAAAATTAAACATAAGCTAATGGTTATCCGCTCATGCGGTATCGTTTTTTAGATCCAGACTTGCCGCTGCATTACCTCGCAAGGATGCAAAAATAAAATTAATAAAAGCGTTCCGTGAATGTTATAGTAGCGAGAAAAGAATTAAACCTGCATGGTATTATATTATACAAGACAAAAGAGGATTTATTTTTTGATCTATTTTGAACTGAACGATGTCAATGTAATTTTTTTAATAAGGATGAATACATTTTCGCGATTTTATTTAGTTTCTTTTCACAGCTCTATTATCATTTTACCCTTCCCCATTGAAATATAAACATATTGTGATGATTTTGCGTTCATACGTCACGATTATAATAATAGAAAGTGTTGTATCCTATCTTTGGTTTAAAGGCGAAGATTTATACATAACTACAAGGATTCGCTTTCAGACAATGTTACCTATTATAATTTTCAAGCTGGAAAATTACTTGTAACATAATACAAACATAGTTTAATAAAATTCTATTAACGTAAATCAGTAACAACAACGCTTCCCAGACGAACATTGTTGGCAATCTGAAACCAATTCTAGGCTTGTGTTTCCAATAAAGTTTGCCTTGTACAATGCACGGGGGTTTGTTAAAGCGATATAGTCCTTTAGCAATCCAGACCGGCCGCTTCATCGCGCCATAAAGGTTGCATGCAAGTGCGGCTTCCTCGGCGGTAACTACTACCCGGCCATTGACCCTTCTGTTGAGCCTTCAAAGATCGGACAGGCCAATTGTGCTACGATAGTAACTGATATCAGCGATTTATGTATTGCATGAATGGGTATGTAATACGCTCCCTTGTTTGACATTTCATTGGCTATTGTCGAATATTGGACACGTTCACAATAATATAGAGAGTACGGTATTATTTTTTGTCTGTTAGGAAATCCTTGGTCCATCCCAAGTATTGCCAAAGTGAAAAATAAAACTTTTTACTTTATCTGAAAATCAACATGAGACTGATATTATAATGCTGAACATAACTGTTAAATATTCCTTACGATATTATAAAAAATACTTTGTTAAACATATAAAGCAGCGATAGCCTAGTGGAGATACCAAAGGACTGCCGTGCAGAGGGTCTCGAGATCGAACCCACGGTGCACACCAATGACTTTTCGAAGTTAAGGCGAGGATTTCCGAGCGCTCAAAGATTTTGAGGCCCCCCGCTTCCCTAGTTCGCGAGTATGCCGACGTCCATAACTACGATGACTCGCGGTCACGACGCGAGACGCGACGCCACTGCCGCCATGTAGGTATAACATTTTCGCGCCATAGTATAGAAAATTGAAGCCGTATATCAATTGAAATATAAACTTGCTTATCGAGTATAAATAATTTGCAATGTTTCTGTTTTGAATAAACCTTTATGAAATTAGAAATTAGTTTTACGAAATTTCTGTTGTTTATATAGTGACTATTTGTAATCAGTAATATTATGAACATTATCTTTGTTGTTAATTATAAACAACTTATGATCGTTCGCAATGCGAAATTATCGCTTGCTCGATATCAATCTTAGGAAAAAGGATTATAAATTAATTAATTCGTTGCTACTGTCAGCAAAACAACGGCATAGAACCAATAATAAGAACGTGTAAGATACTCAAGGCTACTTTTAACCACCAATGATTACATTTTGTTATATTTTAACAATGAAATCTCTAAGATACTACTCTCTCAAAAAGTCCTGGTAAAATATCAATAATCCACAAAATGTTTATAACAGGTTGATGGTTATAGCAATATACTCATACAGATACACGTGCATGCATAATAAAGGAGATCACCAGCCTCCATACAAATTTAGGCTAGTTCTAAAAGTGCCACCCAACTAAAATAAACTTAAAATTATTATAGAATATTACGAAATAAACACTTTTTATTACTACATTAAGGTTCTAAGTGCAGTCTGTGAGATCATTTTCGAGCTCAAAGAATCTATTCTGTTACTGAAATAAATCCTATTCCTTAGAAGGTAATTATTGTTATTTTTTGCCTAAAATAATGTGCAAGTTGCAATTTAAACGGCATCAGGTAATGGCAAGTACTCTATATCCAGGGATATGGAGAACGCAATAAAAGAGGCCAACAACTGATAGATTATGCTCTCGAACACAAGTTATCAATTATGAACACATTCTTCAAGAAAAAGACAAAAAGGCGATGGACCTGGATATCCCCTAATGAAAAGATAAAAAATGAAATCGATTTAATCATGACAAACATGCCTTAAATGGTTATAAATATCGAAGTTCTAAAATAAAATAGATTTCTCTTCAGACCACAGATTACTACGAGCAACTTTCAGCATATCTCATCAAAGAAAAAGTAGGAACAACTTTAAAAACGCCATAAAAATTCCTAAAACAGATAAAAAAATTAAAAAATACATGAATAGCCTGAAAGTCAACCTTGAACACATAATTACTTGTCCACCTGAGAATGTCCAAAAATACTACGATAAACTGGAAGAGAACATAGAGCAATCTCAAAAGAAACAACATAAAATACTTAGCGAACACACAAAACAACTTATTAAGAAACGCTCAGAATTGATACGCACTAAAAACAAGACTCAAGACCAGAAAAAATAACTCGCCGTGTTATTTAAAGCTACTAACAAATCAATAAAACTCGACTTCAATAAACACAAAGAAGAAATTATAAATAGAAATCTAAACACCTACAAAAGTGCTAAAAAGGCTTACAGAGAAATGACACTCCAAAAGAAATGGATTCATAAATTAGAAAACAGATCAATCGAAACAAAGACAAGAAAAGATGTTATAGACCATGCAACCAAATTTTACAAAGAACTATATAGCAGGAATGAAGAGGAAAAGCCACAATATGAACAAAATAACGAAAACAATAGCAACGCAGTTGAACCTATTTATGAAGATGAAGTCTACTCACACATAAAACGGCTTAAAAATGAGAAGAGTCCAGGACCAGACGGCTTAACAAACGAATCTCAAAAAATTGGAGCACCTGTGTTGCTGAAACCACTAACAGTTCTTTTTAATAAGATACTTGACGCCGAAATAGTGCCGATCTGATCTATAAAAAAGGAAAACCTTTAGATATCGGGAACTACAGACCCATTAGCCTACTAGCAAGTGTATATAAACTCTTCACATCTGTTGTACTAAAAAGAATCGCTGACAAAATTGACTACACACAGCCAGTAGAACAGGCAGGATTCCGGTCAGGTTTTAGCACAACTGACCACATACAAACAGCGGAACAACTAATAGAAAAGTATAATGAATACATCAGACCTTTATATACAGCGTTTATTGATTATAGCAAAACCTTCGACAGCATCAGCCACAACTATCTGGAACGCATTAAAAATCGCAAATATAGAAGACAAATATATAAACATCATAAAATACATATACTCAAACAGCACTAGTAGAGTTAAACTTGAAAGAAGAGATGATCTGATCAAGATAGAACGGGGAGTTAGACAAGGTGACCCCTTGTCGCCAAAACTTTTCATAGCTGTGCTGAAGAATATTTTTAGGAATTTGCAATGGTCGAAATATGGCATTAATATCGATGGACGCAGATTGCATCATCTCAGATTTGCAGACGACATTATTATATTTGCTGAAACAGCCAAATAGTTACAAGATATTCTTTGCACATTGGACCAAGAAAGCGATAAAGTTGGTTTACAAATTAATAGAAGTAAGACTAAAATAATGACTAATAGCTCTAAAATACCCATTACCATAAAAGGAAACGCCATACAATATGTCGAGAACTATATATATCTAGGAAAACAAATATCTTTCATAAAAACAAACAATGAAAATGAGGCAGAAAGACGAATAAATATCACATGGAGAAAGTTTTGGTCACTTTAAGAAATTCTTAAAGGAAAACACAGCCTAAAGATGAAGAAAACTGTAATGGATACATGTCTGTTGCCCAGTTTACTATATGGAAGCCAAACATGGACTTTTACAAACAAAATCAAACAAAGAATAAATACAGCTCAAAGGGCAATGGAAAGAAGCATCCTAAAAATAAGTAAGATACAAAAGATAAAAAATAAGACAATAAGACAAAAAAAAAAATTTTGGACGCACTCACACATGCCTTAAGGCTTAAATGGAAATGGGCAGGACATATCTCACGATACACAGATGATAGATGGACACTACTAACCACAAGATGGCAAGGACCAATATTGGGCAAAAGGAAAGTTGGAAGACCAATCAAACGGTGGGCTGATGATTTAATAGAGATAGCAGGGAATGACTGGATGTACAAAAGTAAAAATAGAAAAATGTGGAATGAACTGGAGGAGGCCTTTACTTAGTCCTCTAAGTAAAGGCCTCCTGATCCGTAGCTCTGGAAACAGATAACTAACCGTTACTAACACTAAATTATAAGTTTAATATATTATTACTAACAATACTAACATCATTTGAAATGTAAAATAAGAGTTATGGAATAAAGAGGCCTCTATAATTATTATTATAATGGCAAGTAGTAAGCCAAGAGCGAAATATCTGATTGATAGGCATTACTGCCTCACAGAAAGAGACGGTGACGTTCTAAGCCATCACGCACCAGTCCATGGGCAGGGCAGGTAGCGAGGGTACGACTGTAATAATTGCCGTGATCAGTTCACGGCCAATTGGAAACATGACCAGTGAAAACTCCAGCGGAATAACAATTGCAGTAGGATGTACCCGATTAGAATTCGTCAATAAATATATTATACCTAGGGCAAGAAATAAAGCTGGGCAAAGCAAACCAGGTGAACAGTATTGATAGACGTATCCATTTGGGTTGGACTGCTTTCGATAAACTGGCATTTGCTTTTACGAAGCAACAAAAAGCAAGAATATTCATCCAGTGCGTCCTGTCAGTGCTCACCTACAGAGCTGAAACTTGGGTTACTACAGAGGCAGCGCTACAGAAACTTGAAGTTGTTCAAAAGGCAATGGAGAGAAAACTGGCAGGAGTGACACTCAGAGACAGAAAGACGAATATACGGCTCCGAAAATAAAGTCTAGTATCAGATGTTGCCAAAAGAGTAGCGGCCGGACATGTAGTCAGAAATCCCGAAACATGATGCAAGAAAATATTGAAATGGAGACTATGGGATTGTAAACGACCAGCTGGAATATTGCAAATGAGATAGAAAGAAGACATTATAAAGATAGCGGGCAGTAATTGGTTGAAGACTGCCCAAAATTTAACGGAAAGGAAGTTGTTGTAGAGGTCTACACCAAAATGGTTGAGAAATGGCGATGAGTTCACGGCGCTGGGACGCATAAGCGGGGCATTCCGCCAACATTTGCAGCGCCGTTTCTTGGACAGGGTTGCAGCTGCTGTCACTATTGTGATATCCAGGCGTTTCCTCCTGGCCTTTTCTCCAAAGAACCGGCCGAAACAACGGAAAGTGAGAACGTCGCGACGCAACATCTCTTCAACCACATGTTGGGAACAGGAATTAGCGCCACTATGGTGGCATGCCTGTATACAAGACATCTATACCTGGCCGGTCATAGACATTCCTACTAAAGGTTTAGACGATATTTTTATATTTGGTCAGGAGTATTAAAAAAATGTTTTTTTACTTTTTTAATGAGTCCACTGCATTTCAAGGCTTATTATATATAAGGCGTATTTCACGTTAGGCTGAAAACGTATAGTTGACCACCTTTACACCTCTTTGATTTATCACTTTTGTCAAAACAAAACTGCTCTACGGTACTTTGAGACATACATTCAAACCTAAATATTGTCTCACTCCGGAATTCAATATTCGAATTATAGATAGAACTGTAGATTTTAGATTCGTTTCTGACAGTTTTTGACATATCGTCCATATAAAATAATATGTCAAACACGAATCTAAAATCTACAGATTTATCTATAGTTCGAATATTGAAAACGGCCGTTAAAGAATTGACTTAGAAGTTTGGTGTAATAGTTAAAAATGTTTACAACAGTGTGTCCTATGAAAATAACAGAATTTTATTGATTGGCCGGCAAAATAAAAGTCAGCCCAATTTGGGTGATCTCCTTTAGGCGCTAACATCGGCAAGTAGTAGTGAAAAAAAGTTAACAAAATTATACATACATACATAGGTACGTACGAAATCATATTCCTACGCCCACAACACTTCTTTTCCGTCAACCAATAATGAACTCTATATTCCATTTGGTTAAGTACTTAACTAAAGGTAAACAATCTAATCTTGATGTGTCTTTTTTATCTAAAATGTGTTTAAAATCACAATGCTGCTAAAGATCAAGGTAAATACAACAATAATGATTAGTAAATCAATTGAACCATTATTTTAAGCAGTAGTTTATTTGTTTAACATGTGATAATATAAAAAGTCACATCAAGATTGTTTACCTTTAGTTAAGTACCTAACCAAATGGAGTATAGTTTTCGTTATTATTTGTCAGACAAATTGATATAGTTACCTACCGAACATTTCTAAGCTGTGACACCAGTGCATTCTTCCTCGGCGTGATAAATAATAGGTACGATAATATTATTAGGTGTCCATTGTTCCGTGTTTGGTAATTGTGTGGAAATCAATGATATTATTGGTGGAAATAGTCAATAGAATTATTGAATAAACTTATACGGAAATCTCTGACTGCCTCGTTGGTCTCGCGGCATAAATGTGCGCGTGGGATTGGGAGGTCTCGGGTTCGATTCCCGGGTTGGGCAAAGTGTTATTGGGTTTTTCCGTTAGGAAATGCGCACGGAGTCTGGCAATATACCCGGTACGGCAATAGGCTCGCCCCCTATTACGTGGGACCTAAAAATTCATGGCGAAATGTGGGTGTAATGTTACACCTCTGCCTACCCCTTCGGGGATACAGGTGTGAGTGTATAAATAAATAAATTATACTGAAATTCATAAATCTAGGTACCTACCTATCTATATCAAAACTATTTTTTTTTGTTTTTGATCGCGTGTCTTAGGATAGTTCCTAAGACACCCGATCAAAAACAAAAAAAAGCTGCTAGTGCAGGCCAATTTCTAACGGCCCGGTCACGGCCTACAGCGGCGGGCGGCAGCGGCGAGCGTTTTCGATTTACATGGCGCGTTTACTGTGACGCGGCGCGCGGCGGCCACAGAATAATCGCGCCATGTACATCACTCCTGCCGCGCCGCTCGCCGCTTAGACCGATCTCGTGACCAGGCCCTAAGGTTGTTTTGCCTCTCTAGCCTCTTTGTTGAGGAAGGTTATACCAAATAACATCACGCTATGACCCACGAGGGTGGTGCAGTAACCATAAATACCACTATGCAGGTAACTGAGGCTATTTGTATTTATTTAGGTAGGTAGGTACCTATAAAATTCGCTTGTATAGCTTTTAGGCAGATCTCACATTTTTATTCCCGTATGTGTCCCGTATATAGGTACACGGGACTAGAAATGTGTAATGCTATAATAAAGCCATGTATTCACTAGGGGACAAAGTCGCTCGACTTATTGCGAACAGTCGCAGGACATTTACGTGCGACTGTCCCGCGACAATGTCGACCGACATTTCGCTCGTCCACATACCGGCATTGTGATCAAGATGTCGCCTAAGTGTTAACACAGTTTCGTTGGTAGTGTGGACCAACGAAGTGTGCTATAATCGCGGGTAGTCGCGGAACAAATAGCAACACACGTCCTCACAAGTCAAATGCCGTCGGAAACTGTCGAGGGACACGAAGTCGCGCAAGGTCGACGCTATCGGAGCGTCGACAAGCGACTTGTTCCCCGACACGTAGATGTCGCCTGCGATGTCCCCCGCGACGTCGCTCAACACGTAGAATTCGTGTCGGGCGACAAGGTTGCGGGACAAATGTCCCCTAATGAATACGAGGCTTAATCCACAATACACAACAAATCAATAATTTTCTAAAGCACTGGTACTTAACTATGCTGTTGTTATCAAGACCGTTATCTTGTCCAATAATCAAAACGATCTTTTCAAAACTATACTAATTATATACACTCTTATTACTTATTACACCTAGATATAATATATTTATCAATAAGTGATGATGACATTCGTTAATCGTAACTGACGATAAAATAATTCGTAATCCTGCGGTGCGTTCTGCAAACTAGCGATACGTCCTGTCTCCATTACATCCCGCTTGGGACTGAACGACGCGGGAGAGAGCGCGTCGTCAGTAGGAAATTACATATTTTCGGTATTATATTTTTATATATTTTAAAATTCATAATGTGATGCCCGAAAAACATCCGCTTTTACATGACTTTTCTTTTGTTATATTTTCAAAAATACTAATCTCAATACAACTCAAATGAAACGTGAAAAATTGTTTAAACAGACCTATATTCGAAATTATTTTCTATCATATAAAATGTCAGTAATCTTGTTTCGAATGTCCGACAAATGTAGATCTAATACTGTAGAATAACATATATTTTTTCCGAATTTAAATATCTGTTATTTACAAATAAAACGCGTTTGAACACGTTAGATAACACTGTATTTTGGGAAATCCTCGCCTTAAGTGTGTATTAAATTGTTAATTATCGCTTGTCCCGTGCCTCGGAGAGCACGATAAGCCGTCGGTCCTGGCTGTCATGAAGATCTTTGACAGTCGTTACGGGGAGTCAGTACCCTCAAATAAACTGATACTGGTCTAAAGCATGGAATATCGCTATCCCTTTGGGTTGCGGAGGTCAGACGGCAGTCGCTCTGTGGAAAAGTTGATATTCTGTCATATCTGGTTAGACTAGTAAGCGGTTGTTAAACATATTCTATGGCTATTTAATTTCAATGCTTTTTAAACTCAGTACATATTGATACTTTTCCGTTCGCGCTCGGAAGTGTTCGTACGCGTGCGAGTATGGCTCGTCCGAACGCGATGATGTCGAGCAAAGTAAAGTGTACTAACTGTAACATCGTTATCTGTGAAGTTTTAGCGTTTTTACAAAACAAAATAGATGTGATGAACGAAGAATGTTTGGTGCGAATATGTAGCTCCTCGTTTTCTACGGAGGATATTGAAAATGCCAAGGAACTTCTTTTTGAGTCTATTACGACTAGAAAGCGAAAGACGACACGAAAAGGAGATGGGCGAACACAAAGAAACCTTTTCGATGTAATTACTGTGTTTAAAGAAACTGATCCAGAGGAAATGCCGGTATTTGTGGCCAGAGAGTTGCAAAAGCTTCCACCTGTGACGTTTGATCACATCGACGCCACCAGATTCTTGAAAGACATTTTAGTCATTCAAAGTGAGCTAAGAATGCTGAAAGAATCATACGTTTCAAAAGAACAGTTGATTGAAGTGAAGAAAGATATAGCTGAGATTAAAAATACGTCTAATTGTGATTTTAACAATGTAAACAAGAAACGAAGTGGTACTAAGCATTTGAATAATCCCGTCGAAACCGTCATTTTGGACCTACCACACAATGCAATAGGCGATTCCGAGGAAAACATAGCTGATACGTCATTTGAAGACGCGATAGCGAGTTCTCTCTCGCACGCGCAGGATAACGAGCGTCATGTCTCCCTCGCACATGTGGGAGGAGCGGCTGTAAATCGGCGCGTGGAGGCCGAACGCCTCACCGCGGTTTTGAACAACGAAACAGCTGCGCCTAAGCAATGTACGGGCCTCAACGTTGAAGACGACGCGTGTTCTACTGTCTCTGCGCCCGATTGCAATATATCTATCACATGCGCGAGCACCGAACCTTCACTGAGTGCGAAAGAGACAATAGCGAATAAGTCGGATAAGAAAACTTTCGTTGAAGTTTTAAAAGTTAGTGATAAGAAATGGAAAAAACAGGTTGAATCGTCGGAATGGCAGCTTATTCAGAGGAAAAAATATAGAAATAGATTTATAGGACACAAAGGAGGTGCTGATACAAATATAAGCGGTAATTTTAAAGCAGCGGAAACAAAGATACCAATATTTATATATAATGTAAACAAAGACACGAGTGTAGATGACATTACCGCATACTTATGGGAAAAAACTAAAGTCAAAGTTATATTGGAGCCTGTGTTGATGAAAAAAGAAAAGGAATACAATTCTTTCAAGGTATTGGTACCTACACATAAACTTGAAATGTTTATGGATAGCAGACTGTGGCCTGAAGGAATATCGTTTCGCCGATTTTTTCATTTTAGAAATAAGGCGGGTGATTCGAATGCCGTGAATACTCAATCTGTACATGATGGCTAGCAGCTGTACATTTATAAGTTATAACTGTAGATCGGTCACCCGGTCTGTGGATTGCGTCCGCGCATTATGTAAACAGGATGACGTCATTGCGCTCCAGGAAACCTGGCTTATGCCTCACAACATCTCGTTCCTGAACACAATTGATGACGACTTCAGCTACACAGCTACGACGGCTGTTGATACATCAGCTGGCATGCTGCGGGGTCGCCCCTATGGTGGAGTGGCGATACTTTGGAGGAAAAGTGTGTTTATGGACGTCTCAGTGATACAATGTAAAAGTGTGCGTATAGCGGCTATTAAGATTTCGCTCGCGTCGAATAAATCGTTTTTAGTTGTATCCGTGTACATGCCAGTAGACTATGCTGACAATCTAGTCGAGTTTACACAGTGTCTAAGTGTGATATATGCGTTAATTGAAAGCAGTGATACGGAATCGGTTTACATAATGGGCGATTTCAATGCGCATCCAGGGGAGACTTTTGGTAAGGAACTTTTAAATTTTTGTTGTGAACAATAGTGGCAGTGTTTAGATATTGAATACCTAGGTATATCCTCGGACACATACACATATTTGAGTGACGTGCATGGTTCTAGGAGATGGTTGGACCATTGCGTGGTAACTGAGGAGGCTGGAAAGACTGTAAATAATATTTATGTAGATTATAATGTGTACTGGTCAGATCATTTCCCCCTATTTGTTTGTTGTGATATTAATTTAATTTGCCCTAAAATTGTTCAAACACCTAGTATAAATAATAAAATTATATGGGGTGATAGAAATAGTGACCGAATAGATAAGTATAATATTTATTGTAATAATTTGTTAAGAGATATTGATTTTCCGTCCGAATTTCGCCACTGTGCGGGTTCAATGTGTAGTAATGTTAACCATAAAGTTATAATAAATACTATGTATAAAAATATTGTAGATATATTGCAACAAGGTGCCACGTATTCTTTTATTGTGCGTAGGAAGAAACAAACTGTAACAGGTTGGAATAAACATGTCAGACCATTGACATAAACATATATATCGATGTGTCAGACACGCTCATAGGCAGGCCCGCGCAGCTTATCTGACTTGGATAAGTTCAGGTAAGCCCAGCTATGGGACTCTTTATGACAACATGCGTGACGCTAAAAGGATATTTAAATCTAAATTGAAATGGTGTCAGAACAATAAAGTGCAACTACAAATGGACTCTTTGGCGTCACGTCATAGTGATAAAGATTTTAATGGTTTTTGGAAACTTACAGGTAAGCAATGTCCTAAGAGCAGCTTGCCAGTGAGCGTGAATGGTGTTTGTGATCATGGCGACATAGCCAACTTATTTAAAAATATATTTAGCGTTAAGGCCCCAACAAACAGTATCCTTCAGGCTCATCTGCCCGATGCTGAGTCCGTCAGGTCCGATACCGATATGATTTACATTTTATCAAAAGATGTCGCTGCGGCAATACAAGGTATGAAAAAAGGAAAATCATCCGGGCATGACTGGCTCAGCATAGAGCATTTGAGGTATGCGGGTTGTCACCTGCCCCGTGTTTTAACTATGTTATTTAATTTTAGTATTAGTCATTCGTACATCCCTGACGATCTAATAAAAACAGTTGTCGTACCGATTGTAAAAAATAAAACTGGGGACGCCTCTGATGGTTCCAATTACAGGCCTATCTCCTTAGCTACAATTATAGCAAAGGTGCTGGACTGCTTGCTTGATAAACATATACATGGCCATGTAAAGCTACACGACGCACAGTTTGGTTTTCAGCCCAAACTATCAACTGAGTCTGCCATCTTGTGTCTCAAGCATGCGGTTCAGTACTATACCAGTAGAAATACTCCTGTATATGCCTGTTTTTTGGACCTGTCAAAGGCGTTCGATCTTGTATCATATGAGATCCTATGGGACAAGCTATTGACAGGGACAACTGTACCGAAGGAGCTAATATATTTATTTAAATATTGGTATAGGAAGCAAACAAATATTGTTAGATGGGCAGGTTCATACTCTGACGAATACAAGTTGGATTGTGGTGTTAGGCAGGGAGGTATAACATCACCAAAATTGTTTAATCTGTATATTAACCAGCTGATCGCTGAACTCAGTAAGACCAACGTCGGTTGTTCCATTCATGGACAGATGTTTAATAACATCAGTTATGCGGATGACATGGTCTTGCTGAGTCCATCGATCAGCGGCCTGAACAAACTGATAAAAGTGTGTGAATCATATGCCGCAGCCCATGGACTCAGGTATAACACTAATAAAAGTGTTGTAATGCTTTTTAAGGCGGGTAATAAAAGTTACTCAGTTACCTCGGTTAAACTGGATGGGATTCCACTTAACTGGGTTAAGGAATTTAAATACCTGGGTCACTGGGTTGCAGATAATCTGTGTGATGACGTAGATGTGGAAAGGGAACGTAGGGCATTGTCGGTAAGATGCAATATGGTGGCTCGCAGGTTCGCACGTTGTACAGCACCAGTTAAAATAACGTTGTTCAGGTCATTCTGCCAGACCTTTTACTCATGCAGCCTGTGGGCTACATATACGCAAAAGACCTACAATGCCCTACGAGTCCAGTATAATAACGGCTTTAGGGTACTGTTGGGGCTGCCCCGGTTCTGTAGCGCGTCGGGGATGTTCGCTGATGCACACATAGATGACTTCTATGCAATCATGTGCAAAAGAACTGCATCCCTGATGCGCCGGATGCGGGATAGCGCCAATAGTCTCCTGGCCGTTATAGCCACAGACATGAGCGGCAAGTTATGGAGACACTGGCTTAACGTACACAAGTCAGTTGCACGTTCTGTTTTTAATTAATTTTGATGTACCTACTTTCAAATTATGTTTTATAAAAACGAAATAAATGATTATTATTATTATTATTTAACTGTTTTCTCTTCTCCTATAACTAATAAATATTATTCTATTTATCTAATAAATTTAAAACATTAATTATTTTATCGATCAAATGTAATTATTATTAGAACACATTTCGGACAGCTGCCTCCAAGTTATCTTGGAACATACGATTTTGTAGTGGTTCTACAATATTAAATGTGCCGTATTCTAACTGACCGAAAGTGCGCAATAAATAAACTAAATCATAGTGCGATTATGCACGAACTAGTTTAAGTTTTGTCAAAGATACAAGTTTGCTGGGGAATTAGTCCGGTGAGAGCCATTCCTTACTTTAATGGCCAAAGCGTCACTGCAGAACCGTGCATAGGTCAGCTAGTGTTACAAAAATATTTGATGAGATAATCTTTATAACAGACGTCGTCTAGTCTATAAAGTCTTGTATGCAACTGGGATAATCCCAGTCGCATACAAGACTTTATAGACTCACGCCTGTCACTTCTCCGAAGCCTAGTATAAGACTATTTGCATGTTCTTAACGCAGAAGATGCATGTATTTTAGAATTTTATACTTTCAGTTCGTTGCAGCTGGGTCGTGATTTCAATTTATTTAATCCTAGTACCTTCGTAAAGTACCTTGTAAAGTGACCGACTGAAAGCATTTTTAATTAAATTAATTAAGGAACACCTACGTAAGTAGCTTAAGCGAGGTAATACAATTATATTAATGAAAGTAGGTTTTGCGTGTTAACGTTGATCTTACAAGATCATTAGTGTGAAAGCAATTAATTTGAGGAACACCCACAATCTTCTGGAAAACGACGGAAAGCATTTAGGAAAAAACTTTTATCTAGCTTATTTTGATCTTGCTGTAGGTTGTGGGCGAAACACTTAAGTTTCAATACAGCAATTACATAATTTTAATTAGTGTTTATAAATAATAAAGTTCATTAGGATTTCACTGGAGACCTTTGTAACTACCGCTATCAATAGAGATATTAAATAAATAATTAAGATCCTATGACCGTAGTTTACTCCAAAAATAAAATTTAGTTACTATTTTACATTATGATTCGATTTACATAGTAGGCTTTGTACAAAAAATTGAACAATAAAAACTTGAAATGGAACGTTGAACTTATCTAAAACAGGACGAAAGGACTAAAAAGTCGTGTTCGCAATCTTTGCGGACAATTGTTGGAGGACGTACGCCAAGCGTTTTGAGTATTGCTTGTCCAACTTCTTATTGAGGTTTGTGATTAGTAATATTGTACCTGACGGCTGATTGTATTCAACGTGATTACAATAATGTCGTCATTTGTATAATAGTACTTGGTGGTCTTACGTTTCTCGTAATCTGTTTCAAATAGCATATGTGAAAAGTTTTGTAGACTTCAAGGTTTACATACCGAGGTCGAGGATAACTTTGCTTCAAAGTAAATGTGATATATAGGCTCACGCCTGTATCCCCGAAGGGGTAGGCAGAGGTGTAATATTACACCTACATTTCGCCATGTTTTTTAGGTCCAACGTAATAGAGGGCGAGCCAATTGCCATTACCGGGCACATCACCAGACTCCGTGCTGCTATTGAGAATTCGGAAAAACCCAGTAACACTTTTGCCCGACCGGGATTCGAACTCAGGACCTCGGATCAGCAGTCACATACGCTATCCACTGGACCACGGAGGCAGTCGTAAATGTGATGTAGAAAGCAATGCTAACAGACGCATTTGAAGGAAGGAATAAAGGAAAAATTATATGCTTTCTGACTTGGGGAACATTGTTATTATCTTCCTGTACAGGCCTGACAACAACAAGTGGAGCTGTGGAGTTTATAGACGGACCGAAGGTTTTCAGAGAGCCCAACGATTTTATTCCAATGGTGCTGATCCAACTGAGCATTCACTTATCACAAAACAGCGAGTATATGCCGTTTGTTTGTTTTGTCGAACATTCTAATCAGCAAAGACTTCAAAGCTTGCTGTCAATTCGATAGAAACTCAAACTCAAACTCAAACTCAAAATCCTTTATTCATTTAGATCACAAAATGACACTTATGAACGTCAAATTTAAACATTATTACTGTATGCTTCTACATTTACATTTACTGCCACGTTCGCAATGCAATAGGTAGAACCATGAGAAAGAACGGGCAATAAAACTCACGGTCACTCTTTTTCAACGCCAGGTTTTTAATAATACATAACAATTAAACTTTTGTAAGGTGCTGCAACTGTTATACCTTCTATGTTACTTGTATATATTTACTTTACATGATACTCAAGCATAATCAAGTTAAATTTTGATGTTCATTTAGTTAGCCTCCTGAACATAGACATGGTGAAACAGGAGCATCCACTTACATTATGCACCTAACAATGCAGGAAATCCGCGCAAATGTTCAGAACCATGATGGAAATGATGAAGTTAAATATAAATAAAAAATTATACCAGCCCATAAGACCGCCATCGACCAGTCATCGCAAGTAGCACCCGTTCACGAGTATGACGCATGTGCCAGCCATCATCCCTCTCGCCATATCAGAGGGACAGGGATGACCCGACACACGACGCCACCACAAGAAATGACATTTTAGTGAGCATGACGACAACGGTATACGAACCGGCAGTAATAAAATTAACAATATGTTGGTATACTGACCATGAACGCGAATTACCTCCATTTTCCAGATCATTAATTATAGCATAAATTTGTGAAAACGTGTGAAGAAATGCAAATGTAGTACCCATATTTAATTGACGTGATACCTTTTGAAATACAACCACCGATCCAACTGATTGAGTACAAGATAATAAAATTAAACATAATAAATCAATAGTATCTAACGACATGAAAGACATCTAATGATGTGGTGGCGATTCCAAAAAACATCATTTACTTATATAATTTTATTGGGAATATAATCATATTTAATTACATGTCATGAAAATTTTAATATTATCTACCTACTTACTCAATAATTATGTGAATACTAAAACTGATTATTGCCAAGCGCATTTGTCATTAAGGTAATCATTTAAATTGTAATAAGCCTTTTGCATTAGGTTATTTTTAATCGTTGTCTTAAATGCGCTAAACGGCAAGTCTAAAATACATATCGGTATCTTGTTGTAGATGCGTAAACTTTGTCCTATAAAAGAATTATGAGTTTTACACAACCGGAAATACGGAACACATAATTTATGTCTATTTCTTGTATTAATAGAGTGAATATCACTATTCTTTGAATATGAATTTATATTCCTACGCACATGCAAAACACTGGCATAAATATACTGAGACGCTACAGTTAAAATACCGATGTCCTTAAATCTTTCCTTGAGCGAAACTCTTGTTCGTAATTGGTAAATGGCCCGAACTGCTCTTTTTTGCAATATAAAAATACTTTCGATATCAGCAGCTCTACCCCATAGTAATATGCTATATGACATAACACTATGAAAATAGCCAAAATATACCAGCCTAGCCGTATCGACATCTGTTAAACTACGCACCTTCTTAATGGCATAAGCAGCCGAACTAAGTTTCGCTGACAGATATGTAATGTGTGCGCCCCATTGCAACTTTGAATCAAGTGTTATTCCTAGAAACAACGTAGATTCAGTTGTTTCCAGTACATCACCATTTAAAACGATGTTAGTACCAAGGTTTCTGACGTTTGGCAAAGCAAACTTAACACATTTGGTTTTTTTGGCGTTCAGTACTAAGTTGTTTACAGTAAACCATTTAGTCACCTGAATAAGAGCACTGTTTATTTCGGTAAAGTTTTCCTTATTTCTATCTACTTCAAATATCAATGAAGTATCGTCAGCAAACAATACCACGTCACAAATGTTTCTCAGGTAAAATGGCAAATCATTAATGTAAACAAGAAACAAGAAAGGCCCTAGGATACTACCCTGCGGCACTCCCAATTGTACTGGTAAACCACTGGATTTTGAGCCATTTATTTCGACACATTGGATTCTGTTATTTAAATATGCCTTAATAACATCCAATGCTTTAGTCTGGACGCCGTAATGTTTAAGTTTGCACAAGAGCGTATCATGGCAGACACAATCGAATGCTTTCGAAAGGTCGCAAAACACACCAATAGCATTCTGAGATTTCTCCCATGCATTGTAGACGTGTTTGAGTAACGCTACTCCTGCATCCGTCGTCGAGTGACCCTTAGTAAAACCATATTGCTCAGTATGAAGGAGGCTGTTTAAATTAAAGTGTTTCAGAAGTTGCTTGAGTATGATCTTTTCAAAGATTTTACTAAAAGTAGGTAGTATTGAAATTGGCCTATAATTACTAGGATCATTCTTACTACCGGATTTAAACAGAGGTATTATCTTACTATATTTCATTAAATTTGGAAAATCACCTGATTCTATACACTTATTAAACAAGTTACTAAGATAATGAGCTACTATATCTATTATACTTTTCAATATCTTAACAGATATTCCCCAGAGATCACCTGTATTCTTAGACTCTAGAGATTGAAAGGTGTTTATAATGTCAGTAGAACTAATAGGGCTGAATTTAAATATTACATCACATTTTTGTACACTTGATTCTAATAAATTTTCTGCACCTGAAGCTGATGAGTTTAGACCTCTAGTAGTAGTAATAGGTATGCTAGCAAAAAAATTATTGAATGTGTGGGCAACTTCTTCTTTATTGTTAATAATTTTATTATTATCTAGCAAGTTAACATTGGTGTTCCTTAAGGTTGTCTTGCCCGTTGCTTCGTTAATAGCTTGCCAGGTGGCCTTAACTTTATTAGAAGACTTCCTAATTTTGTCACTAATGAATACTGCCTTAGCTATACTGCATACCTTTTTAAATATTTTAGAATAATTTCTGACATACTCAGTGAAGCTCGCATTAAAATTGTATTTCTTCATACCATACAACTCATACATCCTTGCTCTGCTTTTGTGAATACCTACAGTAGCCCACTCACTAAATGCTCTAGACTCCTTGATTACTTTTTCCTTGGTCTTAAAAGTACTTCTAAATTCGTTTTGCACTATATTAAACATAGTATCATAAATCTTATTAGGTGATTTAAGCTCCATCATATCAGGATGAATACCTACTAAAATTTTGTTCCTAAATTCAATAAATTTACGCCTAGGTAATGGCCTAACTGTCACCTTATGTACGACCTTTTCATGAATATATGAAAAACCTGCCAATTGACCACAGTGATCCGAAGTTAAGTCAGTAGTAACTAATTTATGTGATACTGTATGATTACTAAATATATTGTCAAGGCAAGTGGAAGATGATGCTGTTATTCTAGTAGGTTCAAAAAATAAATTTGTCAAATTAAATGATTTAAAAAGGTTTAAAAGCCTACTAGTCATTGGTGAACTATCTAATAAATTAATGTTAAAATCACCACAAACTATGATACCTTTTTTATTGGTCCTAATTTTACCAATTGCGTCTTCCATAGTAGACTCAAACACATTAAAGTTACTTAAAGGAGGGCGATACACACATATAACAATATACTGTTCCAGCTCAATGCAGGACATTTCTATAGTTCGTTCTACAGACAAGGTGCTTATGTCCTTTCGCTCCTTACATGGTATGGTATTTGAAACTAGTATCAAGGATCCACCATGGATAGCTTGACTCCTAGTGAAAGCACTTTGCACAGTGTAATGCATGTTATTTAAAAATTTAATTTGATAATCCTTTAACCAATGCTCCGTTATGCACATAATTTTAATATTGTGGCTTTCTAAGTATAAACTTAATTCTAAATGTTTGCCAGATAGACCCTGTATATTTTGATGTGCTACATTCAATTGACAATGTCTATCCTCTGTCCTATTCTTAAGTTTAAAGAACTTGTGTCTGTATTTAAAATAGAAGGAATGGTAAAGACAGAATTATTTACAGAAACCATTTTCTTGGATACCCTGCATGTACCTGTGTCATATTGTATATTATATGCTAATAATTTAGCAATTTGTCGTTTATAAAATAGTGAAAGATACATAGTATCTTTGGTCAATGTGTAATTATATTTATTAATGAATTTATTTATGTCAAAATATAAAATAATATCTTTATACTGCCATGTCATATTGTATAAACACAAATTTAGGTCAAATATATGTTGATTTACCTTTTCATCTAATATACTTGAATAAGGTAAAGCACAAGTAATAAATTGACATCCTAGTTTTTTATGAAGTGATAACATTACTTCTGTTAAATTGTAAATATCTTTTTTGTTCACAATTTGGCTGTCACCATATATAATAATTATTGTTGAATGTCTATCTAATGTTGTTTGTTTTAAACTATCTATTAAGTGTGAAAAAGATGACCCTGGATAACAATAATTAATGATTTTCTGTTGCTGTAAATGACTACTCATTAAGCTACCTAAACCTACACCTAACCTATCTGAAAACATGTAAACTTTTTTTGTGCCAGAGTTATCAACTAAGGGTGTCTTATCCTTTAGACTATTGGTTGTACTAGAACTAGAACTTGAACCTGAATCACTATCACCTATAATTAGAGATTCATTACCTAACAAGCATGATTTTGAACAATTTGAGTAATTATTTGTAATTGTCAAGGCCTTTACATATTCCAGATTATTCTTACCAATTCGTGCAATCTCATCATATTTACTTATATATACCTGAACCTCTTTCTCATACTGGATATTCATCCTATTTAGTTGTGACTCTAAAGCGCTGATTTGTGATTTGAGATCCCTTGTATGCTGATCATATAACATCCTACCATTAATTAATTCTATATTATAATTTTCTAGGTCCTGTAACAATTGATTCCGTTCAGAAACTAAATTTTTGTATTGGTTTGTTATATTATTTGATTTATTATACTGTTTTAAGTTCTGTACTAGTTTACTAATATTTTTGTTTATGTTACATAATTTCCTTTGTTGCTTAAAATTTTTAACATAACTTTTTAGTTGTATACTATGTTTATTAGACCCTAAGCATAATTTATCACCTAAAACCTCTGAATAAAGGTTCTGTGTTGCACCACAGTTAAGTACCTGCACCGTTTCCTCTAACGATTTTACCTTTAACAAAGCCTGTTCTAAATTGCTTTCAAGCTCAGTGATCCGACTTACAGACCAGGAATAGGTGTCATTGCAAGTTGTTAATGTATTGATCTCTTCCTGCAACCTGTCTCGCTGCGCAAGAGTGTCCATGTACTCAATGTGAAGTTCAGCGAGTTGTGCTTTTAAGTTTGAGACCTTGTCATTAACAATCTTGATATCCTCTTCACAATCAGAACGCTCTTTCAGTAGGTGATTATTTTCCTCCTGGCACTTTCTTAATTCCATCAAGGCTATTTTGAGCTTATTTTCCATGTCCTTTGCTGTGGCCTTACGGGTGATCATATAAGTGCTCATTGTTGCAGCAAAGGGTACACCAAACACCTAAGGACAGAAAGAAACAAGATGACAGGAGACAGACTGATCAGTACCTAATGTGTAAAATGTACCTATACAAAAGGAGTAAGAATGTAGAAACACAATAGAAAAGATACAGAAAATAAGTAATTTAAAGATGTTATTTGACTTAATATTCTAGAATTAGTGTGGAAGTGTATTTTTAAAATGAACTATTTAGGAATGTAGGTAGGTAAACAAAAGGCAAAAAATCTAATATATTATGTATTTTAAAACAATAAGTTACTTATTTGTTTCTAAATTAGTGTAATTACATAAACTTGTTCTTATATCGTGTATTATGGTAAGTGATGTTTTGTTTTTCTTTATAATATCACTTCAGGAATTTAATATTGGGGAATAGGAAGGTAAACATTTACTATTGAAAATAACGTTGATGCTAAGTAGATTAGTAAATAAAAGTATTCTATATTGTGCTTAATGAAAAGTGTGTAATGTCTGTGTGTATAATATAAATTAATATACTCCCTGGAGTTTACAAAAGTTCTTTATACGGTCCGTTGTAGCTGTCAAACAGCTGTTTTGATCGTAAAGCTTCGATTTTAGCGCTGTTTGTATTTTTTATAAGCTGCGAACATTTGTAGTCACTATTCGTGTTATTTAACAGTTACTTTGTATATTTACCACTAATATTTAACAATAAAATTAATTAAAAATACGGACTTTAACGAATTTGAAAGTTACTCGGCCGGTGTAATAATATGACCGGTGTGAGAATATTTATCAGACGTTTCATAAGAATGCTCACTAAAACAAATTCGTTTGCTTGTCTGTTTTGTAAAAATCAGCAGCACATTATTGCTAAACCAACGGGTCAGCTTAATATTACTAAACATTACTGTACTTTTTTTACTGGAGCACACAAAATGTAGATTCACATCACTCCCCTTTTATTAATAGCACCAATACCAAAGTAAACCACAAAAGTAGGGTGACTGCAACAAAATAAATGCACTTTATTAGCAATAAATAAGAATTCCACAGAGCCGAGAGCTTGGCGAGCTACCAAGCAAACTTTAAAACAGCGTTCAATATTTTAAAATGTGTGAATGATATTTATGTTAACTGCTTTTGATCTTGTCTTTATATCTCGCAAGTATACGTGCGTGGCATACTGAGTGTGTATCTATGCATGCGCAATTTAAAACCAAATGTGATAGCGATACGAGTCGAAACATTATAACCGTATTTTATATTTGAATGGTGCTGCAGATAGTTGTGAGAAGAGATGGGAGTATAGTCTTTGGCAAAGCGAAATTAATAACATGCTTAACAAATTAGAGGTAACTTCTGGAGTGTATACGGATCTTGTGGCAAGTAGGACAAATTTCCGTGTGTTTAGGCGTTTCTGCCATACATATTACTGGAAACTGGTATAGTTCACAATTTAGGCCCCCTTAATGTTCATGTCCGTGGTGCTTATCTTTTCTCATCACTATATCTTTTCGTTGCTTGTCTCCCGCTTTGTTAAGGAGGGAAATGGATTGTGTATTTTCCAACATCTCCAATATACTACTGATTAAGTTCGTTGCGGGTTCCAAGACAGTTTAACTTTTCCCGGGACTTCACGAGTGTCAAAACTCGTTGTCATCAATGGTCACTGCTTCTGAACCTGGCTATACAGGTGACACAGTAGTGGGAATGAGGGTGGAACTAATCTCAATTAAAAAAATATATGGTTGTGAGAAATTACGTTGGGACTTTCTTTTTTCCTTTTTTGTGTGAGCGTGTGGTCAAGTCTGGTATCGGCGTTTTCAGGCCTCCAACATGACCTAACGATGCCCGTCCTTAGACAAGAACCGGGACCAACAGCTTTACGTGCCCTCTGAACGGTAGCGCTCTGATATAAGTGCCACACGCGGTCACCTATCCAAGTGGCGGCCTACGCAAGAATTGCTTAATTTTGCCAACCTAAAACGATCATTAGGCCAAGTCTCTGGCTTTGAGCGCTACAGAGTTTAGTTGGCGGCAATTTTCATTTAAGGATTGTTTAACACGTAGCTATGGCTAATCGAACATACTCGTAGCTATTCAAAGTATATACATAATGTATATTTCCAACCAGTGTAAACCTCAGTATATTTATGTCATTAGCCATCAGTGCTGTACAACAGGGCAAAAGCAATTATCTCCGTTACGGGTGACTTATATACATCCCCTGCCGCTCCGTCTGCGTGGAGCTTTTCCCCCTTTATGGCGAATTAACAAAAATGCTCTCATGGTGCTCACTTGCACTTCCAAGGAACATATTACTTACATGCGCAGCTCCTTGCGTCCAGTAGTTCCGGCTCTGCGTTGTCTGGCAGTCAATTAGTCGCTCAGTAACCGAATAGTTTTATATGTATTGATTGATACCCCGTTTCCACCTTATTATTGAGGTGTCATCATCCCGAACATATCATATTATCTGCCTTATATATACAGGCTGCAGAGAATAGGCTTGTGTCCTAAAATGTAATTAGCGATTGATTCGTTCCTTTATTAGATATTAAACTGAAATAACTGAATTTTTCTTCAGAAATAGCACAGCAACATTACTAATTAAGGATTTTTAAAAACCTTTTTGAATTTGAGACGAAGACGTTGTAAACCATCATGGCGGTTGAGTGATATCACAAAGTGCGAAACAAAACAAACCGTGAATGAAGTCTGGTCTGATGTACCCACTTTTATTTTGTTATATTCGATTTGACAGGTAGAAAGTTTGACGTTTTAGTTGAGTTTATTCAATTTCAAATCAAGTATTATTTAAGAAGAAGCCATCATACTACAATGATTACCATAGTCTCTTTGTTATGATCATGTTTTTCAGTTATGGTTACTATTCAGTATACATACTTTAACTCCATCGAGTCGTACCCAGGTGCGTCATCATCTTCATCATCGTCTTAGCGTTATCTCAGTTGTATCCAAGACTAGTCTATCCAGATTTAGTAGAATATAAGCTATCAACAGAGGGAATGATGCCTGACCTCCACATTCTACGCAACCTAAAGGAATAGCAATATGCAATGGCTTGGGGACTAGTGACTGTACATCCATATAATCGAAGGAACTAAAAGTATATGTAGAAACAACAATTAATGAATTCAATTAATCAAAACGACTGCTAGAGGTCTTACTGACAGGCGGAGTCGATGAAAACTTTTCAAAGTGATAACAGAATTATACCCCAGTATACAATAGAAGAGCATAATATTCTTAATCTGAACAATTTAGGTTGTTTTGTAAACTTAATTCGATTCCTTGCAGCTGTAATACATCAATTGCTGGGTTGGCATACAATGGATCTAGTGCGTACGTAGTGTGTTTACGTAAGTTAAATGTAAGAATTTACAAATGTGAAGATCTGATTTTGGTTTTAATGATATCGTGATAGATAACGGAAATATTAAAACAAAAGCCTCAAAGTATACTCAAAATAAAATTGATCTCGCATCCTCGCTCAGATCGACGTGTTCGTTGTAGCAAAATGAAGGTACCTATTTCTTAAAACTACGCTAGTTATGCAGCTACCGGCTGTAGGTTATATGAGTTACCAAGCATACAATATATTGCTGTACAGTTTTCAGTTTACTCTGCAAAGAAAGGTCATAAAATATTCGGTATACTTACATAGCGCCGGACAAAAAGCAATCAAAAATTAATATTTTTTTAAGTTGCCTATTCTGGGGTATTTATTTACCTAGGCCAGGTGTTCGGGTATTTTTATGTGGTCAAATCAGGACCTTTATTTACCTGTGTATGCCCTCGGAGGGTTGAAGATTACCGTCTGAACGTGATTGATATTGGTGTAGGAGGCAGACTAGTAATTTTCAGGTCAAGAAAAATGTATGTGTTTATTTTATTTTATTTTTATAATATTAGGGAAACTTACAGCTAGGTGACAAAACTTACTTAACTTACAAATATGTAACTAATGTTATACACAAGTCAAAAATAACATAGTTAGGCACTATGTTATTTTTGACTTGTAGGTTTGTTGTTGATTTATAGTATAAAATATTACAAGTATATTTCGCTGTAGGGTTTTTATTAATGACTGCGCCAAGATAGCTTCGTTCGATCAAGCAGCATACAGCGAGCATGATACTTACATTATGAGTTTGAGGAAGTGCTGGAATATTCAGAGCGCTACTGATATTGAGAACTTCAAGAGTTTTGGATAAAAATTTAGTGATTAGAAGCTGAATTTACAGTTTTTTTTATGGGCTACAACTAAAGCAGTAAGTGCGATGGAAAGTAGGATATGCGATAGAGTCACCCTCATCTGTGCATTACTCTATAGTATCCATCTCTTCTGAAGTCATTCCTACTTGACTTCAGTTACCTCGCCAAATACAGATTGGAATTGTCTTTTATCTAACCGCCCAGCTATTATAATACAAAAAATTACAGTAGGAGACCGAACAAAACAATTCCTCGTGTACTGATAGAGTTTCATTAGAAATTCAAATTTTGGTATACTTACGCATAACTTAATCTTTAAATGCCAGGATAATACCACTTCATTTATCTATGAAATATCTAATCGCTTCAAATGTACGTTGTGATTGTCTTTTGTGTTAGAACCTTACAACCCCCTGTTTAAATTATATTCAGCATTATTGTTTTGATTAAAAAGCATTGTTTTGAGTTATTCAGATACAAAAATTTATGAACACGATTGCCTCCCAATTTATTTCAATGGGTTGATAAATCAGTATGGTTAATTGGCAGAAAAACAAAATGGTTGCGTTGTTTCGTATTTTATTTATTGAAAATGTAGGTACAATGTAACTTAAAGAAGGGAGATTAAGAAGATATTTACAAGGTGTTAAGGTAAAATTTAAAATTTAGTTAAAAAAAGAAAAATAATCTTAGAAAGTAATGACACAAAATAATATCAAGCTGAAAATATTACATCGCATAACAAAGATGTAATTAATCATATTTAACAATCCCTACTTCCCTATCCCTACTAATATTATAAATTTGAAAGTGTGTATGTATGTATGTATGTTCCGTTTTCACGCGAAAACGACTGAACCGATTTTGTTGAAATTTAATATAGAGATATATTAGACCATGAAAACGGACATAGGCTACCTTAAGTTGCAAAAATTAATCAGGGAGGGATTGTAGGGAGGATAGAAGTTTGTACGGCAGAAAATTTCCTCTTGGAAGTAAGAACGCATGCGTGAATAATTGAGTGCTGCGCATGTGCTATCTGTCAGTACTGTCACATCATATATATTGTCATGTTGTGCACGGTGATTACATTGTTCACATATTTAAACTAATAATTGTATACTACTGTCAAACGGCTGAAACTATTTTCTCTACCTACTAAAATTATAAATGCGAACGTGTTTATAGATATACCTGTATTGGACATGAATTGAAACATGGCTTTGACATATGTCAGGGATTCTGACCGAGTTGCTTTGTACCCTAAAGAGCTTCTGACTCTTTAGAATAATCAGGAGTGTCTTCACTTCAAACAACTTGAGACTGAAAGTAGATATATGTTACCCTGAATTTAACGCGCGCGAAGCCGCGGGCAAAAGCTAGTTATTTATATAAATAATATATTCGAGTTATTAAAGATCCTTAATAATTATATTAATAACTATAAAAATTATTACCCTAATCAAAACTTTAACTACATCTTACGTAAGTGCACAACATTTAACAGTGATTAATTTTTTTTTTGTGGTGTCGGGATGGAAAATCCTCATGGAGTCCCTCCGCCCTAGGAGGAAGGGGCGAAGGGGACTGTCAGACTTTTACTGACTAAAAACCAACCCGTCGTGTTCCTCATGTACCCGCAGATGAAGGTGTTGGGCTCCGAAGCCAAAACACCCAGCGGCCGCAGAGGATAGGGAGGACGGCAACGCAACACCGCATCTCCTATTCCTCTGCGGCCCCACCGCGACGCAACGATGGTGCGCCCCCATTTGGTCACGGGAGATAGGGCGCGCGGCAACGCAACACCGACACGCCTCTCCTCCCGCGACCGCACCCGACTGCGAGGGACAGAAGAACTGTCCCTCGCACCCGCACCATTGGACGCATCCTGAGCAGGCCACCGTCAAGCCCACGCGGAGCGTCCACCCCTGGGATCTCACTTAGCTTCACCGTGGGTGACCTAACCACGGTTACTGAGCCCCCACACCACGACAAGGTGGAGATCCAACAGGAGGGAACTAGTGAACTACCTTTTTTTTCTTTTTTTGTTTTACGAGGTGGAAAAACCCTTCGGATCTCCGACTCTTGGGGGAAATAAGAGCCGGAGTTTGTGGTGTTTCCACTAAAAACCACCTCGACTTCCGCCATGTACCCGTGTATCGGAGGGTGGGGCATCACCAAAGCACTCGTCGCCACCCTCCGACGAGTATTGGCCCGCCAAATGGTCAGGCGGGCCCCAAACAAAACCCCCTTGGCGACGGATTAAGGTGTTGGACTCCGCCGCCAAAACGCCTAGCGGCCGCAGAGGATAGGGAGGACGGCAACGCAACACCGCATCTCCTCTTCCTCTGCGGCCCCACCGCGACGCATCGAATGGTGCGCCCCCATTTAGTCGCGGGAGATAGGGCGTGCGGCAACGCAACACCGACACGCCTCTCCTCCTGCGACCGCACCCGACTGCGAAGGACAGACAGAACTGTCCGCCGCACCCGCACCGTTGGACGCATCCTGCGCAGGCCCCTCCAAGCCCACGCGGAGCGTCCCCTCCTGGATCCCTCTTAGCTTCACCGCGGGTCACCAATCCACGGTTACTGAGCCCCCCCCACCACGACAAGGTGGAGATCCCACGGGGGGGGAACTAGTGAACTACCTTTTTTTTTTTTTTTGTTTTTTTTGTTTTACGAGGTGGAAAATCCCTTCGGATCTCCGACTCTTGGGGGAAATAAGAGCCGGAGTATGTGGTGTTTCCACTAAAAACCACCTCGAATTCCGCCATGTACCCGTGTGTCGGAGGGTGGGGCATCACCAAAGCACTCGTCGCCACCCTCCGACGGGTATTGGCCCGCCAGATGGTCAGGCGGGCCCCGAACAAAACCCCCTTGGCGACGGATTAAGGTGTTGGACTCCGCCGCCAAAACGCCCAGCGGCCGCAGAGGATAGGGAGGACGGCAACGCAACACCGCATCTCCTCTTCCTCTGCGGCCCCACCGCGACGCATCGAATGGTGCGCCCCCATTTGGTCGCGGGAGATAGGGCGTGCGGCAACGCAACACCGACACGCCTCTCCTCCCGCGACCGCACCCGACTGCGAGGGACAGACAGAACTGTCCCCCGCACCCGCACCGTTGGACGCGTCCTTCGCAGGCCCCTCCAAGCCCACGCGGAGCGTCCCCTCCTGGATCCCTCTTAGCTTCACCGCGGGTTACCAATCCACGGTTACTGAGCCCCCCTACCACGACAAGGTGGAGATCCCACGGGGGGAACTAGTGAACTACCTTTTTTTTTTTTTTTTTTTGGTATCGGGTTGGAAAATCCTCATGGAGTCCCTCCGCCCCGGGGGAAGGACGAAGGGGACTGTCAGACTCTTACTGACTAAAAACCAACCCGTGTTCCTCATGTACCCGTGTGTCGGAGGGTAGGGATTCGCATAAGCATTCGTCACTACCCCCCGACGGGTATTGGCCCGCCAGATGGTCAGGCGGGCCCCGAACAAAACCCCCTTGGCGGCGGATGAAGGTGTTGGGCTCCGCCGCCAAAACACTCAGCGGCCGCAGAGGATAGGGAGGACGGCAACGCAACACCGCATCTCCTCTTCCTCTGCGGCCCCACCGCGACGCAACGATGGTGCGCCTCCATTTGGTCGCGGGAGATAGGGCGCGCGGCAACGCAACACCGACACGCCTCTCCTCCCGCGACCGCACCCGACTGCGAGGGACAGAAGAACTGTCCCTCGCACCCGCCCTTTGGACGCATCCTGCGCAGGCCTCCGTCAAGCCCACGCGGAGCGTCCCCTCCTGGATCCCTCTTAGCTTCACCGCGGGTCACCAATCCACGGTTACTAAGCCCCCCCACCACGACAAGGTGGAGATCCCACGGGGGGGAACTAGTGAACTACCTAAACAAATAAAGATCTTATTTAATTAAAAAGATTAACTTAATAGAGATCTTACTTATAATAAACTTAACTATTATTATTTTTTTTTTATATGTTTGATATTCTTGTATTACGTCAGCCGTTTGGAACAGCCTTCAATCTCAGACGTCGGCACAAATTAGGACAATATATATATATTACACATTGAAATGTTCCAGACTTCTATGAATTTATTAGAATATCTAAACTTACGTAAATTATACCATTGTATTCAAAAGTTTTGGATTTTCGTAATTAACTGTTTAATGTTCTACCGAATATATGAATGTCCTCGTATATTTAGGTAAACTGAGAAATCCTTGACTTTTAACAACGTTTCGTTAAAAATAAAAATGCTAGTCTCCAAATGTATGCCTCCTTCTGCGATTGAAGTTATTTCAAAGCCGATATAAAATACGCACAAGTGCTTTTAAATTCCTTTGTAAATACATTAATTATTTTATTATTCAATAGGTCACTGAAATATTTTCACGTAAATTAATCGTGAATGCGCCAAAAAAAGGGTCATTACAAACATATAAATATTCGTTGATTCTGGAATTTGGAAGCAAATATTCTACTTAAAAATAATTTCACCCTTACACCGTATGCGCCATCGTTCTTTTTCAACTTTGCGAAAGGTGTTCCGCCTTACAAATGTCAAGTAGCTCAAGTTATAACATATGAATCACTGAGATGTAAGACAAGGAAGGAAAATGTACGTCTTGCTTTTTCTGATAGATATAGTCTGAAGTAGCTGTAATATTACGTACAGCACAGTGGTACCGTTTATTAGAGGCAAAAAGACAGGTAATTTGTAGTCAGCAAATAAGTTGTATTTGAAATTGTCCATCATATTTTAGCCAATGCTTTCATTGGTAGTACGGACTACGTTTTTGGAAAAAAACAAGTATTGATGTCATTATAAAAACGAATATTTCGAAAAAAATTGATAAGCTTAGTAGGAGTTTACGTCTCAATTCGTTTCGATCGGTGTTCTACACACTGATTGACTCGCTTCGAGTCTCTCTTTCTCAAACAAATACATAATTGTGACTTAAAAATTCTCGTTTCAGACCTAGGTGTACTTTCAGTTCGTTGATTGAATGTATTTTTAGGATTCACTTTTAATAAAAAAAGTAAGTAAATCTGCGGCTAAACTCATACCAATTCCCATGAGCTGTGATCGTATGTTGTATGACCATTAGTATATTATTTTAATTACAATAACGCATCATTGTGCTGGTTTCTTAACCATTTTAATAAATTTACATTTCGCTTTGATATAAGTGATTTTGCAGATACAGAAAAGATAAAGTCTGTTTTGATTCATCATTGTTTGAATTGTAATTTATGCGCCGAGCATCGAAATGTAAATTTCTCTTTGCTTAAAGATATTATGGGCAATGACATCATGATAATTAAAATATATTGATCGCCCCATGCTGATTGCTCAGTATCATTTTTAAGGTTCCGTACCTAAAAGGTAAAAAACGGAACCCTATTACTAAGCCTCCGCTGTCTGTCTGTCTGTCTGTCCGTCTGTCTGTCACCAGGCTGTATCTCATAAACCGTGATAGCTGAAATTTTCGAAAAGTTATGTATTTCGGTTGCCGCTAAAACAACAAAAACTAAAAAAAAAATGAAAATATTAAGGGGAGTCCTATACAAAAAACGTGTCTTTTTTCGTATTTTGTGCTCAAAATTACTAACTGGAACAGGTAGACGCTTTAAATTTTCACAGAATATGTAGTTGTTTATTACCTTTCAAAATAAATATTTAAATTTAAAAAAAATATAATAAAGGGGGGCTCCCATACAACAAACGTAATTTTTAAGCAATTTGGTACTCGAACTTAATAAACAGGTAGAAACTTAAAAAGTATTTAAGTATACATACAACGAACGTGATTTTCTTTTATAGATGATGGTACGGAACCCTTCGTGCGCGAGTCCGACTTGCACTTGCCTAATTTTATAAAGTACTTGACATTTTTATGACTGTTTGACTTTTTAAATTTCAGTGATATTATTCGGAACTATCTAAATGACATTTTAATTTTATTAAAAGGCATGTAAACTGTATTTTGTATAAGTTGTTAGTAAATATTAATTTTATTATAAATAAATTCTCATGCGGACACTGAAAATGTAAATTCCAATGTCTCCATTTGTATAATCATTGACGAGTCAATCTTAAAAAGCACTACATTTTTGGATAGATTAATTTAATGGGTAGCATTAAGACGTGTATACCCGGTGTTTCACAAATTACAAGATACTTTAAGCCTTAAAAAGCTGTGTTCAGGGCTCACCATCTCGCGCAGTACCTATGGATATTTTATGCTAAATAGGTATTATTTAGACTTATTCAACTAACTCTTCAGTCTTGGACGTTACACTTAAATAGAATACTCCTAAAACCCGCGTCGTAAAATCTCTCCACAACTCGTAAATTAACTATAGACTGCATGTTTTAACTATTCTATTGCGTAAAACAACACTCGTAATTATGACCAGGATGACACTATAAGCTATAGACACACAACGGTTCAATTAAGTTAGATCGACTCTGTATCATTCTACACAAACATTTGAACATTCGGGCTACGATATAGTTTCTCTTGTTAAAGGTTTCAATTTGAACGATATAGATTAAGTCTCTAAGAATCAGAAAAATCACATTCACTAATAAATAAAACACATTTAGGACAACGCATGACCAAAACTTACGACATCTAAAATAGTAAGCGAAAATGTACAACATTCATCTACTTTGAGCGTAATATTACATAGTTCGGTTATATTTATTTCATATCACTTACATCTATATAAAATTCATTAATCCTAACAAATGAATTATCACAAATATCAAAAAATTAACTTTCCGTATAATAAACGCTGTATAATTACTACAATACTTAATTATATATAAAAATATATTGCTCAGGGTTTCAGTGGGTCGGTCTATCAAATCAGTGCTTTAAACTTGCCTGTGGGTTAACTATTTTAACTTGTTTATAAACTCATACAATTTAAACACTTAATGAATGTAACATAACCGTAACATCTTGTTGTTCCCATTCTTTAGACGTTTCCATTCAATTTCGAATCTACAATAGATTACAAACTACCAAATGAAAATAAATAAATCGTGTATTTTATGATATATTTAAAATGTCTTAATATAATAAAAATGTTGCTAGATATAAATAAAATATCTCTTCAGTTTTCTTACCCTTCCAGTCGGGAGGGAAGAAGCGTTAGACATATTGGTGGTCGCCCGAAATAGCGGCATTACGCACAGAGTGCATCAGGGCCCGCCGCCGATATCAGAGAGCCCGACGAAGACGACGAGCCACAACCGAAGAGGTTGTCTCGGAATGAGGCGGGAGTATGGAGTCGCTGCAAAGGCGCTCAGTTTAGCGATCGCGGATGCCAAGGCTCGATCCTGGAAAGAGCTTATAGAGGGACTGGACATGGACCCATGGGGCGTCCGTACAAATTGGTACTGGGCAAGCTCAGACCATGGGTCCCGCCGCTGACACAGACTCTGGACCCGCAACTCGTGAGAAAAGTGATGGAAACCCTCTTTCCCAGGATCGAGGATTATCTCACAGACCCCCCAACATCGTTGGGTGTGCAGCTTGGCCATCTTGGGGGATAGACTGAGGCGGCTATTCAGCAGCTGCCTCCGGTATAGTGTATTCCCCACCAACTGGAAGGAAGCCAAGCTTGTTCTTATAAATAAGCCCGGCAGGACCGCTGACACTCCCTCGGCATTCCGACCCATATGCCTGTTGGATGAGGTGGCGAAACTTTTCGTGAGAGTTATCGCCGCCCGTATCACTGAGCATCTATCATGTGTGGGCCCCGACTTATCGGACAGCCAATTCGGCTTCCGGCAGGGGCGTTCGACGCTTGATGCGATAAAACGCGTTCAGTGCCTGTCAGCAGAAGCTGTCCGTCTCAAGGGAGTGGCGTTGGCAGTCAGTCTTGACATAGTCAACGCCTTCAACTCCCTTCCATGGCAGGCCATTGGGAAGGCACTGTTATATCATAACGTGCTACCCTACCTGCGTGAAATCATCAGGGCGTACCTGCGCAACAGGTCCATTATGTACATGGGTCGGGATGGCTTAGAGCATCGAAGGGAGGTCACGTGTGAGGTTCCCCAGGGATCAGTCTTAGGACCCCTGCTATGGAACCTCGCTTACGATGCGGTTTTGAGGACCAGCCTACCCCCTGGTGTAAGTGTCGTCTGCTATGCGGACGACACTCTGGTGTTAGCGACAGGGCATGGCTTCACAGATGTCATTCGGCTCGCTGAATTAGGAGTAGATTGTCCAACAGATTAGGGGGTTGGGCCTACAAGTAGCGCCTCATAAGACCGAGGCGCTGTGGTTTCACAGGAAACGACAGACCGTGGTTCCACCTAGCTCGGTTATTGGAGTGGGTGGTGTGGAGGTCCGAGTAGGCCGGTACATTAAGTACCTCGGCCTCACCCTCGACAGCCACTGGAGCTTCAAGGAGCATTTTGAGCGGATGGTCCCCCGAGTTTGCGGATCAGCAGGAGCCCTTCAAAGGCTGCTTCCGAACCTTGGAGGTCCCAGAGAAGAAGTTCGTCGCCTTTATTGTGCGGTCGTACGATCCATGGCCGTCTACGGGGCGCTTATATGGGCCACACGCCTAGCGGCCTCCTCACGCCGTAGAGCCAAGCTCAATAGCGTGCAGCGGGTGGCGGCCATTCGGATCGTACGAGGATACCGCACAATTTCATCAGAGGCGGCGACAGTCCTGGCACGTTTCCCACCCTTTGACATCCTGGCGGACATGGACGCGAAGGTCTATAGCCAAACTCGCGCTGATCATCGG
The DNA here is from genome assembly GCA_944739405.2 of Euclidia mi. Classification (NCBI taxonomy): domain Eukaryota; kingdom Metazoa; phylum Arthropoda; class Insecta; order Lepidoptera; family Erebidae; genus Euclidia; species Euclidia mi. The sequence goes on from OX123198.2 coordinate 38,064,402, forward strand.
GAAGTGAATGGGGATGTGCAGGACGTGCTCAAAATGCGGCGCAATGCTCACCGACAGGCTTTGCAGCAATGGCGCGCGCGGCTGGAATTGCCGCAGAATGCGCGCCAACGCGCTGTCGGTGCCATTCTGCCAAGCCTTGAGGCGTGGGTTGGACGCAAATACGGCCGCGTCACCTACCGATTCACTCAGATACTCACCGGGCACGGGTGCTTCGGTGAGTATCTGAATCGAATCGGACGCGAACGGACGGCACAATGCCACCACTGCGCAGGGTACCAGGATTCCGCCTAGCATACGCTGGAGGATTGCCCGGCATGGGCATCGGAACGTGAAGTTCTGGTCGACCAGATCGGACGCGATCTGTCGCCACCAGCAGTTGTTGCTGCCATGCTGGCGAGCGAGGAGGGCTGGCAAGCCGTGGCCTCCTTTTGTGAAGTTGTTATGCTCCAAAAGGAGGCTGCTGAGCGAGATCGGGAGAGGTCCAATCCCACCCGAAGACAAGGCCGGCGTCGCAGAGAGCCGCCAACGGGGCCGCGAGCCGCCAGACCATGAGGAGCTCTGGTGGCTGATTTGCAATAGGTTGCTTGCTGGAAGCTGCCAGTAAAAGGCAGGTGAGGGCTTGTAGCCTTCCTTGGGATTGGGTTTATTTAAACGTGGTGCCATGGGAGGAAGACTGGACAGCTACTATACCCGGTCGTGTTCCCGTAGGGTGCCTTTGTTCGGCAGTCGAGGTGGTTTTTAGTGGAAACACCACATACTCCGGCTCTCGGTTCCTCGGAGCTGGAGATCCGAAGGGATTTTCCACCTCGAAAAAAAAAAAAAAAGTTTCTTACCCTAAAATACGCTAGATGTATACATAAACGATTTAAAAAATGTTACATACTAGTGATTGATATGTTTCATGATATGTATTTGACATGTAGATCACAGCAAAGTAACTTATTCATCACAGTTTGTACATGGACTGTTGTCTAGTCCTCGGGCCAACCGAGGTCTTCGCTGATGAGGTCGTAAAACCTCTGGTTGTGATAGATGAAGAACTTTCTTAGTTTAGTGACGACCGCTGGGTCGACTCGTGGGTGCTTCCTACCCTTCGTCTCGCGGTTACATTTATCCGTAGTGTCGTTCCGAAGACAATAGAATCCTTTGGTTTCATTGAAATAGAAATTCTTTCGTCCTGTTTCGACAAACATATTACACATTAGATGAATCTATGAACAATTACCAAAAAAATTGTGTCTGTAATCTAGTTAACTACATATCTACTTACCGATTTTATGTTCAAGTCCGAGAAACTTCTCGATGCGTCGAAGTTGTGGCACGGGATCCTCTATGAGTAGATCCTCATTGACTATGAGAATTTGTTCTCGTGGGAATACTTCGAGCCATCGATGGAGGTAGGCATGGTACAGAGATATGGCTATCGGCCTGTTAGGAATAGAAAGAAAGACGTTATGGAGCAGAAATCAAAGCAATATATAAAATTAAGTATCGGGTTGACCTATTTAATAAAGTATTACAGTCCTTTTCTTGGACTTCGTCTCTTGAGACGTCTCGGAAGATTGGCATGAAAACGAATTCGAGTTCGCGGTAGGTTGGCGCTAACAGCCCTTATATCCCAGCCTCGAGATGTTTGATAGCGGTGGAGAGAAAGAAATTGAATAGTGTTTTTATGTTTTATATGAACCTGTAAGCGATGTTGATAGGCCCATCAGGTGAGATAGCGAGATGTTCGAAAGGCTTGGTGGCGTCGGGCACGGGGTGGCCGGGTAACAGCGGGTGCGCCGGTGCTGAAGGCGTCGCTCGGCTGCGCAGTTGAGTATAATCCGAGATGGCGCGCGTCACCGGCTCCCTCACTATCAGTAATAGACGGACTGAAGAGTTCATTGCCCTTACCCGCTCGGGTATCTACGGAGAAAAAGTATGCAGTTAAGTTAATAAGAAATGACGCAAAAAGTTCTGCTGCGTAGAAAATTCCTAGATGAAATGTTGATACTATATATTAGTAAACACAAGCAATTATTTTACGTCACAGTTGCGTGTGAAATGAATGCTAATTGCTAACAATATATAATATATATAATAATATTTTTATAATAATACATTTTATAATATATATAATATAAAATGCTTTGCTATAAATGTAATTAAATTATAGTGCCTATGCCTATTCAAAGATTTTTTCATAGTTGGAAATAATGATATTTATAGTAAGTTTGCTTACCTCGGGTGTGACAAAGTAGCTAGGACTTTTCTCGATAGTGATTTGTCCCTTGAAGGATTTTTTACCTGTGTTTTTAATGGTGCGCAGCACACTTTATACGTACGTTTTGATTTTGTACGCTTAAAATCTACACATTTTCAATGATTAATGTCATATACACCAAGCTATACTCAAATATGTAGTGAACGTTACAGGTAACGCGCAAGAACTAGAAGATTAGCCGCTATATGATAATATTAAGGACGCGTTTACGCTTGTATCAAAAAACCACATATTTCCGGTACATTTTACGACAATTGTAGATAATAACTAATAAAACTAATGATTACGATAAATTGATAACTTTTTTATCTATAAAACAATTTGAAAAGAAATAAAAAATATTTAATTAATATTAATGTAAAATCGATTCGAAACGGCCTCTTAAATCAAAAATAGGCATATACTGCTATTTTTGGCTACAATTTTCTCTCTATTTTTACATTTATTTAGATTTTCAAAGATAGAATAGGGTAGTAAATATAGTCAACTCAAAAACAATTTGATTATTTTTTTTCAAAATATTGTAAATTGACTCAAAAAAAGCAAAATATCATCTTACATTTTTCTTCTATTTTGCTCGCATACGTGTGTCTTAATATGTGGCAATAAGGTTCGTTTTATTTAGCCACTTTCTTGATTTATATATCCAAATTCTGCAATGAGATCTCAGTCTGCGCTTGAGCGCCGTCGGGAGTGGACTCTATGTCGCTTGTCGCTGCAGCCCGAAGACGAAAAAAGCAATATACGAATACAAAATATTCGCTAAAATCAATTTGATACTTCTCGTACTCTGTGCGAATTACGTACAAGTAAATTTCTTTTGTATAAATGGACATTATTACTTTATTTTCTCCGTTATGTTGAGTCAGGATATATTTCGGTATTTAGATATTATTTTGTTTCTTGCGTTGAAATCTGGTAAGATTATCTGGACTGATGGTATACCATCCCGTTCAAGTGTTGCGACTGGAACTCATAAAAGAGTAGACCTAGTTATGCCAGGTTGGGGCTCATTTTATTTGTTTTGGTGAGACCCTATCACTGGTACTAGTGAAGTAACCTTCCAAGGTTATTCGATGAGTCGTGCTGGTACTCATATGTGAGTAGAGCTAGGCATGCCGAGTTTGGGCTTATTTTGTTTGTACATAAGAGACCCTACCACTGGAACTTATGAAGTAACCTTCCAGGGTTATTCAATGACTCTTGCTGGTACTCATGTGTGAGTAGAGCTAGGCATGCCGAGTTTGGGCTCATTTTGTTTGTACATAAGAGACCCTACCACTGCATTTTATGAAATAACCTTTCAGGGTTATTCAATGACTCTTACTGGTACTCATATGTCAGTACAGCTAGACATGCCGAGTTTGGGTTCATTTTGTTTGTACATAAGTGACCCTACCACTGGAACTTATGAAGTAACCTTCCAGGGTTATTCGATGACTCTTGCTGGTACTCATGTGTGAGTAGAGCTAGGCATACGGAGTTTGGGCTCATTTTGTTTGTACATAAGAGACCCTACCACTGGAACTTATGAAGTAACCTTCCATGGTCATTCAATGACTCTTGCTGGTACTCATGTGTGAGTAGAGCTAGGCATGCCGAATTTGGGCTCATTTTGTTTGTACATAAGGGACCCTACCACTGGAACTTATGAGGTAACCTTCCAGGGTTATTCAATGACTCTTGCTGGTACTCATGTGTGAGTAGAGCTAGGCATGCCGAGTTTGGGCTCATTTTGTTTGTACATAAGGGACCCTACCACTGGAACTTATGAGGTAACCTTCCAGGGTTATTCAATGACTCTTGCTGGTACTCATGTGTGAGTAGAGCTAGGCATGCCGAGTTTGGGTTCATTTTGTTTGTACATAAGAGACCCTATTACTGGAACTTATGAAGTAACCTTCCATGGTCATTCAATGACTCTTGCTGGTACTCATGTGTGAGTAGAGCTAGGCATACCGAGTTTGGGCTCATTTTGTTTGAACATAAGAGACCCTACCACTGGAACTTATGAAGTAACCTTCCATGGTCATTCAATGACACTTGCTGGTACTCATGTGTGAGTAGAGCTAGGCATACGGAGTTTGGGCTCATTTTGTTTGTACATAAGAGACCCTACCACTGGAACTTATGAAGTAACCTTCCAGGGTTATTCAATGACTCTTGCTGGTACTCATATGTGAGTAGAGCTAGGCATGCCGATTTTGGGCTCATTTTGTTTGTACATAAGAGACCCTACCACTGGAACTTATGAAATAACCTTCCAGGGTTATTCAATGACTCTTGCTGGTACTCATGTGTGAGTAGAGCTAGGCATGCCGATTTTGGGCTCATTTTGTTTGTACATAAGAGACCCTACCACTGGAACTTATGAAGTAACCTTCCAGGGTTATTCAATGACTCTTGCTGGTACTCATGTGTGAGTAGAGCTAGGCATGCCGAGTTTGGGCTCATTTTGTTTGTACGTAAGAGACCCTACCACTGGAACTTATGAGGTAACCTTCCAGGGTTATTCAATGACTCTTGCTGGTACTCATGTGTGAGTAGAGCTAGGCATGCCGAGTTTGGGTTCATTTTGTTTGTACATAAGAGACCCTACCACTGGAACTTATGAGGTAATCTTCCAGGGTTATTCGATGACTCTTGCTGGTACTCATATGTGAGTAGAGCTAGGCATGCCGATTTTGGGCTCATTTTGTTTGTACATAAGAGACCCTACCACTGGAACTTATGAAGTAACCTTCCAGGGTTATTCAATGACTCTTGCTGGTACTCATGTGTGAGTAGAGCTAGGCATGCCGAGTTTTGGCTCATTTTGTTTGTACATAAGAGACCCTACCACTGGAACTTATGAGGTAACCTTCCAGGGTTATTCAATGACTCTTGCTGGTACTCATGTGTGAGTAGAGCTAGGCATGCCGAGTTTGGGTTCATTTTGTTTGTACATAAGAGACCCTACCACTGGAACTTATAAAGTAACCTTCCACGGTCATTCAATGACTCTTGCTGGTACTCATGTGTGAGTAGAGCTAGGCATACCGAGTTTGGGCTCATTTTGTTTGTACATAAGAGACCCTACCACTGGACTTTATGAAGTAACCTTCCAGGGTTATTCAATGACTCTTGCTGGTACTCATGTGTGAGTAGAGCTAGGCATGCCGAGTTTGGGCTCATTTTGTTTGTACATAAGAGACCCTACCACTGGAACTTATGAGGTAACCTTCCAGGGTTATTCAATGACTCTTGCTGGTACTCATGTGTGAGTAGAGCTAGGCATGCCGAGTTTGGGCTCATTTTGTTTGTACATAAGAGACCCTACCACTGGAACTTATGAAGTAACCTTCCATGGTCATTCAATGACTCTTGCTGGTACTCATGTGTGAGTATAGCTAGGCATACCGAGTTTGGGCTCATTTTGTTTGTACATAAGAGACCCTACCACTGCATTTTATGAAGTAACCTTCCAGGGTTATTCAATGACTCTTACTGGTACTCATATGTCAGTACAGCTAGGTATGCCGAGTTTGGGTTCATTTTGTTTGTACATAAGAGACCCTACCACTGGAACTTATGAGGTAACCTTCCAGGGTTATTCAATGACTCTTGCTGGTACTCATGTGAGAGTAGAGCTAGGCATGCCGAGTTTGGGCTCATTTTGTTAGTACATAAGAGACCCTACCACTGGAACTTATGAAGTTACCTTCCATGGTCATTCAATGACTCTTGCTGGTACTCATGTGTGAGTAGAGCTAGGCATACCGAGTTTGGGCTCATTTTGTTTGTACATAAGAGACCCTACCACTGGAACTTATGAAGGAACCTTCCATGTTCATTCAATGACTCTTGCTGGTACTCATGTGTGAGTAGAGCTAGGCATAGCGAGTTTGGGCTGATTTTGTTTGTACATAAGAGACCCTACCACTGCATTTTATGATGTAACCTTCTAGGGTTATTCAATGACTCTTACTGGTACTCATATGTCAGTAGAGTTAGGCATGCCGAGTTTGGGTTCATTTTGTTTGTACATAAGTGACCCTACCACTGCATTTTATGATGTAACCTTCTAGGGTTATTCAATGACTCTTACTGGTACTCATATGTCAGTAGAGTTAGGCATGCCGAGTTTGGGCTCATTTTGTTTGTACATAAGAGACCCTACCACTGGAACTTATGAAGTAACCTTTCAGGTTTTTCAGGTTTATTCGAAGACTCTAGGTATGTTCCAGTGGTAAGGTCTCTGATGTTCATACTAAATGAGCCCAAACTCGGTATGCCTAGCTCTACTCACATATGAGTACCAGCAAGAGTGATCGAATAACCCTGGAAGGTTACTTCATAAGTTCCAGTGGTAGGGTCTCTTATGTACAAACAAAATGAGCCCAAACTCGGCATGCCTAGCTTTACTTCCATATGAGTACCAGCAAGAGTCATCGAATAACCCTGGAAGGTTACTTCATAAGTTTCAGTGGTTGGGTCTCTTATGTACAAACAAAATGAGCCCAAACTCGGCATGCCTAGCTCTACTCACATATAAGAACCAGCAATAGTCATCGAATAACCCTGGAAGGTTACTTCATAAGTTTCAGTGGTAGGGTCTCTCATGTACAAACAAAATGAGCCCAAACTCGGCATGCCGAGCTCTACTCACATATGAGTACCAGCAAGTGTCATCTAATAACCCTGGAAGTTTACTTCATAAGTTTCAGTGGTAGGGTCTCTTATGTATTAACAAAATTAGCCCAAACTCGGCATGCCTAGCTCTACTCACATATGAGTACCAGCAAGAGTCATTGAATAACCCTGGAAGGTTACTTCATAAGTTGCAGTGGTTGGGACTCTTATGTACAAACAAAATGAGCCCAAACTCGGCATGCCTAGCTCTACTCACATATAAGAACCAGCAAGAGTCATCGAATAACCCTGGAAGGTTACTTCATAAGTTCCAGTGGTAGGGTCTTTTATGTACAAACAAAATGAGCCCAAACTCGGCATGCCTAGCTCTACTCACATAAGAGTACCAGTAAGACTCATCGAATAACCTTGGAAGGTTACTTCACTAGTACCAGTGGTAGGGTCTCACTAAAACAAATAAAATGAGCCCCAACCTGGCATAACTAGGTCTACTCTTTTATGAGTTCCATTCGCAACACTTGAATGGGATGGTATACCATCAGTCCACATAATCTTACCAGATTTCAACGCAAGAAACAAAATAATATCTAAATACCGAAATAAATCCTGAATCAACATAATGGAAAAAATAAAGTAATAATGTCCATTTAGGTATATAAAAATAAGAAACTTATTTGTACGTAATTTGCACAGCCAGGCCTATAACACATAGATACATATCACAAAAAATTCTAAGTCTCAAAGTTATTTAGTTGAACTACATTTCCGCAAATTACCGTACGTAGTACGTACTGTTGCCGCCGTGTCGCTGTAGTGACGCGATTTTGTACCTACTAATTTTGTAAACGCGTCCTTAAGCGGTTCAATATTATTTACCTGTGGGAGTCTGCGTGCAGGTCTTGGTTGTCGGGGAGGTCTTAACTGTTTTCTTAGCGCCATGGGATGGTTTATCGTACGACTGTTACTTTCCTGACTTTGGAGGATCTTCCGATCCTCACTCAGGGCCGACGCCATGCTGGCCGCCTAAGAAAAAAAAAACAGACAAGAAATATATAAGATAAGAAAATGTCGTGTCATAAGAGAGGCATGTATTCAAATTCATTTACTACGGAATTCAATATTCGATCTATAAATAGATCTCTAGATTTTAGATTCGTTTTTGACATAAGTGCCATACAAAATATGTCAAAAACGAATCTCGAATCTCAATATCCATGTATGGATCGAATATTGAAAATGGCCGTTATTCATATAGGTTATGAGGCAAGACTTATAAATGTCAATTTCTTTTTAACTACCAGGTTCCTGATGGTAGGGCTATGAGAATAGCCTAGAAGAAACTATCAAGCGATGGACTGATACAGGTTGCTCATGATCACAGGGTGTAGTTGCAGCAAAGTGTGCTAACTGCGATGCGCATGACACCGCCGCGCTGCTACGGGTAGTCGACGACAACGCAGTGGTTTTAGTAAGAAGACCTCGAACAACTTTTCAGAAGAGTCTCACTTAACTCTTTTATCAATCACAAAATTGATACAGAGTGGCGAACGCTACAGCTAGCAATAGAATTTCCACCGAGGACAAAACCGCTGCTAATAATTACAGGAATATAGGCATAATATGTTCATATCAGATTGGCTTGGATTTATCAAAATAAATATACTCCGAACAAAAAACACTAAGTTATTTTTGAAACTCGAGTCTGACTGCGCTCTAAGGCGGACGTGTGTCGCGTTAATAAATTTTATATTATTGTTTCGCGCGGCGCGAGCCGACGCTCGCAATTTTTATCGCCATGACTGATAAACTTGTGGTGAACGAGCTGCTGGCGTTCCTGCAACAGAAGCTGGATGTCATGGACGAAGTGTTGGCTATCCAGATCTGTGCAACGAACTTCAGCGAAGAGGACATTGCGGCTGCCAAGCTGCTTGTATACAGGTCGCTAAATAAATGTGACCAAATGGTGTCCCGCAGGCGTGACGGGACAAAGAAAAACCTAAAAGACATCATCACGCTGCTCAAAGAGACCGATCCTGATGACGTGCCGACGTTTGTGGCGAGGGACTCAAACAAGTTACCTCCTGTTACTTTCGACCACGTCGATGTTACAAGCCTTTTGAAGGATATACTTTTTCTTAAGGCAAGTTTAGCGGATGTACACAAGAAGTTGGAGACATCTGAAGATACCGTCGCACTCTTGCGCACGGAGTTAGACGACTTACGTAACGTTATCGATTTAAGTGGGTCACCAGCGCGTAGTAACATCAACACGCGCCGAGGTGCATGCGTCAATACATCGGTCGCAAGCTTCGCGTCAGCAGTTCTGTCGCCGCGTAATATTGTGACTGCTGAGTGTGCTACACAAGCGCCCCGCAGCCCTGCCCCCGTCTCCGCGACTTCTCCGTGTATCACCGCGCGACCTAAATCAAAGGCTCAGCAGGAAACTGCGAGCACCCCTGTAGCTGCGAAGTCCAATCCGGAAAAGGCGACAAAACAGGCTGACGTAGCAGATTATGGTTTTGTGACGGTGCAGAGGAGGAAGCGTCGTCAGAAAACCGTCAAGAACTGTTGCGGCACGGCTCCTGTGGAGCCAGGTACAACCCCGCGCGCTGCCGCGCCGAACACACCCGTGTACATCTCTCGCCTGCACTACACCACTAAAGCGGAGGATATCGCGGAGTACGTGCGCCAAATGTCGAACTACATGCCGGGAGTACAACTGCTGGAGTCGCGACGCAACGTCAACTTCAAGGCGTTTGTGGTGCGGATCCCGACGTGCTTTCTGCCTGTTGTTATGAAGGAGGACTTTTGGCCGAAAGGTATGGTTTTCCGTCGCTTCCGCGGACAAGTACCACAAGAACGCACAACATTATCGTGGCCGTAAGTGAAGCAATATTAACATAGTATATAAGTATATTTACTAACAAAAATTGTATATTGTATGTATGTTAGTATGTAAGGTATGTATCTTAATAAAAATATGTATGTCAACCCATTGTCTAGTACCCATAGCACAAGCTCTGCTTAGTTTGGGACTAGATGGTGATGCGTGTATTATATGTATTGTGTATGTACTTATTTAAATAAATTGAATTGAAAAATTGAATTGAATTGAGACGGAAACGAATTAGTCCAAAATCTAGAATGTCCTTTTAATAAGAATATAATTGTGATTTATTATATCTATTTGAAGCCAAAACTCATTAATCAAGCATATTTTATGTCTAAAAAGCATATGTCTAAAACACGTTATCCTTAATACCATAAATAGATATAATCGTAATTAGCATGAAAAATTGTTGCCATTATAACAAAAACGAAGGCTTTCGATATTCTGATAAGCACTAGATCTGCTTTCAGTGCTATGGGCTTTAAAAATGAAAAACAAATAGCCTATTTTTCTTTGCTAATCTGGATTGACTTTCTTCAATCCAGATAAGCCGCTTTGCCTGCTTTAAAAAGCAAGACATGGTGCCTTTTCCTGTTTCATGAGGCATTATAGATAAATATGAGACGGGCGTAAATACAGCTAGCGTCTACTTTCCATCTCTAGTTTGTATTTATTAACGAATTTTGCAACTTATGACGGCTTAAATAAATTACGGTGGATCTCTATCCCCAGTGGTAGCATGATCCCTGTTCACAGCAGAACATATTATAGCGATATAATAGTAGTGGTATCCAATTCGAACCTTTCTCGTAACTAGGTACTTACGTGTAAATTCGAATATGCTGCCTATAATAAATTCAATCCAAACGCAATCCCTATAAATCGGTAAGCTATAAAAAGCTTGTATGAGATGAATTCTAACTCACAATTTGACGTAATTCGCGGCCGTTCAAATTTGATGGCAGAGCTAATTTACACGTCTCATCGGTACTGATAGATAGGGCGTTTTGCGATATTGCGTCACGAACATCAGTTGCGGGATTAACGTTAAACACGCCGCGACTGTCAATGTTCGGTTTGCACCTACTCATCCTATTATACGTAAGGGCGGCTTCGTGTGTTTAATTGAAATACTCCATTATTATCCTTTTGTATCATTAATTAACTCCGCTAATCATTCCCTAGGCACGTAACTAATTCCGAAGTAGATTAGCTAGTTATGTTCAAAATAAAAGATATAATATCTTATTTACTTGAGTGGTAACACGTAAACAACATTAGAACAACATTTACAGAGGCACTTCTTTTTCGTTATTTACACGTGCCTCGCATATTGTTGCTATGAGTTTTTTAATGCCGCGGGACGTGTCCCCAGGCTGTATAATTGTATAGTACGGTAGGTATATCTCGTTACGGTTCTACTTGTTGATGTTGTAAACCGTAACATTGTAAAACAAGGGTGTCATAAAAAGGGCGGCGCTGTAATGTTATCTGCGAAAAACCGTTCAGAACATTAATTACGATTACGAGTGCGGTAGTCAGTGGGTGAAGGCTTGGCGGGCACGCCTTGCGGCACGCCACGCGCCCCGGAACTTTTTTTTTTTTTTTGGTATCGGGTTGGAAAATCCTCATGGAGTCCCTCCGCCCCGGGGGAAGGACGAAGGGGACTGTCAGACTCTTACTGACTAAAAACCAACCCGTGTTCCTCATGTACCCGTGTGTCGGAGGGTAGGGATTCGCATAAGCATTCGTCACTACCCCCCGACTGGTATTGGCCCGCCAGATGGTCAGGCGGGCCCCGAACAAAACCCCCTTGGCGGCGGATGAAGGTGTAGGGCCGCCGCCAAAACACTCAGCAGCCGCAGAGGATAGGGAGGACGGCAACGCAACACCGCATCTCCTCTTCCTCTGCGGCCCCACCGCGACGCAACGATGGTGCGCCTCCATTTGGTCGCGGGAGATAGGGCGCGCGGCAACGCAACACCGACACGCCTCTCCTCCCGCGACCGCACCCGACTACGAGGGACAGAAGAACTGTCCCTCGCACCCGCCCCTTTGGACGCATCCTGCGCAGGCCTCCGTCAAGCCCACGCGGAGCGCCCCCTCCTGGATCCCTCTTAGCTTCACCGCGGGTCACCAATCCACGGTTACTAAGCCCCCCCACCACGACAAGGTGGAGATCCCACGGGGGGGACGCGCCCCGGAACTCGGCCAGCTCGAGTAAGTCGCTTTAGGTTAAATTCACACTGAAGAGAGCAGAGACATGTGGCGCAGTGGCGACCTGTTTTATTGTTATACAATTTTCAACTTTATATAATTATGATCAAAGTGTTTAATATCGTTTGAACGTTTTCGGGCAGCAGCGTCATTTGCGACATCGCAAGGTGTTCGAGTCTCTCAAACAATATTATGCACTATGCAAATTTGTTTAACATTATAACTGCTCACCGCTGCGCTGGTAGCCGCTGTATTTTTCTTTGTGAATTGAGCTTTACCGAAAGGGTTTAAGCTTATGTTCGCTTGGTATGGTAAGGTGCATCAGCGATTTATAGTTTGGTTGTATTCGCGAGTGTGTAATGGTTCTACGCAGATGTTATCGGATAGCCGGTTTTATTGAGCGTTTAATGTATTCTTCATCTATATGAAGAATACATTAAACGCTCGCGTATCTTGGCTACCCAACATACCACGCAATATTATTGGAAACTAAGCACTATAACTATGATAAAATGAACTCCTAGTTGAGACCTTTTCTACTTTATAGGTATGCTTGAAATCAATAATCTATTAATATTGCAATTCAAATATTATATTTATTTATTTTTATAATATTACTATCGTGTGCGTTTTACTTTAATTTAAATTTTAATGTAGGTTGGTTTTCTGTATGACAGCGATATCTTTAAATTAACAACTGTCGTCTCTCATCAAAAAGGTATTCACGGAAGATCAGCGTCGTCTCATCTCATAGATGCTACGGCTAATGCTGAGTGAATACCCTTTTAGCGATGTATAAATACAAATATGTTCTAGGCACATTTTCATAATTTATTGTTAGAATGTTTGTATTTTGTCGCTAAATAAATATTTTTCTTTCTTTCTTTCTTTCTTTTTTCTAGCAGCGCGACATTTGAAAAGTACATTACTTATTACCAATTCTAATTTAATCAAATTTGTTTGAAATAGAAATATTATTTATGATAAGTCAAATTGATTATATCGGTTAAGTAACGTTTTGTTTAGTCTATTGTAAATTTTGACTATGGTCACACTATGAACTGTCAAATCATTCGTTCATTGGCGTTTCCGCGTCGTCAGAAACTCTCTCTCACGTCGCTCTGGAAGATTCCGGTTTATGAGCGCCTTTTGATCTTGTATTTGTTGGTAAAACTACCAAAAACCCTAGTGAATTGCCGCTAATTGATCTGCCGCCATCGGTTTACTTGTGATAAAGGATAAACTTGTAACATATTGAACATTGTAAAACTTGTGTGAATTAGTCCACGTGTTTGGTGCCCGAGGACTTCTTTGAAGAAAACCCTGATCATTGGACTGGTAACTTTAACGATTTGCGTGTTATTTTGGCCAAAATTATGAGTGTAATCTTATACGTCCACTCCGGAACATCAGTGAAGATTTGGTAAGTATATTTGCATGTAGTTTGAATTCATCGCTGTGAAAAACAGAACAGTTATGTCAGAGATTTGATGTGGCTGACAAGGACTGATGAATATAATCACGCTTCCACCAATCTCTGCAAACAATCCCAGTCCTTTCTAGCCAAACTCTAGACATAATTTTTGGTATCAGAGCACTGGTTGTATCTAGCCGTTGATTGTATCTAAACTCAGATTAGTATTTATACGCTTGTATCTGAGCTATATATCATTTGTTAACAGTGTTGTGGTGTTCTCAGGTCAGTTTTGTCTAAAATACGTAATATTTATTTGTATTAGTTGACCTACATAACTTGAAACACATGTCATACAAAACCTCAAATCAGTAATTGTTTGACTTGAATTGTTGAAATCTAGCTTAAATTTGTTGTTATTAGCATGAATAAGTCAGTTTGTTTGGATACATAAAAGCTTTATGTATCAATTAATTAAGTTAATTGCATATATTGAGTTTGAAACATTATGACATTCAAACTTGACCTAGCTTTGGCGGATCACATTGATAAACCTTTGTTTGTTGTAATATACTGATAATACAGTTAGGTAACACATACTACTACTATTGTATATCTCAAATAACACAGCCAGTCTGTCCGTTGCAAGTAATTAATTAATTAATTTGAAGTTTCAACTTATTAATTTGTTGTGAGTTATAACTTGTTTTTTTTTTGTCAATATAATTTTGTTGAACAGTAAATACCTGTCACTTGCTTGTACCAGCAGTAAACAGGCTAATACTTTGTTGGTTTCAAAGAATTAACAAATATTAAGTTTTGATTGATAGCATTATTTAGCGCTTGTCCGAGTTCTTTTGTAAACTTAATATGTCAGCTATTAAGGACTTGCGTGCGGCTGCTGGTGCCATTGCATCAGATTTGCGCTGGTTTGCCTCAGCCAGTGCCTTGGTGAACCGACCTGATCGCCAGCAGGCGTTACTACAAAGATATGAGCGGATCAATGATCGTCTGGCTAGTGTGGAACAGCAATTTCGTAATTTCAGCGCTTGCTGTCTCGAAGTGTCAGTTAATGATTTCACCGCTGACCAGCGAAATAGAGTCAGCGAGGATTATGCCCAGGTTTTAGACCTGTATGATGCTGTCTCCAACTGTGCAAGACAGTTAATTGCAGAGAGGGACAGGCAACCCGCTCTGAAGCAGGAGCTTCCTTTTACAGCACCGGGACTGGTGAGTAGGCTTCCTACTTTAGACCTCCCGCATTTTGATGGCTGCCTAGGAAGCTACCTGTGCTTCGTTAATTTATTTGACAGCCTGGTCGATGACATCCAACATCTGCCCGTGTCTGACTAGGCGTACCAGACGGCTCGGGACTTCATTACCCGTAGGTACCACAACAAGCGTGGCCTCGCAGACACCCACATCGAGCAGATTTTGGGTTTGCCCACGCTTACCCGGGTCTTTGGAATGCGCACCCAACTTTTGAACCCGCTCTTGGTGGCAATAAACGCACTTAAGTGTTTGGACCTGCCCGTGGACCAATGGTCCTACCTATTGGTGCACATTGTGCTCAAAAAGCTGCCTGCCGACCTGAGGTCACGTTTTGAACAGCGCTTTGGTGGGGATAGCGCGACCCATCTGCCCCCCTTTGCAGACTTGGAGAAGTTTCTCGAGGATGAGTGCCGGGTCTTGGATAACTCCGGTGGTGACACGCCGGCTAAGTCGCAGCCGCCCAAGGTCAAGGAGCAGGCTCGCGTTCACACCCGAGCCAATGTTGACCGGCGCCCTCCTCGCTTTGCAGTCACGTAGAACCCAGCGGAGTGCTCTTACTGCAAGATCACGGGGCACAGAACGGCCACGTGTAGGGCATTCTTGGACCTTCATGTCGCTTCTCGTAGGCGCATCGCGAATGCCCGCCGCCTTTGCTTCTCTGGTTTGGGGTCCCACTACCAGTGAGACTGCCCAAACTCTCGCCCCTGTCTTCACTGTCTAAACAGCATTTGGACATTCTCTGCATGAATGCCAGAGAGGTAGGCCGCTTGTCCAATCAGTCGACGCCGCGCACGGGCGGGTGTTTTGAAGGTGGCAGCCGAGGCTCACCGGCGCGCAACCGAGAGTCGCCTCGCTTAATTGATCGCCGCTCACCCCGCTTGGAGAACCGTAGCGTGCGCACGCCTCCTCTCTCTCACGCACCTGAATATGCGACCGCTCAACGTCACCAGCACCATGACTGCTGCCCCAGGTATTCCCCTCCTTTGGCGGAGCGTCCCCGCCTTGACTCGCGCCCACCTCGTTTTGGGCGGGTGCGTCATTATGACCCCCCACAGATGGCGCGCGGATCGAGTCATCGCGCCTTTGAGGACTTCAAGCCGCACCCTCATTTTGATTTGCCTGGTCCTGGCCAACGGTCGCCGCCCAGGCAACAATAGGTCATTGACTCCTGCCCTATAACGCCAACCATCCCCATTGAGACCATTATTCTGCAAACGGTTGCTGTTAGGGTCTGGGGACTCACGGGGACCTCTGTTGTTGTCCGTGCTATATTGGACACAGGTTCACAAGGTTGCATTGTTTCCACTTATTTGGTAGGGCAGGTTAAATTATATATGGGCTCTTTTCCCAATTGTATACAGGGAATAGGTGACGTAGCATCTAATGTTGAAGGGCAAGTTAAGGTTTTGTTTGCCCCTGTTGAATCTTCACACCCGAGGATTAAAACCTCGGCTATTGTGCTGAAGAATATTTTGGGTATGCATCCACAGAAGCAGCTACCTGCTGCTGTGGTGAATTTGACATCGGGATTGGATCTAGCAGACCCCAAATTTGACACACCAGGACAAATCGACTTGTTGATTGGCTCTGATGTCCACGGTGGAATTTTTGTTTGGTGGGAAACGGGTCTTGGTGTCAAATGGTTTGCCTGCCATCCCGACCATATTTGGATTTGCTTTGATGGGACCTGTACCTAGGGACCCCCTTCCACCTGAAATTATAATTTGTTGGCTGTAGGCTACCCTCTCTCTCTGATGCGGTTCAGGGGTTTTGAGAGGTAGAGGAGCCCCCTCAAGCTGCCCGTTTGAATCCAGAACATGAGGAGTGCGAGCTGTTCTTCCAGAACAACACTGGTCAACTCTGTTCTGGTCGGATCATTACAAAGCTACCTTTTCAGTCTGTTCGGCCTCCGCTTGGTGAGTCACGACCTTTAGCCGAAAAGAGATTGTTGGCTATGGAGCGTCGCATGGGTCGTGATCCGGAGCTCAGACAGAAGTATATTGAGTTCATGAGAGAATATGAACAATTGGGACACAATACATGTCAGTGTCAAATTTGGATTGGTGTTCGGTGGGGCATAACTTTCTCCCGCATCATGAGATATTGAAGCCATTGACTGGCAAGCTGCGCAAGGTGTTTGTTGGTTCTGCGCAGACTTCTACAGGCGTATCCTTGAACCAGTGCTTGCATTCTGGTCCCAAGTTGGTCAAGGACTTTTGAGACGTCATTACCAGCTTCCGACGACATCAGGTTGTCTTTGTGGCCGATATAAAAATGATGTTCAGGCAGACGATTATCCACCCTGATGACCGTCGTTTCAAGCTTATTCTTTGGAGAGAGAATCCTCGCAATCATATGGTCGTCTACGAGCTCAATACCAATACGTACGGGTTAAGGTCGAGCCCCTACTTGGCAATACGTTCTCTTTGGAAGCTCGCAGACCGCGAAGGCTTACTTTTCCCACGAGCCTCCGCCATCTTAAAGGACGATATTAACGTCGATGACATTTGCTCGGGCGCCTCCATAGCGGACGAGGCGATCCTCCTGCGGGACGAATTGATAGGTATTTTGGCCTCCGCTGGTTATGAGTTGCGCAAATGGATTTCCAACTCACCACCGCTTTTGGAAGGCTTGCCAGAGGATCATCAGCAGAATCCACATTTGTTGTAGATTGTTGACAACCCCGCCATGATGGCTGTTCTCGGCGTTCAGTACAGACCAGTCCAAGACATCTTTACGTATAACGTAGACTTGAAATTGCCTTGTTCTTGGACTAAACGTCTCGTGTTGTCTACTGTCGCCAGAACCTTTGATCCGAACGGTTGGATCTGTCCAGTTATATTTTGGGCAAAATGCTTCTTGCAGAAGCTTTGGACAAAAGGATTGACCTGGGACGAACCTCTACACAGTACTCTTGTTGAGGAATGGACCTCTTTTGTATTCTCACTTCCTGCCGTCAATGAGATGTCCTTGCTTCGTCCCATCCTTCCTCCCGGGAAGTACAAGGCCACCCTTCACGGGTTTTGTGATGCTTCGGAACGTGGTCACGCCGCCGTGGTGTATTTGCGTACAGTCAGTGCCTCATGTCAGGTGAGGGTTTCCCTGATCATGGCAAAGAGTAAGGTCGCACCCACATCATTTGTACATCTTTGACCATTCCGAAATTGGAGCTCTCGGGTGCTCCCGAGAGCTCCAATTTCGGAATGGTACTACCCTACTTGTACGCTTATGGAATCACGTGTCTAGTACTTTAGGTAAGACAATTTGTATTAGTGGGACCTACGCCTGGACAGACAGCCAAATTGTTCTTTGTTGGTTGAAGGCGTCTGTCCACACTTTGGAACTTTGGAAGTATTTGTCGCTAATCGCGTTTCCCAAATCCAGAAATCCGAAGTCAAACTTGTTTGGAGACACGTGCCAGGTGAGCTCAACCCCGTTGATTGTGCCTCGCGCGGATGCTTGACGCCTAGTATAATAGGCCATTCGCTGTGGTGGGGTACGGAATGGTTGAGTCGACCAGAAATTGTTTGGCCTCGAACGCCAGTTTTGAATACTTCCAATTTGCCGGGTCTGCGAACACTCGCTATTGAGAAGGTGGAATGCGCCTTCGACCCCGATTTCTTGTTGAATCGCTACAGCTCCCTTGACAAGTTGTTAGGTGTTACTGCTTGGATAAAGCGTTTTGTTTTTAATTTTAGGCACCCACAACAGAAACATCTGACACCGTTTCTTTCACCACAGGAACGACAGGAGTCTCTTACTTTTTGGATTCGTTTTGTGCAATTTGTGCATTTTGAGAAGGAAATTGCTATCCTTAAGTCAGGGAAATTGAAGTTATCGGGCGCTGTATCTAAATTGAACACCTTTTTGGACGAAACGGGTCTTTTGCGCGTTGGAGGGCGTCTCAAGAACGCCAACCTCCCTTACGGGGCACGTCACCCCCTTTTGTTACCCAAGGATGGTCATTTGGTACGCTTGTTGGTAACTGACCGTCACCTTAAAAATTCGCATGCTGGTTGTAATGTGCTCTTGGCCATTTTGCAACGCGAGTTTTGGATGTTTTGTGCCCGAAGAATTATTCGGAGTCTATTTCGCTGCATCCTTTGCTATAAGCTCAAGGCTTCTACCATGCAGCCTTTGATGGGAGACTTACAGATCGCGTAACTGAGAGCAGGACGTTTGACGGTGTTGGCACGGACTTCGCTGGTCCCTTTTTGGTGAAAACATCGACACTTCGAAACAGCAAGACTGTTAAGGCCTACTTGTGCGTTTTTGTTTGTCTTTCCACAAAGGCCGTACACTTAGAACTGGTCTCTTCGCTTACGACCAAGTCGTTTGTAGCGACATTTGACAGATTTGTATCCCGCAGAGGGCTGCCTTCCTTGATCCGTTCCGATTTCGGCACTAACTTCAAGGGCACCTATAATTATTTGAACGACGTTGTTAATTTCCTTGAAACCAGCAAGGCTGATATTATAGGCAATAGGCTTGCCCCACGTGGCATAAATTGGTCGTTTTCCCCACCAAATTGTCCACGCTGGGGTGGTATATTTGAGGCCGCTGTAAAATCGGCCAAAACACACTTGCGCAGGACAATCAGTGAATCTGTCCTTACCTTTGAGGAACTCGCAACTGTGTTTTGTAAGATTGAGGCCGTTTTGAACTCTAGGCCATTGTGCCCGATCTTCTCAGATCCGAATGATTTGGAGGCCCTTACGCCGGGCCATTTTTTGATTGGTCGCCCACTTGTCGCCTTGCCTGAGTACCCCTATGTTGATACGAGACCTAATCGTCTCTAGCGTTTTGAATTGGTACGCCAAATTACTCAGAGCTTTTGGAAACGCTGGAATTTGGAATATTTGCACATACTCCAGCAATGCGTTAAGTGGACCGACAGGACCGATCCACCCGAGATTGGAGACCTCGTTTTGATCAAGGAGGCTAACCTTCCGCCACTCAGATGGCGCAGGGGGCGCATTCGTCGTTTGGTAACTGGGGCTGATGGAGTTCCCCGATTTGGTCTTGGTGGTCGGTTCGATTCTGAGGAGAGCGGTTGGAACGTTGTCACGTCTACCAACTGATAGCGGACCGGTAGTCTGGTCCGCGGTGGGTGGATGTTTGAAATAGAAATATTATTTATGATAAGTCAAATTGATTATATCGGTTTAGTAACGTTTTGTTTAGTCTATTGTTAATTTTGACTATGGTCACACTATGAACTGTCAAATTATTCGTTCATTGGCGTTTTCGCGTCGGCAAAAACTCTCTCTCACGTCGCTCTGGAAGATTCCGGTTTGTGAGCGCGTTTTGATCTTATATTTGTTGGTAAAACTACCAAAAACCCTAGTGAATTGCCGCTAATTGATCTGCCGCCATCGGTTTACTTTTGATAAAGGATAAACTTGTAACATATTGAACATTGTAAAACTTGTGTGAATTAGTCCACGTGTTTGGTGCCCGAGGACTTCGTTGAAGAAAACCCTGATCACTGGACTGGTAACTATAACAATTTTCGTGTTATTTTGGCCAAAATTATGAGTGTAATCTTATAGGTCCACTCCGGAACATCAGTGAAGATTTGGTAAGTAAATTTGTATGTAGTTTGAATTCATCGCTGTGAAAAACAGAACAGTTATGTCAGAGATTTGATGTGGCTGACAAGGACTGATGAATATAATCACGCTTCCACCAATCTCTGCAAACAATCCCAGTCCTTTCTTGCCAAACTCTAGACATAATTTTTGGTATCAGAGTACTGGTTGTATCTAGCCGTTGATTGTATCTAAACTCAGATTAGTATTTATAAGCTTGTATCTGAGCTATATATCTCATTTGTTAACAGTGTTGTGGTGTTCCCCACAGACACACCCAGACACAGAACTGGTTGACGTTTGGTCCTGGGTGGGCAACGAACCCAAGATTGCTGGTTTAGCAGTCAGGGTGACAACATGCCATTAGATATTTAACCACTAGAGCAGCCAGTGAACATAGACATGAATCGTACCTGTATACTGTACAAGGCGCTGTCATACAGCACGTGGAAGGTGAGGAAGAGCGAAGCAGCGTGACGGAGAGGATGGCCGCGGCGAGCTTGGGCCGCGACACGCCCACCACCAACACGCAGTCTGCCAGCTCGCCCTTCGCCGGCCGAAACGACGACCGCGGCAACCATCTGTACCAAACACATCATCATAATCATTAGCCTGCCGTAGTCCACTGCTGAATATAGGCCTCTCCAATGGTACGCCACACATACATACATACATACATATCGTCACGCCTTTTATCCCCGAAGGGGTAGGCAGAGGTGTATTTTTACACCCACTTTTCGCCAGATATACTTTAGTCCCACGTAATAAGGGGCGAGCCTATTGCCGTACCGGGCACATTTTCAAACTCCGTGCTGCTACTGAGAATTTCGTGACAGAAAAACCCAATAACACTGCCCGACCCAGGAATCGAACCCGGGACCTCTCGATCCCACGCGCACATTTATGCCGCGAGACCAATGAGGCAGTCGAATAGGGTTTGATGTCGAGTTTTCCGTCTCTACGCAAAGATGGTATTTGCATCGTGTTATCCCTTAGTCGCCTCTTACGACACCCACGGAAAGATAGGGGGTGGTGACACTTGTATTCTATGCCGTCAACCACGCGGCAACACACCACGCCACACACAATCATCAATTAATATACCTAGGTCATCAAGGTGAGGGCCATCATACATATTGATATATATTGTGATAATAGCCTTCACTATGGAGCTCTATGACCGCCTACGATCAGGTGGCATGAAATCAATTTGATGAGCAATAATTTAAAAGTCTCTTCCATTAGTGAGTGATTGTCTAAGGCACAACGGATTGCCAAAAAATGAGGTCAGTGTTTGTACATATGGAACTCTTAATGTTCGTGACATTCACTCTTACGAAGCAGCGGGCAAAAGCCAGTCACAATATATTAAAGGGAAATTTGTAAAGAAAAGTTTTTGATTACAAATTACCGCATACAAAATAATGAAATAATTTAGTGGGTCTTAATCGCGTAATATTAACTTATTATAAATACCTAATTGTTTTCGACGTTTCTCAGTTTCTCCGCGACCACGATCGAAGTCGCGAGACCCGCTAAATTATTTTGTATAATGTATACAAATCGCGAAAGTTTAAAATCGATTATTACAAACTACCTACTGCTAATTATGGCTTTATGTAAAAAAGTCAACATATAAACAAAAAGCATTGGTCAAAGGAAAATATTTTTTGCTTTAAAGTAAACTAGTGCACGGTATGCGTAGTGTTTATTCGGTCGCCTAGCCATTAAAGACTGCGTTGAATTTTGTAGCTTCGATTCCAATACAAGACATCGCTTATTTATCCACAAATTGCTTTTGTCTGGCTGTTATTTATGTCTATCGATTGCATCTTTGAAAATTTCACTGCGATACAATCTCATATTCAGCGGGACAGAAGTACAATAGATAATTTAAAACTATACCAGTGTAGTACAATGAAGGTATGGTATGCAAGCCAATAATGCCTAGCCTAATGGCTCTACTTCTTCTCTGAACAATGATAACACGAGCGAAATAGACCGAAAAATGTTATACATATAACAGTATGAGATTACGGTATTGTTCAGCAGACTTCTGCATGTTAATGTTGCAGACGAATCCGTCCACGTCAGTTGTTGACAAGGGCTACATACTACGTGTAGCTAAGTGATAGCTGTCACAGGGAACAACACTCGCAGACATTTTTTAACCGTATTCATATCATAAATATTAAAAATGCGAAAATAAAACAGTCAAGCAAACTTTTGCAATAAAATCGGGTATGGGGTAACCTCAGATAGGACAGCTTCGTTTTTCATTATTATGGTAAACTATGAGTATAGTTTTAAGCCACGGACTTAGTAAGTATCGTTATAAAAACAAAACTAGCTGTATTTGTTTGTATCCTGTCTGTAAAGATCTTGTTGTTAGCCAAAGATTTTGTCTAAGCTTAAAAGCACCCATAACAAACGAAAATACATGATGAGGTTAATGAATATCGAGGAAGCGGAATAGGTGTGTTCCAAACGCACCAAAGCCTATGGAATGCAAAATGCGTTCCTTAGTCTCTACCAACCCCAATTTGAGACAGGCCATAGGTCTAGAGAAAATGTATGATGGGTCCACAAAATCATCGAACAATGTGCTATGGCCCTTTTAGATCGAGATACAAAGCAAAATTGGAGTTCAACTGATACATGCGCATGCTACGTAGGTAGATTAGACTCACTCATTGTTTAGTAGTTTAAAATCTCAAAAATCTATTGGGTATGTATGTTTACGATTCACTATTCAAGATTTCAAGAAAACAGTGTATTTTGTAAACATTATATTATAACGTGACAGTAAAAACTTTTAATGCCGTTTGTTTGTGAAGTTCTCGATACGAAGTCAACACAACAATAGGCGGAGGGAAGCAATGAAGCGTCTTCGACATCTCTACGTGGTTGTGTCACAATATACTTAGCCTGTTTTTCTTATATTATTAAGATGAATAATATGTTTATTTTCTCTTTCGTAAGAACTCCTTCCGCGTCACCGTACTCTGCGTATTTCTTTTTTATTGCGCAAGCTCATAAACATATAAATCACGAACACAAAGATTTTATTTTCTTAAGTTTATTAGAAGTTGCACGTATGAGAATATCTAAACGTTAAGGGTGTTTGCCGACTTCCATTCAACGTCTGAACATTAATTGCTGTGGTACGTACCTGTTCAAAAAATACGCAATCAAAATTTTAATTTAAATCAAAGTAATTTATTTCACTTAGGCAACAACGATAGCCAAGTGGAGATACGGAGATGGTGCGAACGCTGACGTTTCGAAGCCATGTACTTCTTAGGTGAATTGTCTATTATTGCTTGCTAATGCCTTACGATAAAGGAATATATCGTGATGAAACCTGCGTGTTTGAGAGTTCTGCACTGTGTTCTCGAAAGACGTGTGAAGTCTGCCAGCTCCGACTTTCCAGCGTGGTGGACTATGGTCTCAAGATTCACATACTAAAAAGAGATCAGAGTCCAGCAATGACACGGTTTATACACAGGGCTGATGATGATGAAGTCAAACTTATGTAAGAGATTAATGTAGGATCAGTTAGAAAGGGCTATGAGTAGTAAGAGTGGTACTCTTTTCAATCTCTAAATTGTTACAATTATCTTGCCACGACGGCAACATACTTATATAAAAACGCTAAGATTGAACTAAAAAATAACAATGTTTTTACAATTTACAAAACTAAAGAAAACTAACCCACAATACTTGTACCAATACTTCAAAGATCGAAAATAATGGAAACAAGGGAAAACTTCAACTAAGTACGTCGAGTTTTCACAACGGACAAAATGTTTCAACACATACATAGAATATGAGAAAGTACAAACACCAGTTGTGTTGACGACTTTACGAAGTTTAATATTCAAAGAAAAATAACCATCTAATTTTGTCACATGGAAGTATTTTTTCTGTGTGGGTAGTTGTGGCCATAGCAGTCAAAATTTTTTGTCCTCCTTTTTTTATTCATTATCATTTATATTAATGAATTATTCCGTTTTTAGGGTTCCGTACCTCGAAGTGTATAGGTAGTAGAGCCTTGCTGATTTTAGCATGAATGGGCCGGCTCGACCGGGGAAGTACTACCCTCTCACAGAAAATCGACGTAAAGTAACAGTACCTAAACTGTTGCGTTTCGTTCGGTGAGTGAGAGTGCCGGAGGCCCTATCCCCTATCCTTTCTCCCGAATCCCACTCTTCATCCTATCCCTGTTTCCAACCCCAAGGGGCAGTAACGCACTTGTGACTCCTGTGGTGTTGCTTGTGTCCATTGGCAGCGGTAATTGCTTACCATCAGGCAATCCGTCTGCTCGTTTGCCGCCTATTACCATAAAAAAGTGAAAAAACGGAACCCTTATAGGATCACTTTGTTGTCCGTCCGTCTGTCAAGACCCATTATCTCAGAAGCGCGTGAAGGTATCAAACTGAAATTTATATCAAATAGTCAAATCTGTTGTTCCATGAAGCTGTGAAAAATCAAACTTCTAAACCAACGCAATCAAAAGATACAGCCGTTTATGCTGTTTCCGCAATTTTCGAAACTCGCAAGGGAATCAAAATCTAGAGGGTACTTCCCATGAACGCAGAATCTTGAAATTTGGTACGAAGCAATGTCTTATAGCACAGATAAAGGAAAAATTGCGAAAACCGAAAATTTTTTGTTACATCATATCATAAAAATATTTTAGTAATTTAAAATTTATTACCATTTTCTCATGAACGCATAAAGTTATTAAATTGAAATTCATATCAAATACTCGGGTCTATAATACCTTAAAGGTGTAACAAAATCAAATTTATATCTCAACGCAATCAAAAGAAACAGCAATTTTAGCATATTTTCAAACTCGCAACTACTGGCAAATGAATCAAAACCTACAGGATACTTCCCGTAACCTCAGATTCATGAAATTTGGTACGAACCAACGTCTTTTAGCGCAGATATAAGAAAAATTGTGAAAACCGCAAAGTTTTTGTTACATCACTGTCTAGAATTACCGTAGCCAGGCAGGAATTTTCAGGACAGAGTTGCAGTGGAAGGTGTAATACATCTACCTGACCACGATAGACAATATATCCAGACACAAAGCACTGCGTTGCACAGTGAGTAAAGTATTGAGTAGGTACGTGAAAATTTTACCTTATATCTCCTGGTGATGTTCTTGAAGTGGACCTATAGGATTAACTCATAATTTTGGCCAAAATAACAAGAGAATCGAATAGATACCAGTGTACAATTCGGCGAAGTCCTTCTCCAGACCACGATGCACGTTTGCGGTTCACAAAACTTTTCACAAATGTTAAATATGTCATCAATTTACAACAAACTTTGCCGGAAGTCAACAGCGGCAATTACGCATTTGCAAGTTAATTCAATTCGCGTTAATTCAAGGGGCGATCAATTTATTAATTAGGTACAAGGCACGCGAGAGTGCAAACGGCGTGTTAATTTTTCAAGGTGCCAACGGAAGTGACAGTTCAGTGTGACCATTGTCAGAAATTTTCAATAGACTAAACAAAATGTTACTCAATCGATCTAATCGATTTGACTTATAATAAAAACTAATTCTATTTCAAACATCCACCCGCCCCGGACCGGCCTACCGGTCCGCTAATCGGTTGGTAGAAGTGACAATGTTGCAACCGCTCTCCTCAGAATCGAACCGTCCACCAAGACCTCAGCAAATCGGGGAACTCTATCAGCCCCAGTTACCAATTGAAGGATGCGCCCCCTGCGCCATCTGAATGGTGGAAGGTTAGCCTCCTTGATCAAAACGAGGTCACCAATCTTGTCGGTCCACTTAACGCGTTGCTGGAGTATGTGCAAATATTCCAAGTTCCAGCGTTTCCAAAAGCTCTGAGTAATCTGGCGTACCAATTCAAAACGCGAGAGACGACCAGGTCTCGTATCAATATAGGGGTACTCAGGCAAGGCGACAAGTGGGCGACCAATCAAAAAATGGCCCGGCGTAAGGGCCTCCAAATCATTCGGATCTAAGGAGATCGGGCACAATGGCCGAGAGTTCAAAACGGCCTCAATCTTACAAAACACAGTTGCGAGTTCCTTAAATGTAAGGACAGATTCACCGATTGTCCTGCGCAAGTGTGTTTTGGCCGATTTTACAGCGGCCTCAAAAATACCACCCCAGTGTGGACATTTTGGTGAGGAAAACAACCAATTTATCCCACGTCGGGCAAGCCTATCACCTATATCAGCTTTGTTGGTTTCAAGGAAATTAACAACATCATTCAGATAATTATAAGTGCCCTTGAAGTTAGTGCCGCAGTCAGAACGGATCAAGGAAGGCAGCCTTCTGCGGGATACAAATCTGTCAAATGTGGCTACAAACGCCTCGGTCGTAAGCGAGAAGACCAGTTCCAAATGTACGGCCTTTGTGGAAAGACAAACAAAAACACACAAGTAGGCCTTAACAGTCTTGCTGTTTCGAAGTGTCGATGTCTTCACCAAAAAGGGACCAGCGAAGTCCGTGCCAACACCGTCAAACGTCCTGCTTTCAGTTACGCGATCTGCCGGTAAGTCCCCCATCAACGGCTGCATGGTAGAAGCCTTGAGCTTATAGCAAGGGATGCAGCGAAAGACTACACTCCGAATAATTCTTCGGGCAGACAAGATCCAAAATTCGCGTTGCAAAATGGCCAACAAAGCATTACAACCAGCATGCGAATTTTTAAGGTGACGGTCAGTTACCAACAAGCGTACCAAATGACCGTCCTTAGGTAACAAAAGGGGGTGACGAGCCACGTAAGGGAGGTTGGCGTTCTTGAGACGCCCTCCAACGCGCAAGAGACCCGTATCGTCCAAAAAGGGGTTCAATTTAGAGACAGCTCCCGACAATTTCGATCTCCCTGATTTAAGGATAGCAATCTCCGTTTCAAAATGCGCCAATATTGCACAGAACGAACCCAAAAGGTGAGGGACTCCTGTCGTTCCTATGGTGAGAGAAACGGTGTCAGTCGTTTCTGTTGTGGGTGCCTAAAATTAAAAACAAAACGCTTTATCCAAGCAGTGACACCTAACAACTTGTCGAGGGAGCTGTAACGATTGAACAAAAATCGGGGTCGAAGGCGCATTCCACCTTCTCAAGAGCGAGTGTTCGTAGACCCGGCAAATTTGAAGTATACAAAACTGGCGTTCGAGGCCAATCAATTTCTGGTCGACTCAACTATTCCGGACCCCACCACAGCGAATGACCTATCAAACTAGGCGTCAAGCATCCGCGCGAGGCACAATCAACGGGGTTGAGCTCACCTGGCACGTGTCTCCAAACAAGTTTGACTTCGGATTTCTAGATTTGGGAAACACGGTTAGCGACAAATACCTCCAAGATGTGGACAGAAGCCTTCAACCAACAAAGAACAATTTGGCTGTCTGTCCAGGCGTAAGTCCCATTAATACAAATGCTTTTACCCAAAGTACTGGACACGTGGTTCAATAAGCGTACAAGTAGTGCTGCTCCCGAGAGCTCCAATTTCGGAATGGTCAGAGATGTCCGAAGGGGGCCACCTTGATCTTTGCCATGATCAGGGAAACTCTCACCTGACCTGAGGCACTGACTGTGCGCATGTACACCACGGCCGCGTGACCAAGTTCCGAGGCATCACAAAACCCGTGAAGGGTGGCCTTGTACTTCCCGGGAGGAAGGATGGGACGAGGCAAGGAGATCTCGTTGACGGCAGGAAATGAGGATACAAAAAAGGTCCATTCCTCAACAAGAGTGCCGTGTAGAGGTTCGTCCCAAGTCAATCCTACTGTCCAAAGCTTCTGCAATAAGCATTTTGCCCAAAATATGATAGGACAAATCCAACCGTTCGGATCAAAGGTTCTGGCGACAGTAGACAACACGAGACGTTTAGTCCAAGAACAAGGCAATTTCAAGTCTACGTTATACGTAAAGATGTCTTGGACTGGTCTGTACTGAACGCCGAGAACAGCCATCATGGCGGGGTTGTCAACAATCTCAAATAGATGTGGATCTTGCTGATGATCCTCTGGCAAGCCTTCCAAAAGCGCTGGTGAGTTGGAAATCCATTTGCGCAACTCATAACCAGCGGAGGCCAGAATACCTATCAATTCGTCCCGCAGGAGGATCGCCTCGTCCGCTGTGGAGGCGCCCGAGCAAATGTCATCGACGTAAATATCGTCTTTCAAGATGGCGGAGGCTCGTGGGAAACGTAAGCCTTCTCGGTCTGCGAGCTCCCAAAGAGAACGTATTGCCAAGTAGGGGCTTGATCTTAACCCGTACGTATTCGTATTGAGCTTGTAGACGACCATGGAGATCGCGAGGAGACGAGAGAGTCTCCTTGCAATCCCATGGTCGTCTACGAAAGGTCAAAGGATCAGCTGGAAGCGACGGTCATCAGTGCAAAAAGTTAAATAAATAAATAAATAAAAAATAATCTACGGCAAAAGAACACCTCGTGGAGCTCAAGGTAGAATTAAGTCACATAACGTAGCCCATACTGCGGTTATCAGAAGACCCATGACAGGGAGAGGACATGGTAGCTCTAAAGTCTGGTGACTTTTGCTACCATCGAGAAGGCGACCTACTCTTGGTGTGGCTTCGGTTTACTGGTCAGGAGGAACAGTTTGTGGAAGTCGGTAGTGTGTCGACCCGGGTAGCGTTCCTCGTACTTAAACTCACCAATAGGAGCGGTCTAAAGGTGATGATTCAAGTATGTGCACGCAACTTAACTCACCCTTATGCTCCTGCTACACCTGCGTCTTAACGCGTCAATTAGCGCCTTAATTTAGGCGCTACATAGATGTGGCCAACGTTTTAACGCCTTCACGCCTTCAACGTTTAAATGCGTTAAAATACTAAATTCCGACGCGAATTTGTTAACGCGTTAACTAACGCGTAGTTGGCTATTGCCATTAACGTTAGCGCTAACGCAGGTGTAGCAGTAGCATTACGAGATGGTTGAAGCCATGTAGGTACCAGGACACTGTTAAGGCAATACCTAGTAGGTAAGACCAAAGCTCAGACGAGAGATAGAGAAGACAAGAACGCAACGAAACGAAAATCGGAGGCCACGCGCCCGGCGTGGGGCACGTGAATCATATGGCCGAATGCTAGTTAACTACCTCGTAGCAGAGGTCCTTTCCTTAATGAACTCCTTTTGTAAGAAGAAGCCTCACAGGCAGTGGACGCCAAGACGCCAGGGATGGCCAAACGACTACATCAAGACGGACCAAAACCACATAATTATTAAAATATGGTGATCAATACGATAAACACCTGAAGCGATCACCGACGAGTACGAGGCTGTCTTAATATAAACCTCAGAACTGAAAGGGCCCAGTCAGTGAAGCCTTCTCTCAAACTTACATTGCTCTCCCACCGACAGCATTAAGCAGAGGACGGCCACAGTGGTCATGGTATTAGGAGATTCGTCTCGAAAGATCTGCTCTGCATAGAGAAAAAAAAAACAAGAAGGTAGTCTAAACTGCTAGCCGAGACTCTCGAACTGATGAGGAAAAGGCGCGAGATGCCATCCTGTCGGCTGTCTTCGACAAAAAAGTACGAAATCTTACGCAACGAGACCTACGACGCATTAACACTCGGGCCATCGAGGCTGCGATCGAGAAAACCCCGGGGGATCATAAGTCTTCGTTCTGCAGTTGAGGTGACACAATCAAACGACACTACAATCGCGGATGGCCGCATCGTGAACACAAAGTCCGAGATTCTCGAAGACGTTGAAAGGTTTTATAGACACTTGTTTACCTCGCGGGCAGACCGATGACGGAAATTCATCGACATTTAACTTGTTAAAATCCTTTAAGCCGTCTAGGCCTAGACTAAGCTATACATATATTGCAGCAGAAAAACGGCCGCTGCCGTGCGCGACCCATTAACACCGCTGAGAGCTGCCACGTTTTGCCGTAAAATGATTATACTGTATGCTACCATTATGATATTCGAGCAAGTGAGACGAATCAAATGACAACATTTCTTTTTTAATTCTTTAAGCCGTTCAGCGTGTAAAGCCAAACTAAAGAACGTACTGATAAACATACAAATATACCAGAACCCGAAAAACGTTACGCTTCTGCAGAAACATTGGGGTAAAAAGGGGGCGGCGAATTGCCGAACGGCCCCGGGCGGCAGAAACCCACGCTACGCCACTGCCCTACATGCTTGTCTGGCAAGGGGTTGGAACTATCAAAAGTGTCTGGCTAATGAGGAAATATCATCTACTTATTACCCAAGTATTATATATTAAAATCAGCTTTTGTACTATAACGTAAGTAAAATTATAATTTCAAGAACATTTAGGGTGTCTGGCAAGAGGTTGCCACGATGTTAAGTGTCTGGCAATGAATAACGTGATTTTTAATGATATTCTGAAGGTAATATCGAAAAATTGGACTTTATTATTTGATGTATTTAGATCGGTATTTTAGACACCTTTAGCACCGTGTACCTGCCAAAGCCACTATAACCCAAACTCCATAATGGTCCATCGTTCTAAGTCTAACCTGTGTTGGGAGCATCCGCTGACAAACTTTCAGCTTTTATAAAATAACGTAGGTCTGGGGTTCACGGGCTCTTACTCTATTAAGGCGAGGTTGCAGTACTTTTTAAGATTTTTGAACGTCTGAAAGTCCCATGAACTATGATATTTTTAATGAATAAAAATTAAAGTATAAAAGTTGAACATATCTTCTAGTAAATCGTAAAGATAGAAACACGATTTGGAATTATTGGCTCGATAAAAAAATGTCAAACATGGCACTAAATCACAATTTTAAACGTGTACTGCTTAGAGATTCCATAATGAATTTATATGAAAGTATTATCAATAGAAACAGTTCTTTATTTTAAAATAAATGGTAAAAGCAGATTTCGTAATTTCATTATCATTTTTCTCTAAGAAAAAAAAATAGTCAAAATGTTGGCATTATATCGCTCGCCGGCCGATCATCAGTGCCTGTCTTGGCGTGATTGAGGGCGGACGTACGTCGTTGCTCCGCAAAGTCCCCCTCCGCCCCCGCATTTACGTTTTCGCAAAAGTACAAAGTAATTCGTATTCCAAACTCAATCGTTCAAACCATAGACATACTAGTAAGAAACCGTAGACAGGTTACTGACAAGGTAACCGGCGCTTACGAGTGGCACACATCGCGAAAAGCGTACGCACACTAATATAAATATGTCCAAACGACACACTAAGAATTAGATAAGAAGTGTAAGTGAGATAGCACATCTTATCGCAAGCGCGAAAAAGAGATAAACATATACTCTCTGTACCGACGCGCATTGTGACATCATGCTGACCGTTTTACAAACAATAATTTGACTCAGATGCGACATGATCACTTTGTCTGTCTTGAGTAAATTCAATTCGCCTCAAAGTAAAGGTCATTGGGCATATCTGACCCGCTTTGCGAACAGTGGCGGACATTAACCAAAATAGTTTTAAACAAAGGGGAATAATATGACCTTTCATTGCATATAATTGTTTGATTAAAAATCGTTAGAGAAAAATGTACAGGATCCTTTAAAAAGAAAACAAACGGTATCAAAGGTTTGTATTTCATCTTATAAAGGCATAAAAATAATATCGAAACCGTACAGCGAGGTGCATGGATGAGCCAATGTTTAGAGATTATGTTATACGATGTCTCTTTCACACATCGAACTGATATTTTTCGCACATTAAATAGCTGCGCCCATATCGCTAGCATTTTTTATTCTGGAAGCAACAGACGCACCCGCTGCTTTTTAAATGATCTTATGATCGCTTTGGATCAAATTGAATAAAAAATATTTCAATGAATTAGCATTTTATTTTTCTTACCTATATCAGTTAATTAGTGGACGCCCGCGACTTCGTCGGCCTCATTCAGTGATCCTGCGGGAATATCGGGATAAAAAGTAGCCTATAACTTTTCTCATAAATGTGGCTATCACACACAAAATGAATTTTTCAAATCGGATCAGTAGTTTTAGAGATAAAGAGTACCTATGGCTATATACATAGATAACACTTGAATTTTTGAGATTCCCGTAGCTCACATTAATGCGACTAATGCCATAGTAAATGAGAGCCATAGATGAATACACTCTGCTATATTTCGTTTGTGTCCGCCATGGGTATGGTTTCCATACTAAGGTGCCCGTTTACCTTTGATTAATTCATTTAAGGTAGGGAAATAAAAAGTCGATGTGATTTATTTATAACATTTATTAAAATAGTACATTTTATTCTTCTCATTTAATTCAATGGAAACCTAAAACAGTACGTTAATATAAAAACTGTGCGCTGCGGACCCATCGTAGCCCTGGCAATACCCCTGGGGGTATGGTGGGTCTTTTAAAGCTTAACCGTACTCCTGGCTGAAATGCTCGTAGTGTTGTACCCACGTGCTACGTGGACATTAAACTGAACAGCGTTATCTCTCGTATGATAATGACTTACTACTTACGTTTTTGTATTTTTAGACAAGCGAAGACAAGCGCTAGTACGATGATATAGTGCAACTAGGAGATAAATTAGAGAATAAAACGTTTAGGTATTACTGCTAATGGTTATAATGCTTTGTATATTATAGGTATAATCTGTGGTACTGTTGAAGACCCGTCATCATCATCATCCTAGCGCTGTCGGATCATTCCCACTAGTTCTATTGAATAGTTCTATGATAGAACTAGTGATAGGTACTTTATTCCACTGCTTCTATTAGCACAACTTGATGAGAAGAATAGAACTAATGGGAAACAGTTATAGGAAATTTCCCACTAGTTCTATGTATGTTTTACAAGGGTAGTGTCACAACATCGCGCTCACATATCCGAATAAATATGTATGTATAGGTTGAAAATCGCATGCACTTGTTGGCGGGCACAAGCCACGCCAGGAATGAATTATTTTCGTCAGTAAAAAAAAAAACACTTTTTCACGGCAACAGTTTATTTTCTAGCACTTGTATGCTCGTACAGAAACACTTATTTGAAAGGCTCATAAACTGGTTAATATTGATAATAATTAATTATATTTAGTGGAAAAGACAAAAACGTGACCGCGCCAATTCGTGGCGAGCGGAGGACAGGAAGTTTTACAATGTTGGCAATACAATTTTTAATTATAAAAATTAATATTTATGTTGTTGCCAACATAAGTTGGGGGGGGGGGGCTACGGCAGTAGGATTACATAGAGTTATTATCAGACAAGATAACTATTACTAAACGACCTTTCAAATTAAGCAACATAGTAATTTAAAAAAGTTGCAGTTTAAACTTAAATAACTATTCACCTAACACAAATTGTGTTGTGCAGGACTTAAGTACCTAATGATATACTTAATCTAAGACATGAGTACCACTTAAACTCTTATAATACTAAAACTTAGATCTCTATAGGTAACACGCAGACCTTTGTAATGGACCTGTTGTGCGTATATCCATTAGCAGTTTTAACTTCTACGGCGCGAACTTTTCCATCCTTTCCAGGAAAAACATTAGTGATACGAGCCATGGGCCATTCCAAAGGCGAGGTGTTATCATTACGTAATATAACTAAAGTACCTATTGAAACATTAATTACATTATCGCGCCACTTAGGGCGACTTTGAAGTAGAGTCAAGCAATGCTTGCTCCAATTTTTCCAGAAGGCCTGCTTCATACTAGTAATTACAGACCAAAATTTTAACAAACTTACGTTAGTATCGCTTAGGTTTCGTTCAGGAATACAATTGAGGGTTTCACCTGTCAGAAAGTGTCCAGGTGACAAAAAAGAATAATCATTAGGGTCTGCTGTAAGAGCAGTTAATGGACGAGAGTTAAGTACACCTTCAATTTCTATTAATACACTATTTAGTTGTTCATAAGTGAGCAAGGCTTTACCTACGACACGTTTTAGGTGGTGTTTTGTACTTTTGACGCCACTTTCCCAAAGTCCGCCAAATATTGGACTATAACTAGGTATAAAATAAAAATTGATACCGCGTTCAGCAGCATATGACTTTACTAGAATTTGGTGACTTTGAGAAGCGTGCAAACGATACATTTCATCTAATTGGTTCCTTGCCCCCTTAAAGGTTGCCCCATTGTCACAGAAAACGTCGCTGGGCAAGTTACGTCTAGCAATGAATCGCTTGAAAGCTGCGAGAAAGGCGTCTGTCCTTAAATCAGATACTAATTCAATATGAATCGCCTTTGTCACAAAGCATACAAATAGAACAATGTAACCTTTACCGATGACTGGTTTTCTGACACGACTGTTTTTGACGGATACCGGCCCAGCGAAGTCCACTCCGACCTTCTGGAACGGCCGACATGCGGTGACTCGCTCAGCAGGCAAGGAACCCATCAGTTGAGATGCCGCAACCGCCTTCAGTCTGAAACAGGTTACACATTTAGGTATTACTTTTTTTACAGTTCTTAGTCCATCAACAATCCAAAATCGTTGTCTGATGGAACTTAATACCAATTTTTGCCCTGCATGGAGTAATTTCAAATGTTCAATGACCGGGTGTTGTTTATCATATGGTATAAGTGCATTCTGCAGGCGACCACCTACTCTGAGAATACCAGAATTATCAAGAAAAGGAGCTAGTGGCTTAAGATTACCTGAGACTTGATTGTGTGATGACAAGCTTTTAATCTCGTTTACATAATACTGATATTGTTCATGTTTGACAATTAGTAACAATGACTTTCTTAATTCTAAAGTTGTTAAAACACCCTTTTGTTTTTTATTGTTGAGCTTAACATTATTACAAAATCTAATTACATAAGAAAGTACACGAGACATTTTATTTATATTCGAATGTTTCTTTAATCTTTCAAAAATGTTAAAACTATCAGTAGTTATTGTGGCACATACAACCTTTTTACTTTTCTCAGATTTTAATTCAGGTAATTCTAAAGGAGATTCATGAAAATTTAACTGAAGTATATAATCTATATTATGTAAGAATGATGGGCCATGCCACCATAACTTATGATTATTGAGTTCATGAGACCTTAACCCTCTACTGAGACAATCAGCAGGATTGTTTGCAGTATCGACATATTGCCAGTGACAGTCACGTGCAATCTCTGAAATTGCTCTTACCTTATTTGCAACATAAGCCTGTAGCTTTGTTGGTCCGATTTTAGCCATGCTAGGACGATTTGAGAGTCAGAGAATAGGTGAGTGTCAGTAATATGTAAATGTGTAGAAAGAGTGTGTAGTACCTTTGCAGTCAGTTCAGCAAGCAGAAGTGCAGCATTGAGTTCAAGCCTGGGAATTGTCAACTTTTGCCTAATACGGTTTATCCTAGATTTGGAGGCTAGTAACTGAACATGAGAATTACCTTGTTCGTCAGTACAGCGTAAGTATAAACAACAGCCATAAGCCACTGTGGAGGCATCAGCGAATCCTATCAGTTGGCTACAAACAGTATCAGGAGGCTTGACACAGCGAGGAATGTTGATTGTCTCCATATTGGATAAATCTTTAACAAAGTCATTCCACATTGTCCTGATGTCCTCAGAGGGACTTGCATCCCAGTCTGTTTGACTGAGACACAAGGTTTGCATAATTACCTTAGCACGGGTTAATATAGGCCCTACTAGCCCCAGTGGGTCGAAAAATGAACTGATGTAACTTAATATTTCACGCTTAGTGTCACGTGTACTGTTAATGGTTTAGGACAACTGGCCTTGAACATGTCATCGTTAACATTAAAGTTGATACCTAAAGTTTTTACAGACATGTCATGCCGCTCTAATTCCAAATCGCCAAAATGATGAGTTTCTTTAGGGACATTTTCAAGAACTGAATTACAGTTAGATGCCCACTTGTGGAGCTGGAATCCCCCCAGAGCAAGAAGCTGAATTAATTCAGACTGCATTTTTACTAATTCAGTACTAGTTTGACTATTGGATAAAATATCGTCGACATATGTATTATTCTTTAAGATTCTAGATGCTAATGGAAACTGATTTTCATATCTATTTGCAAGTTCAATGAGGCAGCGAGTGGCAAGATATGATGATGGTTTAAGACCATAAGTGACAGTTTTCAACTGTATGCACTGAATATCTGCGTCAGGTGACTCACGCCATAGTATATTTTGCAGTGAACATTGATTAGGATCTAAGTTAATGCATCTAAACATCATACGAATGTCGCTTATAAAGAAGAATTTATCTAATCTAAATGCAAGAAGAACTTCAAAAAGATCCTTCTGCACTACTGGGCCATTGAGTAAAAGGTCATTTAAAGAAACCTTTTTATTAGTAATCATGGAGCCATCAAACACTGTTCTTAACTAGGAAGAAAATAGACCGGATCTGTAGACATATTGTACCTACTTATGTCATAAAATGCACCATGGTTTAATTCTATGTATTGATCAATAAACTTTTTATATTTAAGGAATAGATTGTTATCTTTATGCAATCTTTTCTCTAAATTGATAAATCTTTTAAGTGCAATGTGAAATGATTGTCCCAGCTCTGAGTTTACTTGTTCTAATGGAATCTTAATGGGCATTGAGACTTGAAATTTATTGTTTTCAAGAATAGTAGTGTCCTTAAAAAACTTCTCACAATAATCATGCTCAGGTAATTGCTCTGGGAAGATTTCAGGCACTTTTTCAGTATCCCAAAATGCCCTCAAAGTGTCATTTAAGCTGCTATTAAATTCATTACAATGTAAAGATACAACCTGATACGCAATACGTGTTTGAGGCAATTTGGTTGTGATGGATTTTACCACATGACAATTGACAAGTATTTTGAATGGATAAATAGCGGAGTGAACCTCAAGCTTTATACATTTGTCAACTGTTTTGGAAATGTTAGTTATGCCAACAATGTTGGAGTTAGTGTGCTCAGGGACCAAGCCTAATAAATCAAGTGTATGCTGAGTGATAAAAAATAACCTGTGACCCACTGTCAAACAGAGCTCTCACATAAATATTGCTGCCTGACTGCGTAACTAATTTAACTTGTGCAGTAGGCAGTAGCACCGGAGTCTTAATATTGCAGGTACTTTTAAGCGCCACATTTGTTGAAGCTTGCTGTGCATCAATCCCATGCAGTAGGGAGTTGTGCCCCTGTTTACATTCAGCACACTTAAAATGAAATTTGCATTTGCGCTGTTTGTGCTGCCCTAAACAAATTTTGCATAAATTATTTTTGTTTGCAAATTCTACCCATTGCCCCGGAGCAGCAAGCGAAAAGGCTTCACACTTAAAAAGCTTATGTTCAGATGACTTACAGTATAGGCATACTGGAGCTGGCTGCGCTGTAGTAACAGTATGGCTGGCCATCCGGTTAGCCTGCGGCTTCTTCGAAGAATTGCTGGCTTCCAGGGCTTGAGCGCGTCGTGCTAAATACTCGAGCAGTTCTTTGAT
Source organism: Euclidia mi (assembly GCA_944739405.2). Lineage (NCBI taxonomy): Eukaryota > Metazoa > Arthropoda > Insecta > Lepidoptera > Erebidae > Euclidia > Euclidia mi. The sequence continues at coordinate 38,102,073 of OX123198.2, forward strand.
TGTTGGTTTTACCAGAGGGTTTCGCTCCAATGTGAACGATTGAGGTGTAGCGGGGTCCAGCTTGCGTGAAATAATGCATATTATTACGTTGTCCCAGCCTTCCACCGGCTCCTCTAGGTTTTTAAGGGCCGCAAGGTGCTGTTTAACATCTGAAATGAGACTTCTTAAGTTAGCAGGGGTAGACCGAATGGCTGGTATGTCCATTATTGTGTATATGTGTTCTTGTATTATTGTAGTGTTGTTGTCGTATCTCTCTTTAAGCAATTTAAGAGCTTCCGCGTAACTGTGACCCTGGAGGGGTAGATTGTTGATAAGGGCGTGAGGCTCTCCTCTGAGAAAGCTCTTCAAATAGTATAGCTTTTCAACTGAAGATATGGATTGATCTTTATCAATCATAGCATTAAAAATATTGATGAATTCGTAGTATTCTGTGTATTTTCCCGTAAATGTGGGAATGTTGATGTTAGGCAACTTGATTCGCGAATTATGGTTTGATTGCGATTCCGAGATTTCTGAGGGCGGAATAACATTTTCAAGCACTTTATTGATCTGGGCTACTAAATCAATGTACGTATCCTCGATCTCCCCAGAATTCTCGGAATCTTCTTCATCGATCGATAAAATTTTTACACATAGCCTATTTTACTCTTGGAAGACTTCTTCCAGTCGAGTCTTTTTAGCCTTTAAATTCTCTATTGATAGTAATTGAATGTTACCTTTCAAACTCTTCTTAAGACGCGTTAACGACGCCTTTGTATAACCCCTATTAGCAACGAGGTATTTTAAATCGGTAGGCATTGTGAACACAAATTACACGAGAAACACGACACAAGAACAAAGTGAATGTACACAAAATGGCGAAGTGATTTGACGTGAGATGACGACGCAAACGCTGCTCGCTCGACGGATGTTTTGTTGACGGCAATGGCGACGTTCGGGTGAAGTCGGCCTGACTCGGCTCACGTTTGGCTGCACTCGGCGCAACTCAGCTCACGTTGCGACGTTCTCGTAGCCAAGTTCGGTGCGGATATTCAGATTGGACAGCAGGGCTGCCAACCGCACAATGGTTTGAATTGACGAAAAGACGCGGGCGAATAGGTATGCACACTTGTATAGATGCGCACACACACCCACGTAGAGAATGTGAAGCGATATTTTTGCAGGGACACGATCTTCGTTTTTTTATTGTTTCCACGGGCTCTGATTTCTGCTGTTTTCTGTATTCTTCGGCTGCCGTTAAATATTGCTAGCTTCTAAATAACTAGGACAGCCGTTCGGATCTTGATTTTTTGAGATCTTGAATGCAGACACGCAGATATCCGGCTTCTTGAAGGACCAGTATGGCGGGCACAAGCCACGCCAGGAATGAATTATTTTCGTCAGTAAAAAATTCGTGGCGAGCGGAGGACAGGAAGTTTTACAATGTTGCCAATAAAATTTTTAAATATAAAAATTAATATTTATGTTGTTGCCAACACTTGTTTTCTGCAATCACTATCGATAGCTGATCACTTTCTGTAAGTCATTTGTTTTGTAGATGTTCATTTGTTTTGTAGGCGTTCATTTGTTTTGTAGACGTTCATTTGTTTTACACCTTAAACAAATGAACGTCTACAAAACATATTCATTCGGATATTATATGAGCGCGATGTCGTGACACTACGGATCATTCCCAGTAGTTCTATTGAATACCCTTGTAAAAACATACATAGAACTAGACTGGGATATTTCCTATTACTTATCCCATTAGTTCTATTCTCCTCATCAAGTTGTGCTAATAGAATTAGGACAGTTCTATCATAGAACTGTTCAATAAGGGCTACTGGGAATGATAATCAACCCACAAAATAGTAGAACTTGAAATTCACGAACTGAAATTAATAAACTTATTACACAACAATATTATCTGGGAGTACGGTTAAGCTTTGAAAGACCCAGCATACCCCGAGGGGTACTGCCGGGGGTACGGTGGGTCGGCAGCAAAAACTGTGCATAGTTGTTTAATACTAAAAGGAGCAAAACAAGAACAAGTGAATGGACTTTGATCATCCGTCAATGTTTGTAACTTGCGTATGATTTTGTATTTCTATAATAATAATATATTGTGTTGGTTCAGCCTCAAATCACTTTTATAACTTGACAAAAACACACATCAGTATTTTATTGTATATATGTATATACAATAAAATACTGATGTGAGTGTGTGACGGATATGTATATATATATATATATATATGTCCCATCTGGATACTTTGTTTTTTAGTCACTGAACACGCACAATACTGCTTCTCTTTTACACTCGCTAAATGCCAATTTTTTTATTCACTCTATTATTTGTGATACTGAATTTATTATAAATTGTAAATAAAACGTTGTAATATTGTAATACTCATGAATGGGAAGTGATTCCATAACTTTTAGTCATTTTCCTACTATAGTTTGTGCAAAATCTCGTTACACACGACGGCATTTTCAAATGTAACGTACACACACGCGAGTAAAAGAGCGAGCGCTTCCGACCGCAGCGCGTACGCGACTACCAGTATAAGTGTATAATCTACATATGTACGCGACTAAAGCCAAATGAGACATTTAGCCTGTTTTTAATGTGCCACTTTTGAACTTCGCATAACTCATCTACGGTTTTTTTTACGCTGCGCTGTGGCACACGCACACATGAAATCCCCCCCTCCCCTCACGCCGCTCACTCGCTGACGCCACCGCCGTGTTTTTGATTTTGCGGGGGGTGAGGTCGAGCTACGCACTGTACTGCAACCTCGCCTTAATGTGTTTACAATGAATAATTTGTAAGTGAAACAAATCTATCGACAACATGAATGTGTTTGCGGTTGTCCAATATAAAATTACTGTTGTTATTATAATTGAATGACACTGTAAATCTATGTATCAATCATGTGATAAGAATTTATTTATCACTATCAAATGGTTTATGAAGCCCAAAGCCAATTTTGGAGATGAATATGGCTAAATAGTAAAAAGAGCACAGTTGAACTCAGCCACTGGTTAGACTTATCGATTGCTTCGCTTTTCTTCGCATTAGATCTTGAGACCAAACACATGGTGCACACCACTGACTTTTTGGAGTTTAGCGGCCCAATACAGGGAATCAGTGCAACTCAACCATTCTAGCGGAATGCCTTTTCAAGTGAATGCTTATGTTTACCATTATTTCACGTGGTTTTATGACCAAGACATTGCAAAAGTCGCACTAAATATAGAGATAATACTTTTTTTTTAAATTTTACGTCCATAGTTGTTATATTGTGATCTAAGTGAATAAATTATTTTGACTTGACTTGGCCTTAAGTAGCGTTACATGTGCCTATGCTATGGAGTCTCGCTATCTCTTTCAATCAATCAGCCTATCGCAGTCTACTGCTGATCATAGACCACTTCCAACATGCTCCACAGTACATGGTCCTCAGCTTTCCGCACCCTGTCCGTCCCGGCCACCTTTTCCAGGTCGTCAGTCCACCTAGTCGGGGGCCGCTCTACCTTACGCTTACCGTGTCGTGGTCTCCACTCTAAGACACGCTTGCCTCATCGGCCATCAGTCCTTCTGCAGTTATGACCAACTTACTGCCAGTTAAGCTTGCTTATTCCATGAGATATGTCAGTAAATTAGATTCTCTTTGTGTTACCGCAATTGGCATCCAATTCTTGGACTAGCAAATCTTGGATTCCTAGGCTAAAATCGTCGATGTCACCTGAGATGATAATGGAAATTTTAAGTAAAATACATATTATGTACAAGGCATCGACGGCGTAGGGGAGATACCAAAAGACTGTCATGCAGAGGGTATCGGGTTCGAATTCGCGGAGCACACTATTGACTTTCTTGGGGAACACGAGCTGTCGTAAAATTTTTACACTAAGTCGTATTTAAAAGCTTGTTCTCTAGATACTCACAAAATGCAGTACGTTTGTACTAAATAAAAACTCGTACCCTAGTTGTGTGCAATTTTCATGGATGATCTCTTTTTATCTGATCGGAAAGCATTGTTCTCTCATGAATTGTTATTGTTCAATACTTTTAACTGCCTTTGCACCTTCATACAATTGCCCGTCTTTAAGTACCTAGAGTGCTCCTAGATTGTGTTGAAAAGCACCCTTTTGCCATCCATTCCGATTCTTATTCTTCTTTTTCAGTTCGTATCAGCTGTTCGTGTCAATTTTTATAAGACATATAATATATTCTACCACATCCACACAACACCATCTAGTCCCAAACTAAGCAGAGCTTGTACTATGGGTACTAGATAATGGATAAACATACATATATACTTTTTTTTGTAAATACATACATATTATACATAGAAACACCCAGACCAAGACAAACAGCCATGTTCATGCACACAAATGTTTGACTTGAGCGGGAATCGAACCCACGACCATCGGCGTGGCAGTCGCTTACACTCCCGCTGCGCCAACCGGTCGTCTATATCAAAGTGGATAAGATTTTTTTATCTTGAAAGTGATTCATTTAATGTCATCTTAATATATAAAATCCTTGCGTTACTGACTGACTAACAGACACGCTACAACCAAAACTATTGGGCGCAGGAAGCTGAAATTTGGCATGTATGTTCCTTGGGGACCGTAAGGGTACACTAAGAAGGGATTTCCTGAAATTCCCACGGGATCACCCAAAAAGGGTAAATTTAAAAAAATGCAGGCGTAGCTGCTGGCGTCCTCTAGTCTTTTAATAAAATTATATTTGTAACACATTCACTTGTTACATTTTACGACTTATTACATAGGATAGTTGCCAATTAGAATCAAATACAGCATTTGTTTACCATATTCTTAGCCAGATTACTAAAGATGCAATATTATAAAAATCCTATTTGCACAACAACATGCCTTATTTACGTAAGGCTATGACTTTGTAATTACACTAGGTAGCAATTGCAATAGGTAGCCCTATAAATCTAACTTTCAGTGCCCTCAGGATTCCTGGCCAATAGCAAGTACCCTGTAGGTTTTAATGGTTAGTCAGTGCGCCAGTTAGGGCGAAAGGTAAAAGGTAATATCTTTTTAATGCATTGAGTTTGAAACCTTAATATTTTATCAAATTACGAGTAATTTAAACTTGATATCTTTAGTCCTCCCCGAGGCTACAATGGATAGTTTTTATGACACATTCTGTTTTAATAGATTTGTATTGTTTTATGCCAAATTTCAAGATTCTAGATCGACTGGTAGTAGGTTTTGATTCTATTGCAGGGAGTTGTGAGTTTGAATATATGCTTAAATTGCTGTTTCTGTTGATTGCGTTGACATAGAAGTTTGATTTTATTACAGCTTCACGGTGTTATAGACCTTAGTATTTGATATGAATTTCAATTCAATAACTGTACGCGTTCACGAGGAAAGAGATAGTAACTTTAAAATTTTTAGAAATGGTTTTATTATAGGTATGATGTAACTAAAAATTAACATATTGGAATTTTTTCCTTAATCTGTGCTAAAAAAGTTGCCTCGTACGAAATTTCAAGATCTAAGTTCACGGGAAGTACCCTGTAGGTTTTGATTCACTTGTGAGATTCGAAAATTTTAAAAAACTATATGTATGTGAATACCGTATAAAACATTCGGTAGTTTTTGTCACGATGGACGAAATTAGGACTTCGTTTCAATAAGTACAAATACGTACTTTTCATTGAGTAGGTATGATGTATTTTAAGCTATTATTGTAAAATAATAACTTAAAAGGGCATAATAACTTAAGGCAGCGATAGCCTAGTGAAGGTACCAACAGATTGCCATGCAGAGGGTATCTGGCTCGAATCCACGGCACTCACTAATGACTTTTCGAAGTTATGTGCGTATTGAATTGTTAATCATCTCTTGTCACGTGCCTCGGAGAGCACGTTAAGATAGATAGATAGATAATGTTCTTTATTGTACACCAAAATAAAGTACATTTCTAAAGTATCTTAAAACTACAATTTATGTACAATCGGCGGCCTTATCGCCAAGGGCGATTTCTTCCAGGCAACCTAAGGATGGACAGAAATGATATTAGATGTTTTGTGACGATGGTGTAGCTATATGTAACTAAATCTTTAACCAAAGATTTCAATAACATACTAAAATACACATATACAATTATTAATTATACATATATATATATATATATATATATATATATATATATATATATAAGCCGTCGGTCCCGATTATGTTCGTTATAAGACGTAAAATTATTAAAGAAGATACTAGTCTTCGTCCTAAGACCACAAACATTTTGATAGCATATTTTCATCTCACGGGATCGCTGTCGACACTTGATAGTTGTTCTTAGCACGAAAGTTCTGCCGCCATGGCTTAACACATGTGCCCTCCTGCACGTAATATAGTTGAGAGGCGAAGATACTTGCACCTATATTACGTGCAGGCGGGCACCACAGTCGAGCAAGTACGCGACTATCTTAAGTCAATATGTGGCAGTGACGAATTCACTGTTGAAAAACTGAAATCTCGTGGCCACTACGCTTCCTTTAGCCTTGGAGTACCATTGAAATATGCCGAAAATATAATGTCTTCAGATAACTGGGCTAAAGACATATGTGTTAAGCCATGGTGGCAGAACTTTCGTGCTAAGAACAACTATCAAGTGTCGACCGCGATCCCGTGAGATGAAAATATCGCACCCTTAGTAATATAAGGGCACAATCCAAAAAAGTAGATTTTTGGGAAATCGCGTTTCAAGATTCTGGATTCCACCATTACAGCAATTTTTTAGAATAACTTCCTTATTATTTAAGTTATAAATGTGAAATTAGGCAGATTTGTTCTTCTATAAATGCACTATATATAGCAATTTAAAAAATAATAATGTGTATATATTCTATAAATTACAAGTAATAGAAAAAATCCCTTTTGACTTAGGCCCATATAGTACCAAAATCATAACAGAAATATGGAGCTATTTCATTTTGATCCCATATATTATTAAAGTCCCTATTATAGTTTAGTTCTTAATTATAGTTAGTAATGTATATTACCAAACCAAACCGTAATCTAAATCTTTTGTTTCTGTTTTATAAATAAAATATCAGGTAAAATGAAAGTAATAGTTTAATAAAATCAGTGTAGAATGTAACAATAATCTTAAAATTATGAATTCTAATAAACAATTAAACATAATGTCTTCGTGTCTTAGTTCGCAACAAAAGGTATGGTTGAAATTGATATTTTTTCGGTGATGACAAATTGTTATTATTAGCTAATAAAAATGAAAAAAATATCTAATATCAATAGATTCTTAGAAACGGCATGTTAAAAATACTTAACATTGCGAAGCGGACGGTAGTTAAGTGGAAAAAACAATGTTATGTATTATTAACATTGCGAAATACACAGTCAATGAAAAATTAAAAAACAAACTGTTTATTTATATTCTATTTATTGTTAAAGTAATAAAAAAAATGAAATTAGTGACAAATTATTAAAACAAGTAGTGATAATATAATATGCCTACTATATTATGTCGGATAGCGTCAGATTTTTATCGTTTCGATAAAAGTTCATAATAAATCATGATTTTTAATATGTGAATATTTTTTTATACGTAAGGGACTTTATTGTACTGAACAAAATCTTTCTGTACATAATCCATGCATTGTTTACGCAAATGTCTAAGAGCTGGAAAAACAATGCCATGTACCATTTTTTTGTTTTATAAATGGAGCGATAAAGGGAGATAAGCATATCACACAAATCTACCCTCCCATATCGTAGTTATAATGTTTGACTATCTGTGGACATGAATCGTCAACCTTGGCTTCAAAGGGTACAAATCCACATACGCTGGCCAAAATCACACTTTTGTTATCATGCCATTTTACGACACACGGTTTGTTCTCATAATCAACTAGGTATTTGTTTGCTTGAACCTCTACCCTTCTTTACAATACTTTATCACCTGGTAGTTTAATTTGTCATTCTCTTAAACGATTTGATCTAATTGTGCCCAAGGAAAAGATATCATAATCTTGACGTAACATGTGGATCAGCTCAAGTGATGAGAAAAAGTTGTCGAAGTACACAACCGCCGGCTTATTTTGTATAGGTAAGTACTCTGGCAAAGAACTATTACCACTTTTGCACCAACACCTAAAGATTTTTTATATTTTATAAAAGAATGATATCTAATCGTTCTTTGCCAGCGTAGGGAATAAAATCATACACGCAGGCAGAAATAAAAGCCCTAACAAACATTTCAAAAGCTCCATTTCTTTGCCAAATATTGACGCCTGTTTCCAGCTGTTGAACCTTTATAGGGCACCATCATTTCGTCGATATTATAGCGATGTTCTTCTGTACTGAGGCAGTTTCTACGTACACCATCTAAAATAGATCGTACTTTAAAATAACGATCTCCATTCTGTTGAGAATTATCAACGGAGTACAAATACTGACGAATTTGATCATATCGCTTTAAACTCTTAACATCTGCGATTAGGTTATAGCGTAGATTCTTATTCCAGTAATCCCGATAGCACGGCTTCTTAACGACACCCATCAAAATATTAATTGCAACAAAATCCAATAATTCTTCCGGAGCAACATTGATGCATTTTAGATTTCGTTGTACAGAATATAAATTCGTGTTTAGTATAATTATATCAATAATATCTTCACTGAAGGAATCATAGAAGTAATCTGACGGAGACTTCAATTCAGATCCGAATTGCGTTAAGGTTATTGGTTATTGGTCATCCAGTACTGCTTTATATATAAATTTGACAATTTCCCATCTGAAATTCAGTGGTTTTCTCACAAATTGTTTTTTTTGTTTGTTTGTAGTGTGGGTTTAGTTCTTAATCTGCTTTTGGAACGGGTTTTCCTGGGGATATTAGAAGCTGCAGTACTTTATTGATAACGCAAGCAAATGCTGCGGTGGATTGTGAGTAACGAGGACTTCGCATATAGCTGGAGTGGATGGTAGCAATTCGTCTGGCAAAAGTTCATCATCTTAAGATATTCAGTCGCTCAAATAAAGAATTTAAAGAGCGGGGTGTGGAACTATGTTCTGTATCTTCTGTTCCTTTTTTTCCTCGTCTTCGGATGTACTGGATTGGCGGAAGAATCTTCTTGTGGTGGCACAAGTACTAAAATCTTTCTCACACGTTCTAATCGGATGTTGGGCTGAAAAAAATAAAGTAAAATTCATGCAAACACCCCAAGCACCAAATAAATAATTTAGAATGTCAAAAAATATATATTCAGTTTTGAAAAAAGAAATAAAACTTTATGTCATACAAGGTAAAGTTCAAGTTCCAAGTGCAAAGAAAGGTGTCGAATTAAAAAATATATTGAATTTTTCATGTAAATAAGGGCTGAAAACAAATTGTGTCAACAAACACAAAACAATTTACGTACTATAACGAACCAATAAGATATGATTCCATAAAACATTTTTACTTTTTTGCAATATACCGATCTATTATGAATAAGGCCCAATTATTTATTACATTTTGCGTGATATATCGGCACAACTACAATTTTTTCTTTATAATACAAAATTATAAAATCAAAACTCACAAGGATTTTCGTCATAGAAGGGCACAAACACGAATCGCACAACGTTTGAACAGTCCGCCTCCGACAAGTACGGAAACGTTACGGTTTGCGACCTTATAGCAGTAAGAGCGGGGAACGGGCGGAGAGAGTGTGAGAGGGACACAAGTATATCTACCGAGTCATTATTGTCCTTTTTCTCTTTCTGTCAGCGCTAACCGGTAGTGCATTTCATTTTGTGCCCTTAGCATTCAAAATCAGAGTTTACAAAAATTTTGACTTGATCCCTTATATTACTGAGGGTGCGATATGCTATCAAAATGTTCGTGGTCTTAGGACTAAGACTAGTATCTTCCTTAATAATGTTACGCAAAGTGAATATGATATGAATAGCATTAACTGAGACTTTTCTTACGAGCTCCGTGTTAGACAGTGCACTTTTCCCTCCGGGCTCTTATGTGATATGTAAAGATAGATCAGGTGACTGTAGATGGGGAGGAGTTTTGTTCGCATTTCGTGATTATTATGTAAAAATAGTTATGGACATTGATGGTATGACTGATGGCAAAGAAATAATATTTGCTATTGTGTCATATAAAAATGTAAAAATATTATGTTGTGTCGTGTATTTGCCTCTTAACTATAAAGATGATCAGTATTTGATTGTTTTGACATGTATAGAAAATGTAGTTTTATCTTCGCGCTCTCCTACAGCAGCTACCCTACATGCTTGTCTGGCAAGGGGTTGGAACTATCAAAAGTGTCTGGCTAATGAGGAAATATCATCTACTTATTACCCAAGTATTATATATTAAAATCAGCTTTTATACTTTAACGTAAGTAAAATTATAATTTCAAGAACATTAAGGGTGTCTGGCAAGAGGTTGCCACAATTTTAAGTGTCTGGCAATGAATAACGTGATTTTTAATGATATTCTGAAGGTAATACCGAAAAATTGGACTATATTATTTGATGTATTTAGATCGGTATTTTAGACACCTTTAGCACCGTGTACCTGCCAAAGCCACTATAACCCAAACTCCATAATGGTCCATCGTTCTAACCTGTGTTGGGAGCATCCGTTGACAAACTTTCAGCTTTTATAAAATAACGTAGGTCTGGGGTTCACGGGCTCTTAGACTATAATGAAATAATACAGTTGGCTACTGTTTCACGTGTCTATGTGTTTTCACATGTTCTTATATAAAATGTAGTGTATACGTACATATGTGTTTGCAAAAACGTTAGCGAATTTATGTACTAGAATTTCGGCTCAACGTTGCATTTCAATACGGTCTTGTTTTTGAAGCTTCTGCTGTAAAAACTAACTCGTATTGAAGGGAATATGTATGTATATTTAAAGTAAACTGTCTTACTTTTGTAAGCCGTTTCTTTTAATAGTTTGTTAGCGAAAACATACTGCAGGCGCTCTTCAGATAAAACCATCCAAATCCGGAATGGTTTAATTAGATGTGGTATGTAGGCCTTCTTAAATATTATGTAATAAAAATTGTCATCACCCAAACCTTAGAGTACCGTTCACCCACGCGGGTTCTTCAAGCATTTTCCAATAAAAATACAAAATAAAAAAACTATACAGGCTGTCACAAGACCCATCACCAATCCGCAGTCTTTTTATTTATTTTTTGTTTTACGAGGTGGATAATCCCTTCGGATCTCCGATTCTTGGGGAAATGAGAGCCGGAGTATGCGGTGTTACCACTAAAAACCACCTCGACTTTCTGATGTAGCCATGTGTCGGTGGGTCGGGTATCGCCGAAGCATTCGTCGCAGCCCCTCGACGGGTATTGGTCCGCCAGATGGTCAGGCGGGCCCTGAACAAAACCCCCTTGGCGGTGGACGAAGGTGTTAGGCTCCGCCGCCAAAACACGCAGCGGCCGCAGAGGATAGGGAGGATGGCAACGCAACACCGCATCTCCTCTTCCTCTGAGGCCCCACCGCGACGCTACAATGGTACGCCCCTATTTGGTCGCGGGAGATAGGGCGCGCGGCAACGCAACACCGACACGCCTCTCCTCCCGCGACTGCACCCGACTGCGAGGGACAGACAGAACTGTCCCCCGCACCCGCACTTTGGACGCATCCTACGCAGGCCTCACTCAAGCCCACGTGGAGCGTCCGTGGTTTTGAGGTGTACCTCAAACCCACGGTTACTGAGCCCCCCACCACGACAAGGTGGAGATCCCACGGGGGGAGGACCAACCCGAAGTCTTCTCGTTGTGGACATCATGCCAAGTCATACAACTAAAAATAATACCTGGGAAACGGTTTTTTTAATGTTTTCACATTTTTTAAACCGCAAATAAAAGCGCGCGTGTGCAATGGCCGAAATACCTACTTATTCATGGTTATAGGTCATCTAAAGAACATATATGGGGTAAATGCATTGATTTTGTACCGAATTAGAAAATTCCATACTAACTTTGAGCCTCAATATCTCCTGAACGAGTAATTTCCCGGGCATGGTGCCGAAGTAAAAAATGTTCGTAGTGATTGGTACAACATGGGATTTCAGTTTTCGTTAAGGGTCTTTTTACACCCTGTATACGTGTAAGCCTGTAGGCGTAGGCTTATTACTACATTATTTAACACCCACTACTCTGGTGATAGTAATTCGATTGTAAAGATATTATTAGCGTTGCCGATACGACAGTTTTGGTGGGCGCATTGTTGTAGGATCGTTAGTATTAGAAAACTAATATTTAACCAAATCTGAGCAGTCTGACCCGATTAAAAAAGTAGTATATATTTATAGAAACATATAAATTAAGAAAATTAATGATTTTTTTTTAATTCCAATCGTATGGTGGATCTTATATGGCAAAATCCGACATTTACTTTTTAAGTTATTCATCATGCTCTCAGCGTTATCCCAGTTTTAATCTGGGGTCCGCTTACTAGTCTAACCGGATTTGGCTGGAACCGCAACCCGAAGGGATAGCGATATTCCATGGTTTAGACTAGTGTCAGTTTATTTAGAAGGTACTGACGCCCTGTAACGACTGGCAAAGATCATCATGACAACCGGGACCGACGGCTTATATATATATATATATATAATTAATAATTGTATATGTGTATTTTAGTATGTTATTGAAATCTTTGGTTAAAGATTTAGTTACATATAGCTACACCATCGTCACAAAACATCTAATATCATTTCTGTCCATCCTTAGGTTGCCTGGAAGAAATCGCCCTTGGCGATAAGGCCGCCGATTGTACATAAATTGTAGTTTTAAGATACTTTAGAAATGTACTTTATTTTGGTGTACAATAAAGAACATTATCTATCTATCTATCTTAACGTGCTCTCCGAGGCACGTGACAAGAGATGATTAACAATTCAATACGCACATAACTTCGAAAAGTCATTAGTGAGTGCCGTGGATTCGAGCCAGATACCCTCTGCATGGCAATCTGTTGGTACCTTCACTAGGCTATCGCTGCCTTAAGTTATTATGCCCTTTTAAGTTATTATTTTACAATAATAGCTTAAAATACATCATACCTACTCAATGAAAAGTACGTATTTGTACTTATTGAAACGAAGTCCTAATTTCGTCCATCGTGACAAAAACTACCGAATGTTTTATACGGTATTCACATACATATAGTGTGATTTCTGAGGGAGGTTACGGGCGAAGTCTAGTAGGTAAATGATATCAATACACATAAATAAAATTGGAGTGTCTGTTTGTAATATAAACATAACCGCTTTTTACTAAATGCATATGTATGGATATAAGATACATATACCGAAATGTCATTTTTTACAATTTTTGTCGGTCTGTCTGTCGGTCTGTCTGTCTGTCTGTTTGTTTGCGTTAATATCTGGAACGGCTGGACCGATTTTGACGGGACGTTCACTGGCGGATGGCTGATGTACCAAGAAGTAACTTAGGCTATAAATTAACCGGGTACGCGAAGTTGTTCCCTCAGGACGCGGGTGAAACCGCGGGAAACAGCTAGTATATTAATAAAATTCTTAATAAGTAAACCATTGACATACGTTAGTACATATTATATGTATATCGATGGTATAAACACTGGTCTTGTAAATTTTACCTCACTACAGACTGTCGTGTTTAAAAAACATTCAAAACTAATCACATAATTTGAAAAAATATTATTATCATATCGCATGTGTTAGGTACTAAATATCAGATGCCTGACCTTTAAAAGAATGGAGTTATTAAAAGTAAAGGTCGTGTAAATGAAGTAAATATAAACATGAGTAGAAACGTAGTAAGTATTATCTTTGTTTACTTCAGAGATTATCTCGTTTTCTGATGTTTATAAACATAAACTTAAGGAGGTACATTAAGGCTCGCTATACAACTATGCACATAGTTTTTTTTTACTACGCTGAGTAAGATGAAACTTATCGGGCTCTCAATGACTAGTTCAATGTAAATGAGCAAGCAGGAAAGCGCTATTATCTTAAGCATAGATTGCGTCAATACTTGGTCTGAACATAGACGTAAGTTACTGTACGAGGCTAATGAGCCGAGCTTATACAGTAACATACAATCTTAAACGTACTGACTACATATAATGGTATGTAGTCCGTATGTTTAAGTAATTCAAAATAATTATATTACACTGATTTGCATGTAGGTACGAATAGAAACCTTGCTGATTTAATTAAGAATGGACGTTATATACCGTAAAGTAAATCTCTCTCACAGAGTACTACCGTAAGTAACAGCAAAGTAAATCCCTCAGTTTTGTGTGTACATAGTATTTATTTTTGTGAGTTCTTCGGTATGTCATGTATGTTTTACCGGTATGTCAGGGCTTCCATTGGGCTTTCTCGTATAATTTATTGAGTACCTCCGTAGTAAATAGAAATACTGTGTCGCTACGGATTTTTTAAAACACTCAAAAAACGAACAAAATGTAGACCCAGACTGGAAACGACAATTTCTAGATCACATAAAGTATTGATCACACAAAACCACCAACAGCGCACTATTCATCACGGTGAGGTGACCGCTAAAACCACGCCATATGTGCAGTCAACGCCTATGTGACAAGGTTGACAACTTAAAAACTATACTTAAAATATTCAAAAATAATATAAAAAATACTCACAGAATATCGAGCGGCAAAGACTGCGAGCAACTCCTATAGGTTGCTTCTTGCCTGTGCTTCGTCGGCAGGTAGTGACTCATCTGCGCACGAGTCTCCATGCGGCTCCCATAATATACTAACACAATATCACAATGCCTACGCCGTCTTGTCGTCAACCATATCTCACAATGCCATTTTCTTAGTGTAACACGCTAGCAGCCCGAAGGCTGTATCATTTTCTTTTCGTGCATAGATTTATTTGAATCTGTAAGAAATATTTGTGAATAGAAATTATTAGTTATTATATTGTAGATTGTAATGAGTTCATTTAATCAAAGTACTTTTACGCGCTTTGTGTTTGTGGTTTTTTTTTTATAAAAAATTCCCTCATATCCAATTACGGATTGTTTTCTTACACATGTGTAGGCACTACAACTGACGCAATACGAATATCTTCAATATTAAATGCGCGAAAGT
The DNA here is from genome assembly GCA_944739405.2 of Euclidia mi. NCBI lineage: Eukaryota > Metazoa > Arthropoda > Insecta > Lepidoptera > Erebidae > Euclidia > Euclidia mi. Next base: position 38,117,194 of record OX123198.2, read on the forward strand.
ACTTTAGTACAGTCAGTAACATCTATGTAAAACAATATTACATAATAAACAATAATTATCAATAACAATAATAGTCATTTTTAACTGTGAATCATTATTTCTGGCATCTACGCTCTTTGAGTTACGCGAATGTTGACGGAACTCATAAAACAATCCACAACTAGAGTTAATTGCCACTCAAACAAAGCTTAAACAAGTGACATACCATATTACGTGACCTTTTAGCGTCCTCCTACACCTGCAACAACGAGAAACAAAACGTGAAAATTACACTAGGTACTACACGTATGTATAAATTAGTATTGAGTTTCACAAAGGGCAAGAAACACGAGGGTAGGTTGCGTAGGTGGTCAGAAAATCACAGCTGCTTCCAAATTCACGGGGTCTGACACGAAATGTTGGCTTACTTTGCGACGGTTTACGATGAGTCGTAAAATAAGTTCATTTTACACGTTTTTACCTTTGTTGTACAGGCAATACAACATGCGTCCCACTGAGACGGAGTGTAGGCCGCCTACATTTTAGATACGGTTGGACATAATATTGCAGGGAAGTGTCTGTATTTTTCATTTAAGAATTATTTCTGAATGCATGTATATGGGTGTGAAGACAAAATAGAGATTTGGTAATAGGCGGCAAACGAGCAGACGGATTGCCTGATGGTAAGCAATTACATTATTATGTCGTCCATTCACAACGGATTGAAAGCATACAACGAGCATTTACCAGGAGTATTTCGTTCCCATGTAGTGGTTTCTCACACAGAAATCCATATGACCGGCGGCTATCCAAATTTCGAATGACTACTCTTTATAATCGAAGACGAGTACAGGATCTCTGTTTCCTCCACAAATTAATAAATAATAAAGTTCAGTGCGATCATTTATTAGAAAAAGTATCCTTGGCTGTTCCTCACTTATACCCTAGGCATAAAATCAATAAAAAATTTCATACACCATTTTCCAGAACTAATCTTGGGCGCCAGTCACCAATAAACAGAATTCTTAATCAGTACAATAGTATACAGACGCGGAATTCGAGCATTGACATCTTTTGTGATACGTTTCCCAAATTCAAAACGCAACTAAAAAAAATGTTTTGTGGCAACTAGCACTTTAAATTTGAATTGTATTTATTGAATTTATGTATATCCACTGTAGTTAAGATTACTTTTAAGATTATTTTTTAATTTAGTTTATGATTAGTTTTAATTTATGTTATATTGCTATTTTTTAAGCTAAGCATTTGTTGTAAGTGTTATGTACACCATAAGTGTCACACATATCGGAAGTGAGACTTTATAAGAACTTTATTGTACAATGTATGGATATGTGTGATGTGGATGTGCTTAATAAATAAATAAATAAATAAATTACCGACGCCTATGGACACAAGCAACACCACAGGAGTCACAAGTGCGTTGCCGCCCCTTGGGGTTGGGAAAAGGGATAGGATGAGGAGTGGGATCAGGGCGAAGGAATAGGGGATAGGGCCTCCGGCACTCTCACTCACCGAACGAAACGCAAAAGTTTATGTACAGTTACTTTACCTCGATTTTCTGTGAGAGGGTAGTGCTTCCCCGGTCGAGCCGGCCCATTCATGCTGAAATCAGCAAAGCTCTACTACCAATAAGAAGAGTTAGATTTAGATTTAGAAGAGTTAGATTTAGGGACCAGTTCTTCTGTGTATATTGTTATGTTAATAATAGTGCGTGTGTGCGTGTGGGAACACAAGCTCTGCTACCCATAACAAAAGATAAATCTTAGCATGGGTAGCAATATAATTCTTGTATAAGAAATTTTTTACTTTTCATTTCTAGCAAATGCTACGTGTGTTTTTGTGAATTGAACATTTCTTTTTGTTACTGATTGTCTGATATTAAATCGAATCGAATTACAACTGAGGCATAAAACGTTTCTGAATCTAAAGCCCAAGCGCCTGCCGTCTAACCTCACTACCCATAGATATTCTATTACTAAGACCAGCGCGACCACGTCAGTTTAACAATAATATAACACAACACAACAATTTGTTGCCATACAGACACTAATGTTTATGACAGCCTAGACTGCAACTACTGAAAGCCTAACACTGAGGTACAGAGGAAGCGACAATAAACAATTGAATACGCATATAACTGTGCGAAGTCAGTGGTGTACGTAATGAGTTAGAGCCCGAGAGCCTATTGACAATAGGTATATTTTTCTCCACTGAGCTGTCGCAGCTCACATTCTTTTAGATATTCCTTTATTATATACCTGTATTTTATTATGGAACCACATATTTCGAGCCCATCCTTCATCTCTTGGGACGGACAAAAAAGTATATTTGGCTCTTGCCTTGTATTCAGACCACGACCACGACTTAACGCGGTCCGTCGACGGGAGTACGGGAGTACTGGTGAGTACACTTTGCCACTGCGTCACGAGAAGCTCTGGGACGCAGGAATTATAAATCTACTTTGCTATAACGCAGTGATTACTACGAGCATCCAATAGTCGACCATACCTAATACAAATACACCCTAGTTTCAAGTATTATTCGATATTTTTAACTTATACCGATATTACCTTGTTTACAATATATAATTAATTAATAATAGATACTACTTCACAAGAAGCTAATCACACATCAAAACCAATATCATGAATCAGTAAATAAATTGAATAATTATGCTGAATATTTCAAAGCCACAAACATTACGAGAAATTACTTGTTGAACGCCGCGTAATTGGGTAATTGCGTAATCGCGTAATTGCACATTTGACACATATAACTATAAGTTATATGTGTCAAATGTGTTTGAATTATGCATATATTACTACTAATAATATCGATTCACTTTCCAGGGTGATGTGACGCGCGAAAACAAATGTAATTATGAACAGACGTGCGATTCGACGCGAAAGCGATTTCGGATTTAGTCGGTCAAATGTCAATTACCTACTGAATTCGGCAAGTTGAGCCGAATTCGCTGTAAGGCTGTATCTATAGGTGAGTTTGTGTGTGTGAATAGGTTTATTTGTTCGCGTGGTTTGTATATTTGTATTTTGTGATTAGTAGTAAGTAGGTGACTTAATATGAATACTCACGGCAAATATTTTACTGTCAGCTACTTATCAACGAATAAGACTCGATTGCTTAAACTTATTTTTATGCTCGAATATGAATATTGTGATTGAGTCTTATTGTGGGCTACATATGTAATGAAACGCAATCAAACATTGCACGGGGCCCAACATCCACTAGAATCAATTAATGAACTGAACTGTGTACTAATTTAGTAAAAAGTTGAACACAATTATTGCTATTAAGTTAGAGTCCTATTATATAAGCTTACACAGATTTCTCTCTTTATGTAGATAATATGCTGTAAGACTGATTACCTTTGCGAAGACAACACAGGGTTTATAACGGAACGTAAAAATAAGAAAGACATTTATTTGATTTTTAAACAGCCTGGTATTATAACTTGCACAAAACACGCCAGCCGTATTACAACTATCGATATAGCTATCTATATAATTCCATAGCAGCGCCTACCACCATCGTAATTTGTACCCAACGATGGAGATTTCAACTACAGATTACTTAAAAATGAAATTGCTTGAACATTAAAACTGAAATATAAAGCGGCATGTTTATACATGGCACTTATTTATACGTAAACGGTTCAACGGTTCTTTAATTTGTGTAGTAAAACGAAACTGTTTTTCTTTTGCCAATGTATTACAATATTTCAAGCTTGATTACAGAGGAACGCTAATGATAGGTTGGTTAAAATCAGATGAGAAAAGAGTATCAAACAAGTTAAATTTTTACACCTATTGCAAAAACTTTTGAAGTAAAATTTCCTTCCATTACTTTTGAATACATGGAAGATTTCATTAAAGATTTCATTAAAAGCCTTCCTTAGGTAGAAAACCATTTTAAGAGCATTTTATACCATATGATGTTTTCATTGCAGCTGGCAGTCTTTGATTTTGAAACTAAGTGTGCTAATTATAAAGAAACATGGCCAGGACATCTTTGTCATCATATGTTCTTTCGTGTAGAATGCGTACTTTCTATATTTAAGTGTTCTTAGAAAACTTGACTCATTAAGACTTCACTTTAGTCGCAACAAATTTAACTCATTGTATACGTCTGTGTAAAATGATATCTGGGAATTATTAAGTGACCCAGTATGACATTTATAAAAATGCGTACACATTGGATTGATATAGGTGGTAAAGAGTCAGTGGGCCACCGAATAACAGCCATTACCGTTGATGTTATTGACAAATTGATATGGTTACGTTCTAGAAGTATTGTGGGTCTTCTTTGCCTGGCCTTTTCCCATTTTATTTGGGGTCGGCCCTCCGTGTCATGCGTCTCCAGGTAGCTCGGTCCTGGGTCGTCTCTTTGTTGACTTGGGCTTCTTTGAGGTTCTTATTTACTACGGACATCCATGTGATCGGGGGTCTTCCTCGTCCTCGGGGTTTGGTTTCGATGTCCAGCACTTTCCTGGTCATGTGGTCGGATGGTCGCCTCATAACGTGTCCGTACCACCGCAGACGGCTCTCCTGTAGTTTATCTGGGATAGGTCTCACTTTGAAGGTGCCTCTTATGTGTGTGTTTCTAACATGATCCAGCCTAGTTACACCACCTGCCCACCTGAGCATCTTCATCTCTGCGCAGTGTAATTGATTTTCATGCTGCTTTTTGAGTGGCCAGCATTCGGCTCCGTATGTCATGGCCGGTCGGACGGCTGCTCTGTATACTCGTCCCTTTATGCGCGCGGGCATTCGGCTGTCGCATAGCACCCCGGACAGTTCTCTCCATTTCATCCACCCGGTATTTATGCGATGGGTGACATCAGTGTCTATTGACCCATCTTTACTGATGACTGACCCTAGGTACTTGAAATGGTCCACTTCATTTAGCTGGGTGTCCTGCAGACAGATGGTGTGCTTGCTGTTGACGCCACTAAAGTTGCAATGCATGTACTCGGTCTTCTCTCTACTTATTCGTAGACCTGATTTTTCCAAAGCTACCCTCCACTTCTCTAATATTTGCTGAAGGTTGTTCACATCTTCGCTGATGATGACGACGTCGTCCGCATATAGGATATCCCATGGCGGTGCACGTTGCAGATTTGAGGTGAGATGGTTCATAACGATATTAAATAGCAGAGGGCTGAGTGCGGAACCTTGGTGCACACCAACCTTTACATCAAATTCATCGCTTGTTCCAGCCGGACTTCGTACTTTGGTTGATACTTGGTGGTACATATCTTTGACAGTCATTATGTAATGCTCGGGAACACTCTGGGCCCTTAGAGCGTGCCAAATTAATTCTCTCGGTACCCGGTCGAAAGCCTTTTCTAGGTCGATGAATATCATGTGCAGGTCTGTTTTGTTGTCTCTGTGCTTTTCAAGTAGTGTTCTGACCGAATGTATGGCATCAGTGGTGGATCTACCGGCGACGAATCCGCATTGGTTTTCAGTGACGCTAGTTATTTCAAGAAGCCTTTTGTTGATGACTCTTTCCCATATTTTGAAGGAATGTGAGATCAGCTTTATAGCTCTGTAGTTGCCGCAGAGTCTTATGTCACCTTTATTTTTATAGAAAGGGATAAGAAAGCTCTTTCGCCATTCGTCGGGAATTCCATCAGCCAGGATCTTGTTGAAGAGTTTCGTCAAGAACAGTACGCGGGTGTCTACTATACGCTTCCAGAATTCAGCAGGGATATCATCAGGGCCAGAGGCTTTGTTATTTGCCATTCGTTTGATTGCCATAGTTATCTCTTCAGGTCTTATACAAGGGATAGGGCCTTCTGTAGCAGGGATATCTTGTAGTGCCTCACTAGGGAATACCTCATTTAGCAATTCTGTGTAGTATTCTTTCCAGCGGTCCCTGATGTCTTCGTTTGATGTTAATAGTTGCCCTTGTTTATTTTTGATAAATTTGTTTGTTGCAGTGTCCCTACTACTGTGGTGTTTCCGTTTTGCCAACTTAAAGATTTCGTTGTCATTTGGAGCAGTTTCAAGTTTAGCATACAAATCATCCCTGGTGGTTGCCTTGGCCTGTGCGACGGCTCGCTTAGCGATTTTCTTAGCAATTTTATAAGCCTGGTGGTCAGCATCGTCTTTCGTCTGTTGCCATAATTTGAAGAGTGTTTTCTTAGTTTCTAATTTTTCTCTCACTTCTTCGTTCCACCAGCTGGTATCCTTGTTATAATTGATGGCACCTTTAGATACTCCCAGATATTGTTTTGCTTTTTCACTGCAGTATCGCTGAAAATCTCTCCACATGGCATCAGCTGTATCATCCTGCTGCTCTTGAAGGTATTGTGCGATGTCTTCACACAGTCTGAGACCTTCCTCACCCTCCAATTTATGCCACCGTGTTCTTATGATTTTCTCCTTCTTGACTTTGTAGGTTTTTGGTATTTTGAATTCTGCAACTAGTATTCTATGCTGTGAGGTAAGAGGTTCCCCGGGTATGACTTTGCAGTCTTTGCATGTCTTTAGTTGTTTTCTATCAGTTAGAATGTAGTCTATCTGAGTGCATGCCCCGCCGCTCTTATAGGTTACTAGATGTTCTACAGGTTTTGTGAAAAAAGTGTTTATGATGGCTAGATCGTGTGCCAGTGCCATTTGAAGGATACTCTCTCCCTCCGAATTGATTTTACCATGTCCGAAGTTGCCATGTATTCTCTGGTAAGTGATAGTTTTCTCACCAACGTGACCATTCAAATCGCCGCCGATGAACTTTGGCTCACAGTTTGGTATAGACTGCAGCAGATCACTAATTTCTTCCCAGAAAGATTCCTTTTCCGAATTTGGGTTACCGGACTGGGGGGCGTATGCGCATATGATGTTCATGCACGGTTGATTGTCCAGCGCAAGCTTGATTGACATTAGTCTTTCGCTTATTCTGTTTACTTCAACTACGCGATCTTGAAAGTGTTCGTCTACTGCAATGCCGACTCCATTCTGCGCCCTTGTTCCATGATAAATCAGTTTGTAGTTATACCCGATATTACGTGATTTGGACCCCTTCCACTTCGTCTCCTGGATGCAACAGATGTTGATGCGTCTTCGGTGTAATACTTCGCTGAGTTCTGAGCTGCGTCCTGTCATCGAGCCCACGTTCCAACTCGCTATGCGCATCGTGGGTGTTATCCCGGGTGCTCTGATGACATTTCCGTCGCTTTGGGGGTACGCCCTAGCATTTGCTGCATTTCCATCACCACTATCGTCGCTTGAGGGGGACGCCCTAGTATTGTTTGCCCTTTTCTTATTTGTACGTTTCATGATTTGGAGTTGTGATGATTGGCTTTGTTTTTTACGACCGGTTGCCACCTGACGCCAAGGCTTTCACCCGCTAACGAGTGGGAGCGCCGCCGTTGACCCCGAAGGGTTCTTCCGCCGCCATCTCTTCTGTGAGCCCCAGCCCAGACTCACAGCACTGATGCGGCCTCTGCTCCGAAGATGTCGAAGAAGCCCGATGCAGGGGTTTTATATCGCAGTATCCTTCTGCGGCCTTTTGGTCCGCGGGAGCTATTTTATTTCGCTCCTACCCTCCTGGTTCTACTAACGCAGGACCAGGCGAGCACTCCCCTATCCGCCACCTTGGGGACGCTTTCCCTAGGGGTGAAAGGCTCCCCCGGGAAGCCTTTCAAGGGAAGCTCAGAAGTATTGTGGGTGATATTTATAAAAAACATAACCGTAGGGATTCACGGAAGTTGTACACCGTTAACTCTTTAACTCCGACTTTCTATTGAGAAATTAAAGAATTAGTAGTGTGGCGGCTCACCCACTACTTAGGCAAGTTAACTCGCCCGTTTGAACGAGCCACAGGATCACACCACTACTACGTCACATCGTATGATGTTAGTGCCGCGTGCAAACGCTCAGGCCGTGTGCGTAACTTAGCGCCGCCCCTAACAAGATGGCGACAACCATTCTTTTGTTCACGCCACAGGTAAGCAAGATGGTCGCCTGCGCATCTTTTGTCTTCGCGTCGGCCACCATGTTGTGGTCGTTCTACTCCTGCGCAAAAGTGTCAAGCGCGAACACTATTTAGCGTTATTAATATTAATTATATTTTTGTATAAATACTGCTTGTTTAGAAAATGTAATTACACTTCGCCTTACTTACTCCTTGCGCTAATCTAGCTTAGATCCTTGCTTACTGTTCTTGTTTAGCTTAATATTAATTGCTGTAATTTAATTTAATTTGATTTAATATAAATAGTTGTTAGTTGTTTTCTTGTTTATTTTATTTTTTTCCCTTGCTCAAGAAGTTCTTAGAGTAAATAATTAGTAATAGTTAGTTAGTTAGCTTAGGGTTAGGGAAACATATTGCAGCAAGAAGATAGGCAGCATTCTTGAAGCCTACACTGGTGACCCCGAAAAGAACAGCAGATATGGAGTCAAGAGAACAACAGCAGTCCAGCACATACAAGGACGTGTGCCACGAAGCGTGCAAGGTTGCAGTGAAATCTCCGGTATTCAACCCAGACGACCCAGTACTATGGTTTGCCCAGCTTGAAGGTCAGTTCGTTTTATCCAATATTACAGTGGACAGTACGAAGTTCTACCACGTACTAGCACAACTGGAACCGCAGCATACAGCGGAAGTGAGAGACCTGATCATCACCCCTCCAGCTACTGGTAAATATGACAAGCTGAAGGCTGAGTTGATAAAGAGGTTGTCGGCGTCGCAGGAACGTAAAACTAAGCAACTCCTACAGCACGCAGAGCTACGTGATAGCAAGCCGTCACAATTTTTACGGCACTTACAGAATTTAGCTTGCTCGAATATACCCGACGATTTCATCCGGACCATCTGGGCAAGCAGACTACCCACTAACCTGCAAACCATAGTCGCATCGCAGCCAAATATGTCATTGAACGACATAGCAGAGTTGGCTGATCGGATAAATGACATCGTTCCAGTGAACATTCAAGTAGCTAGTACAAGCACTGGAACGCCAGCAACTTCTGCATCTACAGGTAACGCTTTGAATGTACTTACACAGACAGTGGCTGAATTAACCCGCAAATTAGAAGTGATGAGTACAGAGCTTCGTGAACACCAACGTTCCCGGTCCCAGGACAGAAAACGTTGGCCTCCCAGGCGTTATCGGTCCCGATCTCGATCCCGACCCAAGGATCACCCGTACTGTTGGTACCATTACCGATTCGGCGATCGAGCTACGCGATGCACGCAACCATGTACGTACCAAAAGTCGGGAAACCCCAAAGGCAACCAGTAGTGGCGGAAAGTGGTTGCCCAGCTACAACGAGCCGCCTGTTCATTACGGATCGCAAATCGAAAGTGCAATATCTCGTCGATACGGGTTCAGACCTGTGCGTCTTTCCGCGATCCGCCGTTCGGGAACCTCGAGTGAAGACAAAGTACGAGTTGTTCGCAGCTAATGGGACAGTCATAGCTACCTACGGTGACCTCCCACTGACTTTGGACTTAGGCCTTCGTCGAGCATTCACATTGCGCTTCATTGTCGCCGATGTATCGAAGCCCATCATCGGCGTCGACTTTCTCGGCTATTACAACCTACTTGTCGACGTCCGAAACCAACGTTTAGTAGACGGTATTACAGCACTTACCGTCGCGGCAGTATGTCAGACCACTGCGGAGGACATATCATCAGTGCGCACCATCCACGATGATACACCATACCACCAGCTGCTGAAGAAATTTCCTGAAATAACACGACCAGCTGGCAAATCAGGTAGTCCCAAACATAGTATTGTTCATCATATACGTACTACTCCCGGTCCGCCCGTATCCAGTCGACCACGACGCCTTGATCCAAGACGGCTTAAGGCGGCTAAGTAGGAGTTTGAAGAGATGCTGCAAAACGGCACGGCACGTCGTTCTGAGAGCGCCTAGTCGTCTCCCCTTCACTTAGCTCGCAAGAAGAACGATGGATGGAGACCTTGCGGGGACTACAGGGCTTTAAACGCGCGTACCGTTCCTGACCGGTACCCTGTCAGACACATACAGGACTTTGCGCAACAGCTGACGGGTAGCACCATCTACTCTACGGTCGATTTAGTTAAGGCCTATAACCAATTGCCAGTGGCGGAAGAAGACATACCGAAAACCGCAATTACGACACCTTTTGGCTTATATGAATTCCCGTTCATGACGTTCGGACTTCGTTATGCCGCGCAGACCTTCCAGCGCTTCATGGACGAGGTCTTACGAGGGTTGGACTTCTGCTACGGTTTTTTAGACGACATTCTAATCTTTAGCAGTAGTAGCAAACAACATCTGGAACACCTGCAGCAGTTATTTACAAGACTATCAGATTATGGAGTACTGATAAACACCAACAAATGTATATTTGGTGAATCACAGGTCAGTTTTTTGGGCTATACCGTTTCAGCAGCCGGCATCCAGCCTCTCGAATCCGAAGTACAAGCCATACAAGAGTTCCCGGTACCTAGGACCATAAAGGAACTCAGAAGATTCCTGGGAATGATAAATTTTTATCGCCGGTTTATTCCAGCTGCAGCATCTATGCAGGCACCTTTAAATGAACTGTTAGCAGGTCCTAAGGTCAAAGGCTCGCACCCTGTGGAGATGACTCCAGCAAGAATGGAGGCCTTCAATAACTGTAAGCTTAGTCTTTCGCAAGCAACTCTCTTAGTGCATCCAGATCCACAAGCTGAGTTGAGCATACAGACAGACGCTTCAGATTCAGCAATTGGCGCGGTACTCCAGCAAAGAAAGCAGGAAGAATGGGAACCACTCGCATTCTTTTCAAGAAAACTGAGTCCCTCTCAAACTAAGTACAGCCCTTACGACAGAGAACTCTTAGCGATATACGAGGCGATTAAATATTTCAGGTTCATGGTGGAGGCAAGGACATTCACGGTTATCACAGACCACAAGCCGTTGACATATGCCTTCAAGTCACCTAGAGAAAACTGTTCTCCGCGTCAGTTCCGCTACCTGGACTACATCAGTCAGTTCACCTGCGATATCAAATTCGTAGCAGGCAAAGATAATGTGGTCGCAGATGCTTTATCACGTATTGATGAACTCACTTTGCCCATAGATTACCAGTGCTTGGCCAGTGAACAGCAAAACGACGCAGAGCTGCGAGACTTGATCGAGAACGGTTCTTCCCTGAAGTTGGAAAAAAGGAAGCTGTCTGAATCAGACGTGGAGGTCTACTGTGACGTGTCAGCAGGTCTTCGCCCATACATCACCAGGTCATATCGGAGACAGGTATTCGACACGCTACACAACCTGAGTCACCCGGGAGCCAAAGCAACGGTTCGTTTAGTGACCCAGCAGTATGTATGGCCTGGCATTAGACGGGACTGTCGACAATGGGCCAAGGAGTGTCAGCAATGTCAAAGGAGTAAAGTGTCACGACATACAAAAGCACCATTGACAACTTTTGAAACACCGTCAGCACGATTTCGCCACATCCACCTAGATTTAGTAGGTCCTTTACCAGTTTCCTCTGGCTTCAGGTACTGCCTCACTGTCGTCGACCGAACTACGCGATGGCCTGAGGCGTATCCACTACAGGATATAACAGCTGAGACCTGCGCAGCGGCCCTCACTTCAGGCTGGATCGCGAGGTTCGGCTGTCCCGAGCGCATCACTACAGATCGGGGCAGGCAGTTTGAGTCGCAAACCTTCAAAGAACTCACAGCCTTAGTGGGAGCTGAACACCATCTTACCACCTCTTACCATCCCGCAGCTAACGGCCTAGTGGAGCGACTACATCGCCAGCTCAAGGCCGCCATCACATGCCACCTCCAGCTGGACAGAAGTTCTGCCTTGGGTCCTCCTGGGCATCCGCAGCGCATGGAAGGAAGACCTGCAAGCATCAACAGCCGAACTGATCTACGGTGAAACACTCCGCCTTCCCGGGCAGTTTTTCACCTCAACACCGGATGAGCTGGTGAACCCGAGCAGCTTAGTCAGCAGGCTGCGCTCCCACATCAGCAAGCTAGCCCCGCAACCCACTTCGTGGCACACTGGTACAGGCCGCCAATTCTACGTGCCCAAGAATCTGGAAACTGCAACCCATGTCTTCCTACGTCAGGGTCCAGTCAAGAGGTCACTTCAATCACCATACCTGGGTCCCTACAAGGTGTTACGTAGGGATAAGAAGACCTTCGATATCGACATAAACGGGAAGCAGCAAAGGGTTACCATAGACCGATTAAAACCAGCCTACGTGACGAGGGAGACTCCAATAAATACCCAAGTACAGCAGACCGGAGAAGACCAGAATACCGTCAGAAAGACGAGGAGTGGACATGTTGTCAGATTCCCAGACTACTTTCGCCCGTAGTCACGGTCTCACGGGGGGAGTGGTGTGGCGGCTCACCCGCTACTTAGGCAAGTTAACTCGCCCGTTTGAACGAGCCACAGGATCACACCACTACTACGTCACATTGTATGATGTTAGTGCCGCGTGCAAACGCTCAGGCCGTGTGCGTAACTTAGCGCCGCCCCTAACAAGATGGCGACAACCATTCTTTTGTTCACGCCACAGGTAAGCAAGATGGTCGCCTGCGCATCTTTTGTCTTCGCGTCGGCCACCATGTTGTGGGCGTTCTACTCCTGCGCAAAAGCACGGTAATAATATCTAACAGTATTGTAACTCCATACAAACGCACGAAACTCGAGTTATACCTACGCGCCTCGAGAAGAGTACCCATTTACACTGAGCGTAAAGTACCCACAGCTGCGGTCGCTCGTGCCGCAGCTCGCACCGTGTCGCAGTGACGAACAGACGGCGATGATTTTTGTACCAGTGTTCTGATATTCAAATAATTATTATGGCGAAGACGAATAGATTATATTGTGCTGTTTTTGGTTGTTTAAATTCTTCGATAACTCACCCAACTATAAGATTTTTTAAATTACCTGTAAACTCTGTAAGGTAAGACTATTTATACAATGTTTTATTTTTACAAATTACGATGGTTGCTGCTAGTTCTAGTATTATACTACTACCTTATTTTAAATGAAAACAACGCTTTTCACACCTACTTTCTGACACGGTAATTAACTTTAGCGTGATAAAGTCGTAATTTGATTAGCTTAATCTATTAGTATGTTTATTATTTTTAAAACATATTGCGGTTATAACGTATACCTACTAGCAGGACACTTTTACCTGCGTTATGGACAATGTATTATTTCATTGTTGTATATGATTAGTAATACCTACAGGGTAATTTTCAAAATGGAAGCCAATGGAAATCTGCTTGTAATTTCTTAGGGTACTTACTTAACTAAGTACATTATTTTTCGCTTAATTTTGAAGCACCCCGAGCTATAGGTTTTTGGAAATACATATTGAATTAAACGTAATATCGTTATGAAATTAAAATGATAAGGTAGATTTTATGTAGTGTTATCGAACCAGTTGGCAATGAATAGATATTACTGTAAGTAGCGCATACGCAATTAGATGGTTGACGTTAAGTAATGTTCAAAGCGGTTGGACATCGGATGGGTGACCAAATAACTGTTATTTCGAGTTGCTCTGTGCTGTAAGTAATAGGGACGTTAATTTACGATGAAAAGTTATAATTATACTCGTCAGTTATTAAGGACGTAGGTACTTGTATTTTGGCTCAGTAGGTAGGTGTTGAAGTAAAAATTTAAGTTTTGTAACCTACGGCGACTGCAGTTTACTATTTCATTCATTCGATTTTCATTTGTTTGAATAAAAATATAAGTAATATGAACAATCACAAAACCGGAAAAAAACGTCAAGTAGGTAGATGTAATTAAAATACTTGAAGCGGGCAGCCCTACCGCTGGTTTGCGTACGGCGCGTCTGTAGGTATATAACTCACGAAGACGGCCGAGTTACAATACTGTTAGATTATATTACCGTGGCAAAAGTGTCAAGCGCGAACACTATTTAGCGTTATTAGTATTAATAATATTTTTGTATAAATACTGCTTGTTTAGAAAATGTAATTACACTTCGCCTTACTTACTCCTTGCGCTAATCTAGCTTAGATCCTTGCTCACTGTTCTTGTTTAGCTTAATATTAATTGCTGTAATTTAATTTAATTTGATTTAATATAAATAGTTGTTAGTTGTTTTCTTGTTTATTTTATTTTTTTCCCTTGCTCAAGAAGTTCTTAGAGTAAATAATTAGTAATAGTTAGTTAGTTAGCTTAGGGTTAGGGAAACATATTGCAGCAAGAAGATAGGCAGCATTCTTGAAGCCTACACTTTGTAGTAAATCCAAAGTCACTTTTTGTTTAACCTGGAAATTGAAAACGAGATCACATGAGCCGAAGTTGCTTGCACTACCCTATACGCATCTACTATAGGTTGGGCATGGTATAGTCATCCTGTATTGCTATATCCCAAACAACGTAATTATTGCAAGATAACATCGTAGCAATTAAGAATAACTAAAGATTGCAATCACAGACTATAAACTCGTGACAACTGATATCAATTTTATTGTATCATATAATTTGCAAGGCAGACAAAAGTATAGGGATTTTGAGAGTGGACAATATTCTACGACAGATTACTGTAGAGATACCTGTACTTACAAAACGAATTCAAATAACTGTCAGTTAATAGGCAATTTATTGTTTTGCTCCTTAGCTAAACCTAGAGAAATAGGTCTGTTATCTACAGGAGACATATCATGGTATAAACGGCTACTCACCCAAGCTAGACACTGACCTTTCTACCATTACTATGGCGTAAGAAATAAGTATCTAAATCGTACGGTAATTGTTAAGCTTCACTTATAGCCGTGTGTACGCATTCATCTCATACCTACTGGAGAAAATGGTTCAGACGTAGCACTTTGTGTTGCAAGCTGAGTTTAACTTCGTTATCACAACGGTACCTATAACTTAATTTATGTATACGAAAACCTAACGCACTTCAATCTAGACCTTAATAGATTTGATCCATATTTAAAAGTCACTAACGATATTAACACAGCCTATAATCAATCTATCAATCAGCTGACAGTTTCAATATACTAGAGTACCTGCTCAGACGCCTATAAATACCTGGTAAATAGGTACTGCTTGTAGACTATTTTCAATTTCGCTGTGAAGTAAATATGCTTTTACGACTGGTTGTGACAGGCTTGCGGAGTAATGGGTGTGTTAGTATATCTTAATTTATATTTGCTTTCACGCTTGAACAGTAAAATGTTGTGGAAAGAAATGTAACTAATGATTCAAAGGAAAGTAAGTAGTACGAGGTTAACATCAATACATAACATTAAATTACATTAATGCCAAATAAAGTTTTATGGAAAAAACCTGCAGTACACTCCTTGCCGATAACATTCAGTCTTAAACACATATACATAAAAAACATACATCGGGTCTAAATTGCCTAAAATTTAGCAAAGCTATTAATAATTAGTATGTCCTACAATGATTTCTTTAACAGTATAAGCAGCTCTTCGTCAATTCATCATATAAATTTACAAATGCCATTTCCTTTAAAACAGTACCTACTGACTCGCACCTATCAGTGCAATAATTATTTATTTATTTATGAGTTACCCCAAACAGTTAATCCAAAATAAAAAAAACTTACAAAGCAAATTCAAAATTAATTTTAAGTTATATATAAATAAGCATGCATCATCATCAGCCCTGCATATACAACATGTAACAAATTTAAATGCACTTCCTGAAAGTAATTTGTTCAGAATCGGCTACTGAATCCATTACTGTCATTTTTTATATTGTTTATTTTTTGTTCTAAAATAATAAAAATAACGTAAATTATAGTCACTCATTTATTTCAAAAGTTGAAATATACGAAAATAAACCTTAAGTCAAAGCAGAACGCCTTCTTTTAAAATGCATTTGTTTAATGGTTCGACGTTCGGTCACACGAACGCACACATTAGTACAACACAATAGCGGCAAAAGACAGTACACACAATTTACCACGAAAATATCTATCATCTATCTTTCGCTTACGTAATAATCAACAGGCAAGAGCGAGACGTAATGTATCGCCCGCGCTGGCCAATGACAAGCGCTGGCGATGCGCTTTGACAAGTTATGACATGACAAGTATCTAGTCATCCATCGGGAATCTGTCAGCGAGAGTTGCGAAAAAATATTTTAATTGTGTGAATAAAATTGTAATTATCAACATGACGGTGCTGGTGTGGAACGTTCTGCATCATCTTGATGTTAACTTGTCGCCCCCGGACTTTTTTACTGTGGGAAAATGTTAAATCACTAGTTTATTGTGAGGGGACAACAAGTGCCTAGGAGTTAAGTTGATACCTACATAATAGCTGCTTTTGAAACAGTGAAAAGATGTGATGCGTGAGGGAACAGTGAAGTTTTAAGTGGATTAAAATAATGTGATTTTATCCAGTAAGTTATTTGATTATTCTATTAATGTAACTATTAATTTACAACTTTAAACACGTCGATCTTGCTTTATTCTCTCATTGATATTCTTTTACTTTATCTATCAATAATGCCAGGTAACTAAATAGTCATTTACAATATTATGAAACAATGGATCGTGTGCATGTTATTAACAAACAATAAATAATTTTATACCAAGTCGACTGTCCACTCCAAAGCCGAAAAGTGTGATGCAAAGAAATAGGTAGTCATATCTTTGGAAATATCAACAGTAGCTGACAAATTACTCAAACATCATTCTTGTAAACCCCACTCTATCAGAGTGTTGTATAAAGACTAAATTTGAAACATTTTGTTTATATCGTATCGTATTTCGTTCCTATCAGATCGCTGTCGTCTGTTTACCATAGCAACCGTTTCGTGTGTTTGTGTGCGTGCGCAAATTTATAGTGACCACGCTTTTTACTTTTAATCGAGTTTATACTTTCTTCAAAAAACAATATTTACGCAAATAAAAAACAAAATTCAATGCATGCATTATGATTGTAACAAGTTATTCTAATTGGGGTGTCTGAGGATGTGCGTTATTTCATTTACACGTTGTATACTGTCCCACTGCTGGGCATGGGCCTCTTCTCACTATGAGAAGGGTAAGGCCATAGTCCACCACGCTGGCCTAGTGCGGCTTGGCAGACTTCACATGTCTTTCGAGAACATTATGGAGAACTCTCAGACGTGCAGGTTTCCTCACGATGTTTTTCTTCACGGTTTAGCAAGCGATAATTAACAATTTAATACGCACATAACTCCGAAAAGTCATTGATGCGCGCCGTGGATTCGAACCCGGACCCTCTGCGTAGCAGTCTGTCGGTCTCTCCACTAGGCTATCGCTGCGTGTAATATAAATAAGCGTGTGCATGCTTTAATTCTCATCCGGGTGAGTCATTTTGGGATGAACTTCTAACCTTCTGTTATGAACAAAGTTGGTTGTGTGCTGATGCAGATATTCTGGGCATTAATTCGGATTGTTTTACATTCATTAGTGACTCACACGGGTGTCAAAGATGGCTTGATCACTGTATTGTCACACAGTCGGCGTTCAGCACTATTGAAAATGTTAATGTAATATCTGACGTCTTTTGGTCTGATCATTTTCCTATCTCAGTAACATGTAACATTGAAACAATCAAACCTCTAATATACACGAACAGAGTGCAAATAAATAAAGCTGTATGGGGTGAGAGGGAGGATGATCAGATTAATGAATATTATAGACTTTGCAATGAAAGGCTTCGCCATATTGATTACCCGCAGCATTTTGGAATGTGTAGTAATTCTCACTGTAACAACTTACAACATAGGGAGACGCTTGATGAAATGTACTCTAGCATTGTAAACATTTTATCAGAGGCCGCTCAAAGCACGCGTGTCGAGCGTCGGCGCCATAATAAAAGGCAAATAATAGGGTGGAACAGGCATGTGCGTGAGGCGCACAGGTTGGCTAGACTCAAGTAACATATGTGGTTACTTCATAATAAGCCGTCACATGGCAGTGTATATGAAGATATGAATTTAAGTCGTAAAATCTTTAAGAGCAAACTTAAATGATGTCAATCTCACCAAGATAAAATTAAGCTAGATATTATGGCGTCGTATCATGCGGATCAAAAATTTAAGCAGTTTTGGAAGGCAACCAACAAATTTAATGTTAAACCTGGTTTGCCAGACAATGTTGGAGATGCCCAAGAGCCGTCAGCAATCGCTAATATGTTTGTTAAGCATTTTAAGGTTGATGCATGTCTGAGCGTGTCTGGAGTGGTCGATGCTGGGGCTTGTTGTGATAGTGACTTAATTCGCTTTTCATCTGCCCAAGTTACAAATGTTATTAAAAACATGACAAAGGGAAAATCACCGGGCCACGACGGTCTCAGCGTCGAGCACTTCCGGCACGCTGGACCTCATCTACCAAGAGTCTTGTCCATGTTTTATTCATTGTGTATGTGTCATTCATATCTTCCTACTGATCTTATGCATACTATTGTTGTACCAATAATTAAAAACAAAACAGGCGATATAACAGACAAATGTAACTATAGACCTATCTCCTTGGCCACGATTGCAGCAAAGGTGCTCGACGGCCTGCTGGGCGCACGTCTTGAGAGTTATTTACACTTACATGATGCACAGTTTGGCTTCCGGTCAGGTCTTTCCACTGAGAGTGCGGTACTGGCACTAAAACACACGGTTAGGTATTACACAGACAGGATGACGCCAGTTTACGCATGTTTTCTAGACCTTTCGCGTGCTTTCGACCTAGTCTCTTACGATGTGCTGTGGAATAAGCTTAGGGATAGGGGCGTACCTGCAGAGTTGTTGAGCATCTTCCAATATTGGTACCACAATCAAACAAACCGCGTGAAATGGGGTAATAGTTTATCAGACTCGTACAGGTTGGCGTGTGGAGTGAGACAGGGCGATCTGACCTCGCCTCGCCTTTTCAACCTATATATCAACGATCTGATCTTTGAACTCAGCAGCATGAAGATTGGATGTCGCGTTGAAGACGTTATCGTCAATAACATTAGCTATGCTGACGACATGGTGCTGCTGTGTCCAACGATCAAATCAATGAGAGCACTATTACAGGTTTGCGAACGGTATGTGCAGGCGCATGGACTGCTGTATAATGTTAAAAAGACAGAATACTTGGTGTTTAAGGCCGTGGGTGGGAAGTGTCCCTCTTGTGTACCTTCTATTAAGCTTAACGGTACAGAGCTTAAGCGGGTAAGCCAATTTAAATATCTCGGACACTTTGTAACCGACGACCTTAAAGACCAAGTAGACATCGAGCGGGAGCGCAGAGCGCTGGCGGTTCGCTGCAACATGTTGGTTAGAAGGTTTGCACGTTGTAGTACGCAAGTAAAATTAACTTTGTTTAGAGCCTACTGCCAAGTGTTCTACACGTGCAGCCTTTGGACCAACTATACGCAGCGAGCCATCAGCGCGCTGCGTGTCCAGTATAATAACGCACTCAGAATATTGTTGGGGCTGTCCCGTTTCTGCAGCGCTTCGGGTATGTTCGCACATACTCATAACAATGACTTTCATTGTATGATACACACTAACTGTCTCGTTGCTCTGCAGACTGCGGTCCAGCTCCAACTCCATTCTGAGGGTGATAGCGGGACGATACGACTCCCCTATCATAGCTCATTGTGTCCGTAGATGCATCTTGGGCACAAGAATTGTGTCGAAATAACTTAGAAATTAAATTGTTACTAACATAGTTTATAAGTAAAATTGTTACTAACATTATATGGATTTTGAAGTCTGAAATAAAACACTTTTTTTTTTTTTTTAATCGTAATTACTATCTTAGTTGCCTTTTTTAAAATATAGTGCTTTGTCATATAAGTAATCTCTTCCCATAACCATTATCACCAAATAACCAACATCTTTCCGACAGAGCTGAGGCCAACATTACAGCCAAGTAAAATTTTCCATCTCTTTAAGAATATTAAATAAGTGCGCATATATCTTTGATTGCAGTAGATCCGCAGTATAAATATTTTATTAACTTGAACAGGTAGCTGGCAGAGCTTAAGATCGAAGTGAGAACAGAGTTACGACTTTCATTAAAATTCTAAGCGGCTACAAAAAGTATTTATCCTCTTAGATTAATATTTTTATTTTGCTTTCCAAGTAACCCGGGACTTACTTATTTTAATTGTGTTTGCAATCAATTGAACTAAAGTTTTGTTCTATTTTTCTTGTTAGCCTAGGTAATTTAGGTCTGCAAAGTAAAGAAAAATGCAAAGGCGATTTCCCTAAAGAATAAAAATACTCAAGTATATTTAAAGCCAGGATTCAGTTTCATTGTTTCATAATTATAGCTCTGAGCCTGACCTCTGTCATTTCAGCATCGTGTAGATTTCTATTATAGGTACATTTGGTTACGTCACGCCTACTCCGTTTTGCCGAAACACAAGTCACAGTTTTGTAAATGTCAAGGGGCTAAATGTCTAAATGGTATTATCTCCGAATGCGGTAGGTGATGCATTTTGAGTGTAAGTGTTAAGTTAATAATATGTGTGAGTGGTGGTGTGAGAGGCGTGAGGGCGTGGGGCTATGCGGGCAGACAATGTGAAGGCCAGGTCAAGGCTCCGCTGCACCGCCGTATATTAATAACGTACGGCGACCGATCGTGTCACGTTGCTGCTATTTCCACGTGAAGGCCGATCCCGGATTACTACGTTTATCGACTCAGATTGCTCAATTTAAATACACGCTTTACATTTAAAACGGCCTCGCTTCCCCCAAAGGTAAGGTCGTGGTTAGGGAAAATATTAACGGAAAGCCGACGATAATTTGGAACAAAATAAGACAAAGAGGATTTACTGCAGCCGTCTGAAAATAAAATTCCTGACGTCTTTGGTTTAGGATACTTAAAAAACGGCTCAAATTTAATTGGATTTATTGACTTTAGAAGCGACAGATAGTTGTGATTTGTTGTCTATTGTGGACATGAATCAACGAGTGAATGCCCGAGTAGTGAGAAGTGTACACAGCAACGAAGTTTGCATACGATCAATAATAGTAATGAGAGTACGTATACTATCGTGATTACACATTAGTAACACACGACTCTCGGTACATGACTGTCGCTTAATGCTAATGGCCCTCACACCTCCACAGCCTCTATTGGCTCCGACACACACGTACACGTTCTGTGTAAAACAAGAATGTTTCCCTAATTAAAGAACGAAATTGGCTCGCGGAGGCTCGCATTTTTACGACCAATCATAAAACAGGCTTTTAGAGTACAACATAAAGTAACCTACCTACCCTGAATTTTTACGGGAGTCAGACGTTTTATTCGCCAAATTAAATTCACAGCTTTCGGATTTTACATCATGTCAAATGACAAATTATTTGGTAATTGAGAAAACCCGTTTATTGTAGGCACACTTGTTAAGGTGGAATGACCGAGCAGAAAGATCAATGAATGTTTTCTCTCCCAATCAAAAAGGGTGGCTGAAATGTCAGCAAATTTCATTAAAAAAAATTCAGGCTTCTAATTTCTGCTTGATTATCAAAAACCTCCGCGGGTTATATTTAAAATTCGGGCTCGTGCTCTCTTAAATTGTATATTTTTCATATTTCTGAGAAACAATGTAGCTTATTAATTCACATTTCGTTTTCCGTTAAAACAATTCCTTTCTTTGTTTACCCTATAAAGTAAATGAATTTTTGGTAAAAAATCTCTTTGTAATTAACAGCATATTTCGTCACGTACTAAAAAGCCAGGAGAATATTTTTTTAGATTTAAAAAATAGTTTCACGATTATTAGAAGGAAACGTTACGAATTTTATTGAACAATTTGAATTCCTACCGAGCGAGCTACGCTAATTCAATAAAGGTCAGACGAAAACAGATTTTGAATTTAGCCATTTTATTTGCTATGTTCGTGTTTGTGGTTCCAGTTTACATAGCTTTGTCCTATCACCGATCAAATTATAATTACAAAATAATAACAGACAGCTGTGAAACACGAACAAATATTAGTTTGTCGGCTCGTTGAGTAATGAAGAGTTGATAGATAGTTCCAGTTTATGATAAACTAGAGGACGCCAGCAGCTACGCCTGCATTTTTCTTTTAATTTACCCGTTTTGGCCGATCCCGTGAGAATTTTGGGTAATCCCGTCTTAGTGCACTCCTATGGTCCCCAAGGAACATACATGCCAAATTTCAGCTTCCTGCGCCCGATAGTTTCGGCTGTAGCGTGTCTGTCAGTCAGTCAGTAAAGCAAGGATTTTATATATTAAGATTGTGCCTAGTACACCACTCAGCGTTGAATAATAAAAGACATACATTTCCAACCCCGCGTCAAGTCGTTTAATATTCCATGGTAAATTTTTAGCTATCATTTCATTAAAGTTGGTATTACCGCCGTGCATTATTTCCATAATATGCAATATCGTGCCTCGTTCCTCGCAATTTTACTTGAAGGCTACAAAATGATGCTTTATAACGGGGCGCGTCCTTGTTAACTTAATTTTTAAGAGTGTGGTTATGACAGTTGGTAATAATATTTGTATGCAAATAAGTTACGAGGTAACAACAGTTACTTTAGAACGAGTGGGCCGTACCTTAGGGGTGGAGTGGTCGACCAAGGATGTTTTTGTGTGGATAACGTGCAAGTACGATCGCATGCCACTAAATGTGTTATTCACTGTTCTAAAGGTCAGGGTCCTTTTTAAGTAATTCATGCACCTTCCACAAAAATTGTAATGAAAAAATCATTAAATAAAATTCGCTTTAACGATTTTGTATTCTGCGAAAATGTAATGAAGAGGCCATTATATAAACATGTACTCAACATGATTAAACTAAGCGTATTTTTATTATGATTCGTATGAAAAATAGTAAATTAAATTAATTTTGTGGAATTAGTTACTTGATTTTGCCCGAGAAAGGCACATAAATATTTAATCAATCAAAATTAGACGCCAAATAAAATGTGAAAGATCGGAGTAGCATATAATTATTTGTCATAGAGAAACTAAAAATATTTTCTAATCAAACACGTTACATTTTAAAAGGACAATAACTATCTAAAATAATAGTGGAGTACGCATGTAACCGTATACCTTACAAAACATCTTATTACGTTTTAATAGCACACGTTACGAGGCGTCAAAGCTTATAGGCGGTAATTCTTTAATTGGACGACCGAAGTGTTGCTCTACTGACTTTTCGATATATGAAGTGTATATAAGAAGTAGCTATATATCATCTATTGTGACAACTAACAAGCAAGTTACTTTATGTCGCCAGCGACTTCAGATCCAAGCCATTGTGTGCCAAAGGCCACGGAGTTCAGTGAATAAGAACCCCGAAAGGTCGCTCTCTATGTTGTATCTCTATTGAGAACACCTTTGTACAATAAATAGCCCGCCAGCTGCCTTTTCTACTTGCTTCAAAAAGAAGGGAATCTTTAAAGATTAAGTACGACGTACTTATATATGTTTCCTATAGGTCTATCGGATTACGAGTAGGAAAAAATATACAACTTTACATTTCGTTGTAAAACATGAAAGTTTGTTACACGAATTAGTTACCAATCTATGAACCCTCGAGGATAGTAATTTAGAAATCTAAAGACCTCTTTTAAACCCAAAGTTTCTTGTATGAACTGGGTCATGGTTTTTTTTTCATCTTAATATATAAAATCCTTGCGTTACTGACTGACTGACAGACACGCTACAGCCGAAACTATTGGGCGCAGGAAGCTGAAATTTGGCATGTATGTTCCTTGGGGACCGTAGGGGTGCACTAAGAAGGGATTTCCCGAAATTCTCACGGGATCGGCCAAAACGGGTAAATTAAAAAAAAATGCAGGCGTAGCTGCTGGCGTCCTCTAGTATTAAATAAAATTGAAACTCGACGATGTGCTTAGACTCCATATTGGTTTACTTGTTTAACCCATATTTACTTTAAAGGATTAGAAAATGTGTGTAACTGATTGGAATCTGCAACTACATTCCGTTGATATCAGCAAGCTCTTCCCCTTTAACGTTTGGAAAGCTATAGACAGGTGTGACATAACTGTGTCGGCGTTTCAGGATTCAGGTGAAATGAAATTCTATATATTCCAGAAATAGACCGCACTGTGTCACATTAAATGCATGTATGACGTACGTTTTAACCTCTTGTATGCCGGAATACCAGACACAATTAAAAAGCTATTGTGTCTCGCGTAGATCTGCGTTCCGGCATACAAGGGGTTAAATCACAAAATAAACATGCTCGCCATCACATTTGAAAATAGCCTTTGTGCTGATATTTTCGAACAACCATTTTGGAAAAATATAGACTGAACTATATCGCAATGAACGTAATTATTCCAAAAGTAGGGTAGCGGTGTCACTGTGTAGATATTAATAACCGTGTAATTGCCAAGGGTCGCATAACGCGTCGATAATATAGCAGGTTATTCGTAATGCTAACACAAGTAGCTATGGCTTTACTATCGCGAAATGGCGGCGCCACCGTAGGTTTCAGCCATTATCATAAAGTACGGAAGCTATAAAACGAAGCTTCCACAAAATTTTGTTCATGGCCTCCCATCGATACCATTACACCGAAAATATGAAAATGAATTAAACACTGTAAACCTTCCGATGTCGAATAAATTAATAAATTACCATCTAATGGACGTTTTCATTCATAATTTTTCAAAAATATTTCATTTAATTACTTAAGAATGGTGCCAAGGAGGAATTATTGGTATTTATTTACGTACCTGTGAAATTGACTGAGACCTTTCTGTAATAAAATAAAAGCCAGGGTGTGCTTTCGCTCTACTGATCTGTCCGATCGTAGAGAAGAGGCATTCGGGTTCGCGCTCCCGGCTCGCTCGAGCAGTCGCAATCACTACCAATATCCCCTCCGTGATTGCGTCATCCTTTATTACCTTTGACATCCTTTCCAAACACCAACCTCCTTTAACACTCTCTTGTCCTATCCTGTATTTCCCTTCCGTTCCTTATCCGAAGTAGAGGTGAAGAAGATGGCGCAATGACTGCAAAGGGATTAAATACTACTTTACCCCAGGAGGGTACCGGATGTACCGGAGAATCCCTCTCTGAGCATTGTCACTCAGACTGCCCCATCGTATCTGGGGGGGGCAAAATTCCCAACGGCGACGCGCTTCGCCATACGTCACGTTTTGTCTCCCCTTCCAAAAGAGACAAAAAGAGGGCTAGGGAATGCCTATTTGCAACGGTGAATGTTTGTGGAGGAGTGGATAGTAAGATCGATGAATTGTGTGATATGATGGATGTAAGGAAAATTGATATACTAGGAGTGAGTGAAACGAAGAAGAAAGGTTGCTCAACAACTACTCATGGCCAGTATCATGCATACTGGTCTGGAGTTGTTGAGTCTGAAAGAGCTAGCCGAGGAGTTGGAATGATTCTGTCGGATAGGATGAATGAGTGTGTGAAAGAATATGAATATGTCAACTCCAGGCTTCTTTGGATGCGATTAAAACTTGGCTTAATGAAAGTCTTTGTTATGTGTGTTTATGCTCCGGACATGTCCAAGCCATTGAATGTCAGAGAGGAATTCTGGGATAAGGTTAGAGATGTGCTTGCTAGGTGTGAGAATAATTAAAGAATAATTATGTTAGGTGACTTTAATGGATGGGTGGGTGTGTCTCGTGATGGATGTGAAAGGGTTCTAGGGCGATTTGGTGACGAAAGAGTGACTGAAAATGGTGAGAGTTTGCTGGAGGTTTGTATGGAGAGAAAGTTTGTGGTGACAAACACTTTGTTAAGTCACAAGTTGATTCATATGTATACATGGCAAAGGCAGACAGAAAGGAGTATGATAGATTTTGTTGTGGTAGATGAACGTTTAAAAGGAAAAGTGAAAGATACTAGAGTGTATCGAGGCTTAAATGTGGGTACTGACCATTTTTTGGTAGTTAGCCGCATAGCGGGACTAACCACTAAATGGCGCCATCGCCCTCGCATACACTCAGCTGCCATTGAAAGAGTGAAAGTTGAACGATTTGAAGAAGAGGATGTACGTAGTCAGTATCAAGAGGCGTTGGAAGAAAGGTTTAAATAATTGTTTGAGGAAGATGATTGCGAGATAGAAGAATTTTGGAAAGAGTTTAAGAATGGAGTAATAGAGACAGCTATACAAGTATGTGGCTTAAGCAAGAGGAAGCATGTTAAAAAGATTTGTAATGAATGGTAGGATCAAGAAGTAAGTGGTGTGGTCACGGAAAAGTGCAAAGTATGGATGGACTTGCTGGCCATAAGAGCCAACAAAAGAGTACAAGGTAGTGTGACTGACAATGAAAGGATAGTGAAAGAAAAGTATATCAGGTTGAAACATAAAGTAAAAGAGACAGTGAGAAGAAATAAAGAAGGATGTAAGGATAAATTTGATAGAAAGTTTTCTCAGCATTTTCGGGCCAATATCAAATTATTCTGGCACTTGGTTAGAACAGCCCGAGGCAAAGCAGGTGACTCAAAAGTTGGTGTAATAAGGGATGTAAATGGAAATATTATAAGAGAGCATGGGGAAGTTTTGGATCAGTGGAAGGTGTATTTTGAGAATTTATTTGAACGAGGAGAAAGTGACACTAGGAATATAGTAGCGAATGAGGAAGATAATTGTGCAAGTAATATAAGTATGGAAGAGATACGGTATGCAATGAAAAGTTTGAAAGCGGGTAAAGCTGCAGGATATGACAGAATATCTGCTGAAATGCTCAAGGTAGGCGAAGGCGTCACCGCAAGCCTGCTGTACCTACTTTTCAATAAATGTTGGCGGTCCGGTCGTGTACCAGGTGACTGGAACAAGGCCATAATTGTGCCACTGTACAAGGGAAAAGGGTCACAGCAGGAATGCAAAAATTATCGCGGTATAAGTCTCCTGAGTGTTGTTGGCAAATTGTATGCAAAGATACTGATTGAAAGAGTGATCTCTGAAACGGATAGTAAAATTTGGGATGTGCAAGCGGGATTCAGAAAGGGAATAGGATGTACGGATCAAGTCTTTTCCTTAAGGTGCATTTCAGAGAAAACCTTAAATAAACACCAGAAGGTTTTCTGCGCCTTTATTGACCTGGAAAAGGCTTACGATCGAGTGGTGAGGGGTGAACTTTGGTCAACACTTTCTGTGTATGGAGTGAGCAGCAGTTTGATACGGGCACTTGAATCCTTATATAGGGATTCAAGTGCCTGTGTCAGAATAAACGGGGCCTACACGGACTGGTTTAACATTGATCGTGGTGTTAGACAGGGATGTGTAGCGTCTCCTTGGCTGTTCAATCTATTCATGGACAGTTGTTTGACCGATCTGAAAGGGTCTGAATGTGAATTTAAAATGGGGGAATCTGTTTTTAAGACCCTGCTATACGCTGACGATCAGGTTCTTTTTGCGTCGTCAGCGTCTGATTTACAGCAGATGGTCACCGTAATGAATGAGGCGTATAAGAAGAAGGGTATGAAAGTGAATGTAAGCAAGACTAAGGTCATGGTTATAGAGAGGGAAGACAGTATAACTGATTGTAACATAATGATAGGAGATGAAAAATTGGAACAAGTGAATGAGTTTGTGTATTTAGGGTCTTCGTTTACGAGAGATGGGAAATGTGAGGGAGATGTTGAAAGGAGAGTGAAAGCAGGAAATAGTGTGAATGGCGCCTTACGGTCCATCATCAGTAGCGAAATTTTACCAAGTATGGCTCGTCTTGCTGTACTGCAGGGAGTTTTGGCGCCAACACTGATGTATGGTAGCGAATCATGGGTATGGCAGACGAAGCATGAAAGTAGAATCAATGCTGTGGAGATGAGAGCTTTAAGGAGTATGTGCGGAATAAGTTTGAAAGATAAAGTGCGTAACAGTGTGATACGGGAAAAGTGTGGTCTAAAAGAAGATGTAGTGACAAAGATTGAAAAAGGAATGTTACGTTGGTTTGGACATCTGGAGCGGATGGATGAAAGAAGAAATACGAAAGGAGTGTATCGTGCTTTTCGCACGATAAATGGAAATGTCGGTAGGGGACGCCCTAGGCGGACGTACGCCGACCAAATACGTGATCTCCTGATAAAGGGCAAAATAAAAAGTACCTATAACCGACGCGCATGCATGACGAGGTTAATGAATGTCGATGAAGCGAAAGAGGTATGTTTGAACCGAAGCATGTGGCGTTCCATAGTCTCTGCCTACCCCAATGGGAGACAGGCGTGACGTTATAGATAGATAGAGATAGACCTTTCTGTAATTTACGTCGTTTCATAATCGTGATTTGTCGTTGTGGTTATTAGAATATGAGAACATGTTTTGAATTCAAAGTTTCAGTATATAATGAAATAATTGTGGTATAGCGACTATTGGGTACGACTGTGGCATAACTCTTTTCATTGTGAGAAGAGTGAGGCCATCGTCCTGCACACTGACCAGGAGGGTTAGCAGACTTCACTCGCCTTTCTAGATAATTCTGAAAAACTTTAAGACATACAGGTTTCCTCACGATGTTTTCTTTCACAGTCAAGAGATAATTTGTAATTAAATTTTTGAAGTAGATCTTAAAGCTGTAAGTATTTTATTAAGAATTTTACTTGTTACAATTTTAATTAGTATTTTTTTTTATTAAGCTTCGTGTAACCGGGAGATAATTAACTCATTGAGGAAGACTTACAAAATATGTTCGTAGGAAAGCTCCAATGTTACTGTTATCCTTGGTAACAAGTATAAAGAAAATTATACCTTATAATATTTGAAGTGATTAGCTCTACACAAACAAATACTTCCAATTATAAAGAAATTACGTTAAAAAACACGCTTTTGTAAGAAATGAAAAATTAAATATCTAAACTGCTCTACTTACTTAAAACCTTGTTACTAGGCCCCAGTATTATTACGTACTCCGCACTACGCGCGATTTTTTATGCTCAGGTACATTTGATACCTTTGGCTTTTTAATATTTCACGGAGCCAATGAAAAACTTATTTCAAAATTTAAAAAAAAATTCAAAAAATATTCCACAGAGTATAAAACTGTACCTGATATACGATAATTGGCTCGCCCGCTCACGCCAAACCCAAACATTTCAGTAACGAAACGTACATGTAATACATCTCTTCATAATCTTTCGGGGATATAGGTGTAGTGGCGTGTTACAATTTCACCGCCGAATATTTATAATTGCTTCCTGACGCAATATAACGTGCAATATGGAGGCTTGACAAAGGCCATGACGTATATACACGTACTTTCGACGCCAAGGCACGCGTGCTCTCAAGATTATACTAAATTGGCGCTACAACTTTCTCAAGAGTTCTCTACACAATATTATAACACACACGTTGATATAATTATGCGTGTGTGGTGCACAGGATGTAAATATTTAAGTGGTTTTCGATGACATCAGTGAGGCGGTAGACACAGGTACAGATAATCGGCTTTCCTTTTGTGCATCCCAAAAAGGAAAGGTTTCTTCCATAGCACAGTTTGTAATATGTTTTTCAGAGGCGGAATTTTAACGCCCTGGGGATGTTTTTATGCTTATACTCAGGGAAATTGGACAAATTGAATTTTATGTTTTGTTTGAATATAATGTACCTACATTTACCTGGTAATATAAAAGTGGGTTCCTTTTCTTCGAACATTTACATATAATGGACGTTAGATATTCTGTACTGTTTCCTTCTTCAAATAGGAAAGAAAGAAAGAAAGAAAGAAAGAAAACAAGTTTATTTGGATAAGGTGACAAAATTAAAATTACATAGAATTTCGTTAAGGAAAAGAAACAAAGTGGAAATTATTATAATATTATTAATTATTAACAATTACGATCAGAAATATCATATGAAATAAAAAAGATCAAAATAAAATTCAATGAAATAAAATAATACTTAATGACAAATAAAAAAATAACAATTTTGTAAATTCGATACATTAAGAATTAACCAATTTGAATTTATTATATTATTATGTCACATTATGCCAAATAGGCAATCTTGCAGCGAATTCTCTATGTGGATAGTTATAACTATAACGACTGATTTGAAGTGAACCCCGATAGCTCGTCCTAAGCTTATATAAAAATCTCGTGTCACGCTGTAGTCGCACTCCTCTGAAACGGAACGACCAATTTTATGAAATTTTCGTGTATATTTGGTAGGTTTATACTTTTATAGTTACAACTACTTTGCGACTACTTATAGTAGGTCGCAAAGTATGTTGTATACTGCTAGGTGATTAGGATCTAGAAGTCTAGATTATGTTGCCACGTTTTTGACAAAATGTTTATTATGGCAGAACTAAGTTAGCCAGCAGAGCTAGTGGATTATAAATGATTATAAGTTATCTCTTCTAAATTTCCTATAAGCTTTAAATATTATTTAGTATCTTAAAAGGCCTTGAATAGGCTCACGGCTGAATACAAATCAATCTAACCACACACATAGCTTTTAGGTAGTATAATATATATATATACCTTGGTGAGAACTATTTAGGAATAAAGTTCTCTATTTACCTTGAAATGTCAATACTGTTCTGTCAATAAAGTTTACCGACTCACTGTGTACTCAGGACTAGCTGGATGAAACACTAAGGAACAAAGAATCAACTGACCACTTCGATAAAACACATCCATGTACCTGCGATCAAAATGAGCTAGCAAATAGAATTCTTTATGAAATTCTATATTGCTGTCCAACGGGGCTAGTTAGAAATAACAAGCACCGGTGCACGACACGACATATTTCGTCTTACCTTCGCAATAAGTCGAGTGTGACAATATTTGAGATCGCATCGCGACTCGCCGCCCTCGTCGGTACCCTTGACCCATCTTACGTAACCTACGTACGTGTTTATATTTAAACCCCTATTTCCCACTCATTTATATTGTAGGAAGGTACACCAAGAATTTTAAAATGTTCCGCGTCATTTCCTGTTCCATGCAGCCGGGTAGCAACAAAGGAATCTCTAATAACAATAGGCAAAAACCGATTTAATTTACTTTCATTTCGTGTGTTTATTATACTACCAGCAGTTAAAACGTAATCTTAAAACGTATGACTGTGAGCAGCTATTGATATGCTCTTGTGTGAATGTGTATAGGTGTACCAGCCAACCCTTTTAAGCATGTAGGAAGAATGTAATAGCAGTTAATGTGTTTATTATAAATTCAATACATTTTAGTACGTTTTAAAGCCACATGTGGTGTTTGCGTGCTAATAGCCCCCCAGCTAAGGACGCCCGATCAAAGGGTTGTCCCTTTTGCAGTTGAGATGTTGTGGTTTACCCTTACCTGTATGTATAAAGATTAATTATTTTCGTTAGAATAAATACGTTACTTGAAAAACATAGAAAGTAAAAAAAAGACGTACAGCAATGAAGTGTAATCGCCTATATCTATACTTTATGCCAATTAGAAAGAAATAGTCTATATTATGATGTAATAATAATTATATAATCGAGAAGAAAGGGTCTGTTTATTTTAATAATAACGTAGGCACAAGGAAATTCTTGCATGAAAGGAGCGATGTTGACTTCGATAATAGGGCGGTAAAAATAACAAGCGCATTTCCTCGTTGAGCTAATCGCGAAGGTGTGAATTTTCGGCGAAATATGAATGTGAATTTTCCAACAAACAGCCGCTGCCAGCTTAGTCAATAATAAAATAGGCAAAACTGCCTCCGTGGTCCAGTGTATAGGGTATGCGACTGCTGATCGAAGGTCCCGGGTTCGATTCCCGGGTCGGGCAAAAGTGTTACTGGTTTTTTCCGAATTCTCAGTAGCAGCACGGAGTCTGGTGATGTGCCCGGTAACGGCAATAGGCTCGCCCCCTATTACGTGGGACCTAAACATTCATGGCGAAATGTGGGTGTAATATTACACCTCTGCCTACCCCTTCGGGGATTACAGGCGTGAGTCTATAATAATAATAAACTATAATAATAATAAAGTATGTGTAGCGTCTGAAGTATGTGGTGTGATCAAGAGAAGGAAAATACGAGAGGTTAAGAATACATGGTGGGACAAGGATGTACAATCAGCAGTGTCAGAGAAGAAGAAAGCTTGGTTAGATTGGTTGGCTGCCAGAGCAAATGAAAGAATGGGAAAGGCAAATGGGATGATATAGATGAAGCAAGAAAGGAGTTTGTTAGGTCAAAAAGAATTGTGAACGTATCAATGTGAGATCGTTGTTCTCTCTCTCTCTCATAATTTAAAACTTTATAGGAATTTAAACTTTCGTGGTCATTTAAACTTGATTTAAATTGTCTTTCGGAATATATACCACGTACCTTTGTTTGGAGTAACCGATATTTCGGCACTGTTGCAAGTGCCATGTTCACGGATGTACTGAGGGTATTGCGGGTGGATGAATGTTACGAGCAAGTATAACGGTCTACCAGCTTTCTTACTCGTTTTTTGCGTACAACACCACTGCTACTGTTTTCACTATCGCACTGTACCCGATCACGATATACTACACTCACTACGTCAGCTCGCGGTTTGAGTTTTTTCGTTTCACGGGTTTTACATAGACGCACCACTGGATGCGTCTATGTAAAACCCGTGAACCCTCAGTACATCCGTGAACATGGCGCTTGCAACAGTGCCGAAATATCGGTTACTCCAAACAAAGGTACGTGGTATATATCCCGAAAGACAATTTAAATCAAATTTAAAACTTTGTTTATATAGTATTTGGAAATAGTCATACTGCAATAGGGTTATGGCATGTGTTTTTACTAGCCAGCTGCCTGCCTGATGCCAGCCCTCCTTGGGAATCTTATTGTTATAAAGGATGAGGAATAGGTAGATATGGAAAAATATAGGATGCAAGTATTATAGGAAATTAATGTCTGTAGGCAAGGATACCAAATCACAGACTGAAGGATTATTATTGGTATAATAAATTGCATCAAAGATGAGAATATTATGGTGGATGTATCCTCCGTGGCCCAGTGACCAGTGGATAGCGTATGCGACTGCTGATCGGAGGTCCCGGGTTCGATTCCCGGGTCGGGCAAAAGTGTTACTGGGTTTTCCCGAATTCTCAGTAGCAGCACGGAGTAAATAGTATTATGTGGGCCTAAAAATTTTACATCGCGAAATGTAGGTGTAATAATATTATACCTCTCCTTTGGGGATACAGACGTGAGAATATAAAAAAATATTGTATTATATACATACCTACACACTTTCGAATTAATATTATTTGTTGGTATTATTATATTCGAACGAGACACGAAAAGGCGTCCAGACTGAGGCACTTTTGAGTAAAACAAAAAATCGACACTCGGTGGCTCGGCCGCTCGGGCGCTGAGAGCGAGCAGCCTCGCGCGGCAATTCCTCGCAAGGCTGCTCGCTCTATGTGGACGTGCCGGTCGGACGCACGGTGACTCGGCCGCGGCTGCACATGCGCTTTCCTCGACCAAACCACGTTTACATAGACCGAGTAGCCTCGCGAAGCATTTGGCGCGCGAGGCTGCTCGCTCTGTGTGGATCCGCCTATTCACATTTGCTACTTACACGAAGCAAAGTATTTCTATGAATTCAACCTATAAGATATTCCATCAGATTCTTTATCGCCATTAACATACATTGAAAAGGTATTTCACCATCCCTTTTATCCTATTTTGATAATTTATCAAAAAAAAACTTTTCACTTGAGAAATTGCAGTTTTCGCTTCGCATCGAAAACTTGGGATCAAGATTATAAAGTTGGGTATCCCGTAGAGCGACGATTCAAAAAGCATTAGCCAGGACGACTGAGATAACACATTCTCTTTGAAAACTTGATCCTTTAGTGGAATTAAGAAATTATTATCGCTGGAACGATTTTTATGATAGTTTAAACTTTCATTTCAATTTTAAAGTAGAGGTGTAAGATTTTTATGATTTTTGAGAAACTTGACGATTGAATTACGAAGGAGATGCTTTAATTGGAATTGTTGATATAGAAGTTTTATGTCAACTAAGTAAGAAAACATCAGCTAGCACGAGATTAGCTACTTATTTATTTATAATCTGTATAAGATAGAATACCACAACCATAATACTGATTTAATAATCTAGATAGATAATTTGGATATACCATGAATCAGTCAAGAAATAAAATGATTGACCATAATTTTGATAGAAGCACGTACATGCATCAATGCTGACTACACCACTTCTAATTAGAGCACATTTAATTTTAAGGCAATCGTTTTTTACTACAGCTCCCAAGTATACCCCTGCAGCGCAGTACTACAGGAGCCACCTGTACAATGATTCTTTCGCCGCGGGCGACTTCATAGTATAAAATAACTTACAAAAGGAATACCTACTCACTAAAACCGATTGAATGGCGAAGTCACAGGAGATGTGTTATAAAAGAAATATCTAGAATAGGTAGAACAATATATACACTTCACATGAATTATAATTGTGTTGACTTAAGTAACAAAGTACTAGGCGTTATGTTTAAAATACTTATGGGATAGTAAAATAATCCTAGACAAGCTGTTATTTTATACTTTATGTAAAAGCAAAATTTAAGTGGTATATTGTTCAACAGAAATTACCCTGAATCATACATAGAATGTAGTTTACGCTTACTAAATTATATTAACATGGTAGCAGGATGTGTAAGATAGCTATTTAAGAAGAATAGTGACCGTAGTTAGTAAATACTTTATTTACACGTTTTGCTATTATAATGTTTTGACTGAGGATAAGTAAAGATATTGCCGCATGGTTCATCTTCATTCGATCAGTGCCTACATAGGTGTAAGATATCTTTGTTAGTGTTTGTTAAAATAAATATCGTTTATATTGATTATCAAAGACATGAAAAAATAGGTATGTTTTCATATAGAATAAATTTTACTTAAAATGTTCTAATCTAGGATAGATTACAACATTCACATCTTTAGCAATAGTAGTAAGCAAAATAATCGATATAGGCTTAAAAGTTGCCATATTCGTAATATCGCATGCAACTAATTTTAGCACAACCGACCGCCGATTCACTTTAACAATACCATTATGTAGTACCAACTACTGATTTTATTATCTGGTAAATTAAATTATTTGTGGTGCTTCCGGGAAATGTATATTCAAATCGTAAATGTGTGTTACTTGGTAATTTACCTACAGAGCTTTTAGGAAGGCTAATGGAATAAATATTTATTTATAGACTCGACTACGGTAATTGCAGTTATAACATTTTGCGAATCCATTCGGCACAATGCCGCATTTCATGCGCATAATACCTATTTTTTAACTTTATCTTGAAAAATACGTAGCGTGTCGTAGTGCATAAACCGTACAACCTTTTATTCAATATTTATTCAGTAAAGCATTACCCACTTTACATAATTTAGTTACAGATTTGTGCCCAACGTATTTGGAGACGTAAATCGAATCTGTACACTTTGTGACGTATTCTATCGTCTATTGACATGAACTAAATTCTTTCTTTCAAATCACCTGACATTCTACCTCAACGTTGTAGAACAAAAAAAATTAGATTTCAAAATCCTGCGAAAGATTAGATGCAGAAGATACTTAATGCAATCTAGGTGTTTTAACTGTTTAGGTCAATCTAGACTTACATCTATACAGTTTTTATTTAAAGATATATTTCTAGCGCATGTGGTGCCTAAAAAAAAGCAAAAAACGTAAAATGTTAAGCATAAAAAGCCGCAATAACACGGCCATGTCCCGAGCCTTTATGTCAACAAAAATGAACGTCCTGTGTTTTATAATTTATCGTCGCCGGCTAACATTTTAGGACGAAACGCTAAAAATACAAACCGAAATACTGTCGAGCCTAGCCTGTAATGAATGTTCACAAAGAACCGACGAATTGAACTACGGATTTATATTGTAGCTCTTTTTATTAAATATTGAATGATGATGTTGAAATGTCAAAGCACACCGCAAAGGATGTTCTGTTTTACCTCAAGTTAGCGGTACAGACATATATAACATTCATAAGCGTGGTTTGATATTGCCCTTTAAAAGGGAGGAAAGGACTTGATTAGGAAATTATAGTTCTAGCGTTACGTCGTAGTAAATATCAATACCGTTTTGAGTGATATAGGCTGGGTTAATTTCAATGAATTCTCGAAATCTCTTTTGTATCGTACTAGCTTAAAAAGCAGTTGCTGTGCAAACAAACTTTCGGCCTTTATTCAACCCCCTTGTGGTGGGTATTAAGAATCTAGGCAGAATTCACAATGTTTTAACAATGGATATAGACACTGGCTGAATACAACACTCGAGTTCGCTGTACGGTCGTTGGTTTACTATTTTTGAAATCCCACAGATAAAAAACAGACATGTTGTCCCTAGCGCAAAATTTGTCTCTTTGAAATAAACTTGTTATACCCAACGACAGTATTGAATCTGCATGCAGATTAACACAAGATATTTTGCAAAAAGCTGCATATCTGTCATAAGCAGTGGAGGTATGGGGCGCACGTGTCGCAATTTATTTCAAAGTGAATGTAGAGTGAAATATATTCACGTTATTCAAAGGAGAATGGCGCGAGAGAGTTCTGCTCATGCATATTGGTAGTGCTCGAGCAACGGATTGCGATAGGAAATAAGCTATGTGGACACGACGGATGTCGAACGAGACGAATATATAGATAATCTTAGAGCTCAGT
Source organism: Euclidia mi (assembly GCA_944739405.2). Lineage (NCBI taxonomy): Eukaryota > Metazoa > Arthropoda > Insecta > Lepidoptera > Erebidae > Euclidia > Euclidia mi. The sequence continues at coordinate 38,153,784 of OX123198.2, forward strand.
TATTATGGTTAGAAAATGTCGAACGAGACGAATATATTGATAATCTTAGAGCGCTAAGCAGGTATTGCTATGCAGGTATATAATTTAAACTCTTTCTTTATTTATTCGAAATTATGTATTAAATAAGTCCGTAACTATGTACATTTCTTTGCATCGTAAAAGAACACCTACTTATTTTCTCTCTGCACCACTCTAAGGTAGACTGGTAGATAATGCCCTTGGCCCAGGTAGTAGAGCCTTGCTGATTTCAGCATGAATGGGCCGGCTCGACCGGGGAAGTACTACCCTCTCAAAGAAAATCGACGCAAAGTAACAGTACCTAAACTGTTGCGTTTCGTTCGGTGAGTGAGAGTACCGGAGGCCCTATCCCCTACTCCTTCTCCCTCATCCTTACCCCTTTTCTCAACCCCAAGGGGCGGCAACGCACTTGTGACTCCTGTGGTGTTGCTTGTGTCCATGGGCGGCGGTAATTGTTTACCAACAGGCAATCCGTCTGCTCGTTTGCCGCCTATTACCATAAAAAAAGTCCGCCTTTGTATAAATAAATAAGCCGATTTATATAGAGAGAGAAATGAACAGTTGAGGTTTGATAAATTTGTTGTATATTTAGTTTTTCATTTTATTACAGGATATTTACCACGTGTCTTTGTTACGAGTAACATTCATTCACCCGCAATATTTCAGTACATTTGTGAACATTCCTGTTGATAGAGTGCGGAAATATTGGTTAGTCGAAACAAAGCTACGTGGCCTACTTATATCTCGTAAGAAAATGTTAAATTAACTGTAATGGCCACGAACGTTTAAACTATGTAAGTAATAAGATATAACAAAATTAGTGTGATTCAAAGTAGCAGCTCCATAATTGTGATTTAGGTAACATTAATAAACCAAGGTTTAAGGGCTTCATACTTTATTTAAACACTAGAGGACGCCAGCAGCTACGCCTGCAATTTTTTTAAATTTACCCGTTTTGGCCGATCCCGTGGGAATTTCGGGAAATCCCTTCTTAGTGCACCCCTGCGGTCCCCAAGGAACATACATGCTAAATTTCAGCTTCCTGCGCCCAATAGGTTTGGCTGTAGCGTGTCTGTCAGTCAGTAAGTAACGCAAGGATTTTATATATGAAGAAGATTATTCGGTCGTTGTCTTGTTGTATTATCTTTATCCTAGTAAAACCTAGATAAATATTTTACATCATGAAGTTTTCCTTTATGATACTATGATTATATCATCTAAATTGCTCATAAGCGCTAAAATTTACGACATATTTCCATATGTCTCGACAAAGGACATTAAAACAAAAATGTTCACCGAACCACAAAGTTATTTACAAGTATTTCTTCAGCTGTATCGTAGCGGATTCGTCTGTGGTCGATACGCGAACGTAAAGCAACCCGAATCACGAAACCTAAACGTTCTAATGATTTTACGGTTTCTTGTACATTATAAACGCATTCATCGTAATTATTTCCTATACATAATATATCATCTAGATACATAACTGATTTGTGTCCTTGCTTGCGAAGATAAGCTATTACTTCCTTCATGATCTTAGTGAACACTCTCGGTGCCACAGATAAGCCGTAAGGCATGGCAGTGAACTCATATGTATATGATTTACTAGAATTAGGAGCTTGAAAGTTAAATCGTAAGTATTTTCGATCAGGCTTAGACATAGGAACCAATAAATAGGCTTCTTTAAGATCAATTGTTGCTAAATAACCGTCTTGCGGTATTAATTTAGCAGCTGTTCTATGGTCCTCCATTTTAAAATGTGTTTTTGTTATAAACTTATTTAAGGATTTTAGGTTTAGAATAAACCGTTTGCCTCCATTGGGTTTCGGCGCAAAAAAAGTTTTAGATATGTATTGGTCACGAGACGGAACACAACGTGATATAGCTCCTAATTTTAGTAATTTGTTTATAGCAATCTGCATATCTCGAGCTTCGTTATAAGTCAAGGTAGAAGATGGTACGATGGGCTGAACCACTCGAGTACAAAACGGAATTGTAAGGCCATGTTCAATCCAAGATAAGACTACGGTGTTCTTGGTTATGTGAAGCCAATTATTAAGGAAGAATCGTATTCTGCCAGCATGTACCTCAGTTATTTTTGTTGTGGTGGACGAGTCCTCGATGCATTCGAGCTCTTCGCTTGGTGCTGCGCCAGATAGGGCCGACGCGGCGTCGCTGTTGGTCTTCTCTGACCTCCCCGCCCCCCCTGCTTGACGGGTAGCGAGGAGGTCCCGTCCAGTTTCCCTGAGGGACAGGATGGGTAGCCAATGATTGTGGAATACTATTCTTCTGGTTTGTTATGGTTTTTCTTATTTGGGTACCTTGTTTCTCGATGGCCTTACTAGCTTTTATTTTTTCTGATAACGTATTACCATATAAGGTATCATCACGTTCCGAGTCTTGGATGACGTGAAGAAAATTCTTTTCCAAACTTGGGGTGATCAATTTTATTCTGTCCTTAGTTAGGCAGTAATGTAGATCGGAAATTAAGCGGCAGCCGTCACTTAATTGTTTTAAAGCAAGAGCTTTATTGTCTGATTTAAGCAAGGTATCCATGGCTTTGTTTATTGCTGCGGTACCGTTACCTAACTGCTGTTGAAAACCGACTAATTTTTTGTCCCGTCCTCTGACTATGTCTGATACAGCTGCGGAAATCGCCGCGTTTAGCCTTGGGGCTTGTAATAATCTACAGTTGGCGGGTATAAGGTGTTCTTTTAGGAGTTTCTCTTTATCCTTTTTAGATAGCCCTTTCTTCAATAAGGGGGTCCATAAGCTAGCCAAGCTCTTGTGAACATTTTCTCCGAAGTCAGGAGTACCCGATGTAGAAGCTCCCAATGCAGACAGTAGTTCAGGATCTACACTTAATTCTGATGATATCTCTGTTGACGGAACGTCATCCGCGAGGTCTGGTATGTCCTGCGGGGCGGGAGATGGTACTGGCTGCTCTTCACACGGAAGGCTTGGACCCTCAGGTACGTGGAGCTCGACACCATTCGTATCTACGAGTGGAAACATACGAAGCATTTGAGCGATCGAATAATAGGGTAGTCATTTAACGTATTTTACGTTGGTGTTTGTCTCCTGGACAAAGTTTTGTAGTTAGTGTGTATATATTTTCTATATTGCACACATTTACTACATAAGTTGTCATGATATCATGACCCACAATTAGCTCGTAGCTAATTATGTTATCGCAATTGACTCGCAGTCAATCCCGATTCGTGTTAAGTTAACTTAATAACTTGTGTAGATAATAAAGCACTTTTAACACTTAGTAATAAAATATGTAACTAACCTGCGCTATTTTCGTCTTCGGTAGAATCTGACGGTCGTCGTATTCGACGCCGACGTTCTTCTTTTTCTTCTAGTTTTCTAATTTTGTGCTTATATCTCTCCAACCGCTCCTGTGCACTGCGTTTCGGCATTTTTATTGGGCGCGTGCGCTCGTTGCCTCGCACAAAAAAGGAATGAATAATGTCACAGAGTTGACGCGTAGGAAACGTACATTGTGGGTATTACAAAAAAAAAAAAACGAGTTAGTCTCTGAAATCGTGCGATGTTGCCTGTAGAATAAAGGAAACTACCTGGTAAACATTTATATCTGAAGAATGAAGCGACGAATATATAATGATATAAAGGTGCAAGCCCGTTTAGCCAATTTTAAATAGCATGCAAATGTAGGAACATGCAATGTGAAGTGAATAGGTAACAATCATATTTGATAGTATTAATGTCATTTACATATTTATTAACAGGTCAATTAGGCATTCATTACACCGAATCATAATTGTTTGATAAAAATTCTTGAATAGAATAAAAGTTTTTCTGCATGAGCCAACTACGTAACGCTGGTATAAATTTATTTGTGGGCAGTATTTTCACGAAATTTGGTAATTTATTGTAAATTTTAATACTCATGGCGTATGAATTGTTTTGAAGCCGGCTACTTTTGGGTACCTATCATATTTAAAACAAGCCTGTTAGGATTTCTTATATTGTCACGTCGAGTGACATCTTTTGCCTGTTTAAACGAATCTGGATTTTGTTTTCTAAATTTACCTATTTCTAGTATATAAAGACAAGCTAATGGGAGTATTCGCAATCTTTTAAAGAAAGGTCGACATGATACGTCAGGGGCTTTATAGCTAATCGAACGGATGCATCATTTTTGGGCCACAAACACTTTCTGTATGTTAGAGCTGTTGCCCCATATTAGTAACCCATATCTGAGGATTTATAAAGTGCATATGAAAAACCGTATAATTTGTTACAATTTTTTTCTACTTGTTCTATCCAATTAAAATTTGAATTTATTATAATTCCCAGAAATGTCACACAATTTGTATTCGATAAAGTATGTCCATCATAATTAATTATAATATTATTATTATTGAAATTAATGATATGTGTGTTTGATAAATTTATTTTACGATTATTTTTATTCAACCAATTAATAACTAAAGTCAGAGTATTGTAAATGTCATTTTCAAGTTGTTTGATTGTCATATTTTTATTTGTAGTCAGTATTGTCGATACGTCATCTGCACACAGTATTGTTTTATGTTCTATAACATCAGGTAAATCGTTTATGTACACCAGAAAAAGTAGAGGTCCCAATACACTTCCCTGGGGAACTCCGAATTCATTTTTTTTATATTCTGATCTATATGTTTCTATATAGTCATTTGAGTTCAATTGAGAGATATCCACACTTTGAATCCTATCGTCTAGGTAAGTTTTTAGCTAGTGATGTGCTGGTCCTCTTATACCATACTGTTCCAATTTTTCCAAAAGCAGTTTATGTGAGACTAAATGAAACGTTTTTGACATATCGAGGAACATAACTGTTGTATATACTTTGTCATTGACTTTTTGTAGAATGTCATTAACTAAGAAAAACATAGCGTCCCTAGTAGATTTATTTTTTTGAAATCCAAACTGATTTCGGTCTAATATTTCATAGTTGCCTAAGAAAGATGTTAGTTTATCATTCATGGCTTTTTTCAAATAATTTAGAGAATATTGGCAGGATAGTAACCGGCCTATAATTTTTTATGTCAGTATTTTCTCCTTTTTTGTATAGTGGTTTAACTACTGAATATTTAAGCTTATTTGGAAACGTGCCATTGTGTAGTGACAGATTTACAAGAAAAGTAATTATAGGCGTCAATTGAATACTACAAGATTTTATATTTCTGGTACAAACTGAATCATAACCCTCAGATTTGGTGTTTGCCAGAGACATTATGAGCTTGTGTATGTACAACTCATCTACAGGAGACAAAAAAATAGTGCCACAGGGTTTATTTTTGGAATTTGTGTTGCTGATTTCTTGATTTATTAGGTTTGTGCTAGATATAAAATAGTCGTTAAACGCATTTTCTATAGACAATGGGCTGGTTAAAACTGTATTATTATGAACCACCCTAGTAACATAATTATTATTAATATTTGTTCTGTTTGTCTCACTCTTAATAACTGACCATGTCGCCTTACATGTATTCCCACTATTTAGTACAAATTTGGCATTACTGAGCTTTTTAGCCGTTATTATGCACTTTTTAAATAATTTGTCATACTTTTTGTATTTATATTTATCCTTTTTACATTTTGAATAATAGTATTTAAAGCGTAACTTTCTCTTGTAAAGGCAACTCTTTCATAGGCCCCTCGACAACCAGTTGTTTTTATTTGATAAGTTAATCTTTATTCTATTTATTGGAAAGCAAAGACAATAAAGTAGACAAAGGTAATCATAAAATTCATCAAATGCTAAATAATTAAGGTCGGTGTGATTGTATAAATTTAAATATTGTAGGCTAGGCAGATATTTTTTAATTTTTTTCAGGTTTTCATCTGAATAGCATCTTCTAAAATTATAAACAAATTTAGCTATTTTACTTTTAGATGCAACAGACCAAGTGAGAATCTGGGCAGTATTGTGATCAGATAAATATAATGGTAACAATGAGCCTGAGGCATCACTTATATTACTGATATGATATACATTTTCTCTAGTTGGTCCAGATATGTGTGAGAATAAATTATATTTCCTGAAGATATCTATCAATCGTCGTGTATTTTGTTTTTTTTATTCATTCAGGCCTGTTTCTTCTCATTTCTCGAATAAAATAGCGAATACAAAAGCTTTTTTGCATCGTACATTAATCCCGGAACAATACGCTACAGAAATAATGCTAGTAGCGAATATTCTTTGTTATATTTCATATACAGGGTGTTTGGCGCATGGACCGACACAATTTTTTGGGGGTTAGGGTAGGGCATTACCTAGTTTTCACCCCAAGAAACCCAGGTCCTAAGTGTACCTGTACTCGAGATACGATTTTTTTATAAATTTTTATTTTTTTCTGAATTATCACATTTAAAACGATATAACTTTTTAGTTTGTAGTCATATTTGCACTAGATAACTTTTATTGGATTCCCTAATGTATAATTATTCTTAAAAAAAACATAAATTGTTGGGAATAAATGCAAAAAAAGTAATTGTCGGGCTTCAAAACTCTTAAAAATGAAGTAATGAGTGCAAAATATGAAATTCTAAATTAATTATAAAAAAAACTAAAAGCTCGTTTGAACTTCGATTACCTTTAAAAGAATTTGTAACCATATTCAATAAAAACTATTTGAAACCTAAACTGTTATTTCATTATCCTGACACCGGCTAGGTAGTCTTTATTGTTTTGTGATTACATATTGAAAGATTTTAAGGCCATGTCGTACATCGTTAGAAAGGGTATTAGGTACACTACGGCCGACGAATCATGGCGGGTCTGAAGCTAGCCTTTGCGAATTACCGCACATGTATACTCGTGTAGACAACTGTTATTGCCAGACTTTATATAATTTATATACAAGTAGTGTTTTATGATGAATGCACCTCACTTGATAATAGTGGCAGATATTTTAACCGGAACATACACAATATTAAACTAAGATCTATAAACAGTACTGGATACGATGGTGTATCAACTAGGTTACTGAAAACCGTGTCTACTAAAATATCAAATGCAATGAGCCACATAATTTCCGATATTATGCAGGGAGTTGTTCCCACGGAATTAAAAAGGAACATAATAAAACGGCTCTTTAAGAAACATGATAAACATAGTATGACTCGTTACAGACCTATATTTCGATTGATTGATTGATTCCAGTTATACCAAAAATATTTTAGAAGGTTATCCATAAGCCTGTTGAACAATCGGAAACAAAAGAAACATACCTGAATGCTGCTGTTTTTTTTTAAATATCATTGACAAACATTTTGATTGATTTTTCTTCAGGTAGACACATCGTTTAAGCCGCAATTAAGAATGCGTGCGTGTTGTATTCCAAATAAGTAGGTATTTGGAACTTGGCACGCATAATAATATGCACCCATGAATAAGTATCCATGGGTGCATAGGACCTCTATAGATCATTATCTAAAGATATATGTTTTATATATTTGAATAATGACAAAATTTTTATGACTAAAGTTGTAGAGAATTTAATTTACAACAGAAATCTTGTTCACATATTCTTTGTGCGGCCAACATTTTACCAGATAATCAAGAAAAACTATCTGCATCTGCACTCTATCCAAGATGGCGGCCCAGGGACAAGAGGTACGTCCCCACAAATTTGAATCTAGCTTTACAATAGCCCTTCCAACACATCTGTAAAATAAAATTGCATCTTCTGATAAATGCAACCCCAAATGTAACTTTTCAATGGACTATAAATACTTTTGTCATCGTCTGTACTCAAGACAGAGATAGTAAAACGAATACTAAGGTGTGATAGAGACGCATTATATCGCACCGAAAACTTCAAAACTAAAAAAGTGATGTCCAATCTACGTATTTGACGCCCAATTTAATCGATTTTTATTGATATCGATTAAAATTAATTAGAAAAAATATACGTGTATTCAATTACATATAAAGATTTTAAATGTGTTCCAACTCTTTTCATTTATGTCATCGTTAATAGATAACTGATATAAGTAAATCTGGTGTTTAAACCGAGAAAATAAATTTTATTGGATTTCTTCTTTTAAAAAGCGGCGGTAGCCCAGTGGTGTACGTAACGGACTGCCGAGACGATGGTCTCGGGTTCGATCCCCAGGTACCTCGGGCACACACCTCTGACTTTTCGAAGTTATGTGTGGATTAAAAATATTAATTATCGCTCGCTTAATAATGTGCCCGGTAGATGGCAATAGGCTCGCCCCCTATTACATTGGGACCTAAACATATCTGGCGAAGTGTGGGTGTGTAATACACCTCTGCCTACCCCTTCGGGGATAAAAGGCGTGAAGATATGTTATGTTATGTTGATGTTCTTTTACTAGAAACAAAATCTCACTATATTGCTCGGTTTAATAAATCTATTTCATTTTATATCTTATAGTACTTTTATTATTATAACAAAAATACATGAATTCAAAATCAATTATAAAACTGATCGATTTAAATTTTTGATTGAATAAACCATTAATTTGTATTTACATAACGTGCATCACTGGCCTAGACTATCGCCCCGCGCACCCCGCTTCTTGCCACCGCGTTGTTCCTAAAAGGATTACTGCGCCGCCTTCTGTGCGAACTTCAGATTCGCCATCGTTAAACAGCCGTACTGTACAGATTCTTTATAAAGTAATCGAAGTTCAAAAGAGCTTTTAGTTATTTTTATAATTAACTTAGAATTTAATATTTTGCACTCATTACTTCATTTTTAAGAGTTTTGAAGCTCGAGAATTACTTTTTTTTGCATTTACTCCCAACAATTTATGTTTTTTTGAAGAATAATAATACATTAGGGAATCCAATAAAAGTAATGTAGTGCAAATATGACTACAAACTAAAAAGTTATATCGTTTTAAATGTGATAATTCAGAAAAAAAAATAAAAATCGTATCTCCAGTACAGGTACACTTAACACCTGGGTTTCTTGGGGCGAAAACTAGGATATGCCCTACCCTAACCCCCAAAAAATTGTGTTGGTCCATGCGCCAACCACCCTGTACAATAAAATGTCTATACAAACTTTTTCCGGCAATGAGGAAAGCCTCCAAATTGACGGTTTAGTTACACAGATAGAAATTCTATGAATTATTGTTATAATTTGCATGACAAATTGCAGGTGATTTTTAAATTCGTTTGGCTAGCCAGACAAAAATAAATATAAAATATGTCTACATTTTTCGGGTGAGCGCCCATACGCCCCTCAAAATTCGCCCCTTCATAGGAAATGGTGCCAAATTTCTATGAAGGGGCGAATTTTGAAGGGCTTATAGGCTCTCTATTTTTCTACCACATTGTTCATGTAGTTTATGAATTTTTCGCTTTACCCGCTGTAGTGACTCTTGGCTGTGTTCATAGATACAAAACAATAGAATAGAAGGACATGAATATCTTTTTCTTTAGCCATTAATTTGTTTTAAACTCTTTTCTCAGAAAATATAATTTTAGGGTAGGTAATAATTGTTGAGGCTAGCAAAAACAGGCAGCTTTCTCTCTCAATTAGATTCCATCCAGCATTGCCAAAAATTTGTTCAAATTGCTGCGTCATATCTTTCTTCAGTGATTGCTAAACTATTTTCGACAATTTCATTATCATAATACTGCTTACACTAATAATAATATGATATCAGCCTTATATTCCATGCATGCAGTGAGCCAGCTTATACAGTACACAAACTGTCCCATTGATGGACGCAGGCCTCTTATCACTATGAATAGGATAAGACTATAGCCCAAGTGTTGACAAATGTCACATGCATTTTGAGAACATAGCGAATAACTGTTAGACGTGTCAGCTCCCTCACTTGGTTTTCCTCCATCGTTTGGCATGCAATCATAAGCAAAATCAAACACACTAAATCAAAAGTCATTGGAGCGCGTTGTGAGTTGAAACCCGAGACCCTCTGCATAGACGTCTATTACTCTCTCCACCAATACATAGAATTAAAATAAACACCGGACTAACCATATTAATTAAATTAACATTCTACCTAAGTTTAATTTACTGTGTATTGTTCTGCTCTTTTAATGAAGAATTAATTTATATTTTGTGTTGTTTACTCCAGGAGTCAAAGTTATTGTTAAATGGCCTTTGTTTAGCTCATGCGGTGTACAAAATCTGTTTAACTGGCCCCAGTGCTGGTTTCATTAATTAAATGTATAGTGAGATGTCTGTGAATGAAACCGCCAGCCATTACGGTCAGTCGGGTTTTGCTGATTATACTTTAGATATAAGTGTTGATATTTGTTTCATATACGTAAATATAATTTTAAATGAAGTAAAGACATGTTATACTTATATTGTGCCTGATCTTCTTTTTCTCGAGTCGCTGGTACGGAATTTAAATGGCACCAGCCCAGTATGTGGCAACAGCAACGGCATTGTCAGTGGCTTGACATAGATCGGCCCCCGAACATCTGCGCGGACACTTAGGACACTCTAGCAGGTAACTCATGGTCTGTTCAGGAGCGCCATAGTCGCACTGCGTGGAAGTCGAGTCAATCATACCCCATTTCGCTAGCTTGTGTCTGCAGCGGCCAATCTGGCTTCGTAAACGATTCAGGGATCTCCATATGGGCCACTGCAAATTACTTCCGGGGGGTAGATGTTCTTTGGCTTCCACATAGTTCGCAGGGGGTGGAACTGTCTCATGCCATTGTGCCTGATAGTTTATAATGAAATGTTTTAAATAGGTACTTTTAAGAACATTTCTGTTATAAATATTTGTCATTCACGAGTATCCAACCAGCTGTTCTCCTTTCTGAAAAGTTGTGAATTGATCATACAATCCACAGTTTTACATTATTATTTAATACTAGCTGTGCCCGCGACTTCGTTCGCGTAAATGTTGGAATTTAATTAGCATGACATTTATGCCAAAAGTATCTATATATTTAAGTAATATTTATAACTTTTATATGTATATTAAATACATAATATCACAGATAATATAATACCCTAGTATATATCTTGAGAGAATTTCTTTATACACAACATTAAAGCCAGGACCAAACCAACGCGTTCAGCTTGCGTCCGCGGTGGCGTGCGCGGTGACGATCAGATGTCGTGTACGAACTTATAGCGCGGTGTTCACATCTACGCGTCCTCGGATTGCACGCGGCGTCCGGTGCAGCGTCTGCACGCGGCGGTGGCGATCAGATCGCGCTTGTTGCGTTAGGACGCTGCACGCAGCTATTATTTGTTGAGTAAACTGTTTTTTGTAGATTTTAAGTATGGTGGAAACGGAAGAAATTATAAATTAATTCCATAAATACCCATTGTTGTATGATACGTCTCATTCTGATAAGGCGTTATCGAATGATGGTAGGTGTTTACTTCACGTGCACTGTATATCATACCCATCTCAAGTTCACTTCTTGTTCCTCTTCGTCTTCAATAATAGCAGACAGAAGTAAAACTTCTTCAATTTCACTATCTGTATCAGACAGCATTTTAGTGACGCGACTACAGCCTGGTGAACGCCTGAACGAACGCGACAGTGTGCACAACTTTTGCACGCGCAATAATCGCCACCGCGCACGCCACCGCGGACGCGAGCTGAACGCGTTGGTTTGATCCTGGCTTAACTGTTTTACCACCTTCACATAGAACATGTAAATTATTTTTACCGCTCACTCGTGAACATGCCACATATAACTGACCATGTGAAAAACAACATGTTCGGAGGTCGATTCCAGCTGTTTCGAGTGTCTGTCCCTGCGATTCATTTAGAAAATACACGCAGGACTACGAATATCCAGCCCTGCCGAAAGTAAGATAGCCCCGTTGAGTAACTCAAGAGGTATCTGAATTCAGGCCTCAGCCCTCAGTCTTCCCCCCAAAGATTCCCACGTACGTAACGTGAGGAGTGGGAAATTGGGAATAATGAGACACCTGTAGAAGAACAGAACACGAACGAACGACAGAAATCATAGAAACACAATCACATTTATGTTTACATATACAAACCGACCGAGATAGAAAATAATATGGACTAATCAACAATTTATTGAAAAAAGGATCTATAGTCATTGTTTTTATCATTTAAAATAAAATGAAATGATTATATAACTATTATGTAAGAATAATAATTTGAAATAAATGAGACTGACCGTTTCAATTATGTGGACATTGTGATAAATTTTGACCCAGAGACTTTTTGTTTATGAAAGTGCCGAATATTATACTCTATTATTTTTTTAATAACAGAAAGATACCTGGCACATAATAATTGTCTTTTTTGCAAGAAACATTTATTTTGCTAGAAAATGATTTGAATATAGTGACATTTATCAGTCGGAAGGATAACTATAAATATGCTCGGTTCCAGTAATTTATTTATCGAAAATACATAAAAATATACTGACGAAATTAAGAATCGCCTCCTTTTTTAAAGTCGGGTAAATAGCCATAAAACACTTTGAAGGTACCTATTTAGACTAACTATACTTTTACTAAAAAACTTAAAATGATCATAGATGACACCACATTATAACCAGTTTTGGATGATCCCTGTTTTGTTTGGGACTACGTACAAAGGAGAGGTCAAATTGTGCACCGAAAACCACTCAACCGATTGTAATGTAACATATACTATTTTATAGGTTTGAGTATCCTTTGTACATGAGTGTAAGTTTTATTGAAATCAATTTCGCCTTTTTAGAGATCTTTAGCAACATAGGGAAAGACAGACAGACATAAATTCAAAAAAATATCAAGTATTGCTTTTTAGCATTTTCCTAGATTTTTTAGCTTATTTTCGTCAAAATATCTTTGATGTACAGACTTTTTCATCTCTACAGTTTTATTATAATATAGATATTCGGGGAGATGGGCCTCGTTAGCCTTGGTTGGCAACCTGTCTAGGAGAAGGAAAACTCCGAAATTAAACCAAACGTTCGGGGAGATGGGCCTCGTTAGCCTTGGTTGGCAACCTATCTAGGAGAAGGAAAACTCCGAAATTAAACCAACTTCTAGGGAGCATACCTGACACAAAACCCCGATCTAAGGTGTGAACCGACCCGTGCCGAGGGATTCGTGGCCAGAGGGCAAGCTGGTCGTAAACGGAGGGTGCCTGTGTTGGCGGTCACAGGGCACAGCTGATGTTCAGTGCAGGGTGGACAGTCTAGATCCCTACATCTCGTGGGAACGCTATGGGAACAAAAGCTACTTCTTCTCCAAACGGCGGCGACGCGGTTCGCAACCCGTCACGTCTCGTTTCCCGCGAGGGCGAAAAGTGGCCTACGGAAAGCCGGTTTGCAACGTTGAACGTTGGAGGATATTGGATGAAGTATGTCAGATGATGGATGATAGAAAAATTGATGTTCTTTGTGTGAATGAAACAAAAAGGAAAGGGTGTGACACCACCCAGCATGGCGCATATACGGCGTATTGGTCTGGGGTAGATAGTACCACCAGGGCCTGCAAGGGAGTTGGTGTAATACTATCTGCGCGAATGAATGAGTGTGTAAAAGAGTTTGAATGTGTAAATGCTAGGCTACTATGGATGATATTGAAAGAAAGACTTACTCGTATCTTTATTTTTAGGGTGTACGCCCCGATCAATATAGTTACGGGTATGTCACAGCAAGAGCAAAACGAAAGGCAAGAGTTTTGAGAGAGTTTAAGAGAGATTTTGAGGAAATGTAAGGATAACGAAAGATTGATCTTGTTAGGGGATTTCAATGGATGGGTGGGAGTAAGACGAGATGGATTTGAAAAGGTGTTAGGTGCATTCGGTGATGAGAGTGTGAATGAAAATGGAAAAGCACTGCTTGAGGTTTGTTTGGAGTGGAGCCTTTGTGTGACAAACACCATGTTTGATCACAAAAGGATACATATGTATACGCGTGAGGCGAAAAATGTTAGAAGAAGTATGATTGATTTTGTAATAGTTGTTGAAGGATTGAGAAAGAATGTGTTGGATACAAAGGTGTATCGAGGAATCGGCATCCACACAGACCACTTCTTGGTGTTGAGCCGGATCAGTGGGCTCTTTAAAGGATGGCGACACCGAGAGCATAACGAAAATTGAGTCTTGGAAAGAATAAAAGTAGAAAATCTACAAGAGAAAGATGTGAAAGATGAGTAGAAATGAAGATTGATAGCAAGATTTGAGAGTTTCGATGACATAAATGATATGGATGAATTGTGGCAGTCCTTTAAAGAAGAGGTAGTTTGTGTAGCGTCTGAAGTATGTGATGTGATCAAGAGAAGGAAAATACGAAAGGTTAAGGATACATGGTGGGAAAAGGATGTACAATCAGCAGTGTCAGAGAAGAAGAAAGCTTGGTTAGATTGGTTGGCTATCAGAGCAAATGAAAAAATGGGAAAAGCAACGAGCGAAGACATAGACGAAGCAAGAAAGGCGTTAGTTAGGTCAAAAAGAATAGTGAAAGAAATGGTTAAAAGGAAAAAAGAGGAAAAGAAAGATGAGTTTGTAGCAGATTATCTGACGATTTCCGGATAAACATTAAGTTTTTCTAGAAATCCGTTCGTGCAGTTCGAGAAAGAACTCAATCCCCAGAATACACATCGATCAGAGACAAGAATGGAAGGATAGTGAATGGTGAATCATGCGTACTGAAGAGATGGAAAGAGTATTTTGAAGGGTTATTTGAAAGAACGGCGATAGAGACACCGATCGATGAAATGAATGGTAACGATAGCAATGATGAAAGCGTTATTGGTGTGGATGAGATCGTGAAGGCAGTGGGAAGTATGAAATTAGGTAAGGCTGCAGGATATGATAGGATTACAGTCAAAATGCTGATGGGTGGACAGGGCATCATAGTTGGTCAGTTGCAGCGGTTATATAACTTGTGTTGGAGCACCGGCCGAGTACCTAATGACTGGGCCACAGCTGTAGTTGTGCCTCTTTATAAAGGAAAAGGCTCGCAACAAGACTGCAAAAACTATAAAGGCATTAGTCTTCTCAGCATTGTTGGCAAATTGTATGCAAAGGTACTGATTGAAAGAGTTATGAAAGTAACCGACAAGAAAATATGGGATGTACGGATCAGATCCTTGCGAAGCATAGCCGAAAAGTTTCTGGCCAAAGGTCAAAAGGTCTATTGCGCATTCGTGGATTTGGAAAAGGCTTACGATAAGGTTGTGAGGAATGAAATGTGGTCGGTGCTGTCAATGAATGGGGTGGACAGCAGCCTCATTCGAGCTCTAAAATCTCTTTATAAGGATTCTAGAGCTTGTGTGAGGATAAACGGGGCATACACTGACTGGTTTACCATTGAGAAAGGTGTTAGACAGGGATGTTTAACGTCGCCGTGGCTGTTTAACCTCTTCATGGACAGTTGTTTGCAAGATTTAAAACATAGTGACTGCGGATTCAGGATTAATGGATTACTCGTCAAATGCCTCCTTTATGCTGATGATCAGGTAATACTTGCATCTTCAGCGGAGGAGTTGGAGGAGATGGTAACAATCATGCATGGTGCGTTAGAGAGGAAAGGAATGAAAGTGAATGTAAGTAAAACGAAAGTAATGATTTTTGAAAAGGAGGAATGCGTTACGGCTTGTAATGTTTTGATCGATGGACAGCGAGAGGAACAAGTGAAAGAGTTTGTTTACTTAGGTACGTTGTTTACAAGAGATGGTAAGAATGAAAAAGATATTGAAAGAAGAGTTAATGCAGGTAATAGTGTGAATGGAGCTCTGAAGGCGTTTATGAACAGTCAAAACGTGTCCAAAAAGGCGCGTTTGGCTGTGCATAGAGGGGTGTTAGTCCCTACCCTTATGTATGGTAGTGAAAGTTGGGTATGGCAGAAGAGATTTGAAAGTAGAATAAATGCTGTAGAAATGAGAGCACTGAGAAGTATGATTGGTATGTCTTTGACCGACAGAGTAAAGAATTATGTGATACGAGAGTGGTGTGGGGTAAAAGAAGATGTAGTGACAAGCATCGAGAAAGGCATGTTAAGATGGTTTGGGCACATGGAGAGGATGGATGACGAAAGACTGACAAAGAAGATATATAAGGCAAGTGTGAATGGGACAGGACGAAGGGGAAGACCTAGGCGGACGTTCTCTGACCAGATTGGAGACATCCTAAAAAAAGGACAGGTCAGAAGTACCCTAAACAGAAGAGCATGCACGAGAAACTTGATGGGAGTGAATGAAGCAAGAGAGGTATGTCAGGATCGTTGCAATTGGCGTTCCGTAGTCTCTGCCTACCCCTCCGGGAAACAGGCGTGAGTCTATGTATGTATGTATATCGCGGCAAAATGTTAGGTTACAGTTGAATCAAAACTGTTATACCTAAATCTATCTTGTGAATTCTAATAAGGAGCGCGCCTGCCTATATCAACTGGGATCAGTTTTAACCTTCCTGTCAAGAACAAAGATCGTTATTTAAGGTAATGTAAATGTTAAAGTAAAAAAATGAATCCAGGAATACATAATATATACGTCACTTGGACTTTGACAGTGCGGTCACGTTGAAATTAGCTCCGATGTTACTAATCAAAGTCAGCGCAAAATGTTGCTTATTGCTTGTGTAGTGATAAAAATCTTTAAAAACAAACTTTTATAAAGTTACTCGACTGACCCTTAAATGGATTAAAGTGCTTTTAATGTGCTTAATTCGTAATATAATAGTGGATAGTGAAGGTGACTCTAAATATTTTAAATTGACATTTAAAGACTGTATACCACTTCAATGATAAAATTAGTCTACCCCCGGGTGATTTAGTGTGACACTATCGTAAGCGATCGACAATTTCGCACCAATATTCCGTAACGCGGTGGTAGTGAGTGTATCTGTGCGCTCTAACTTATCCGGAAGTCGCGAGATCGAGACCCGCTGGTGGAGAACTCTTTTTGAGATTTGTTTAAGTATATTGTATTTTAAAATGAATGATTGTGGTACTTGTGGACTACCAGTAAAACAAAATGAAAAGATAACGTGTTTTAAATGTGATAAACTATTTCATTATCTATGTGTTAATCTGAGCAAAACATCATATAAAAGGCTTATTAAAGTTGCGCGTGCTACCTGGAACTGTCCGAACTGTCTATCGAAACAACACTCGAGTAAAACTATCGATACATTGGCCGACAGCTCGGAGGGTGACGATGAAAAGGAGAGTGATATTCGCCGAATCATAAGAGAAGAAATTCGGCACACGATGCGAATGGAAGTCAAGAATATGATATGCGAAATAAGATCTGAAATGGATGACATCAGAAATCAGCTAGAAGAATTAAAATCCTCGAGCATTTTTGATGTCGCTCAAATTAACGATCTAAAAACGACTGTTCAGAAAATGCAAAGCGAGAATCCCGATTTATGCTCTGAGAAACTTACTATGCAAAAGACCATTGCCGAGTTAAAAAGCCAAGTAAACACTTTAGACCAGAATATGCGTGATGCGAATTTAGAAATACAAGGCTTGCCTGAAAACAAAAATTAAGTGTTACCAAACATCCTTACTCAGTTATCTAAAGTTGTATCATACCCATTGAATGACTGCGACATAATGAAGTGTGTTAGAATGGCTAGTATGAGCGGTAACAAGTCTCGTCCACGCACTGTGATAGTAAAGCTACGCAGTCCTAGATGTCGTGATGAATTACATTCAGCAATCTCCAAATATAATAAATCTCATATGGACAACAAACTAAATATATCTTTATTGGGCTACGGAGGAAGTGCACAGCCGATCTACGTGTCTGAACAGCTTTCGCCGGTATATAAAGCCATACATGCTGCTGCTCGTTTCAAGGCTAAAGAAAAATCCTATAAGTTTGTATGGATACGATACGGTAAGATTTATGTGTGTAAGAAATAAAACTCGGGTAGCATACTAATTAAGAATGAGCAATGTTTGGCTAAAATTATATAATAACAGTTATAATCTGCAATGTGATTCTTTTTTTATTGATTGATTATTAAGTGGCATGTTTAAGGTGTTTTTGTGCTTTAATGACTAGTGTATCGATATTTTATCAGAATGTAAGAGGCCTGAAAACTAAGTCACAAGAAATTTGTTTGTCACTCTTAAATTCAAACTATGACATTATATGTGTGACTGAAACATGGCTAGACGACTCAATATTTTCATCCGAATATTTTGATCAACGATACTCTGTAGTACGTCGTGATCGATACGCTCAATTTAAAGAATTGTACTCTAAAGCTTAAGTTGGAGGGGTTCTGATAGCTGTTAGCAAGAAATTTAATTTTGTAAATAAAATTGATTGGCAAACAGACGTGGAAGACTTGTGGCTATGTATAACTATGGGTAATGTTTGTATCAACCTCTGTTTAGTGTATCTACCATCTTATATACCTTGTCACGCGTTTGAGAATTTCTTTGCTAAGGCAGAAGAAATCTGTTTATTTTACACGGAACGCACTACATTAATTCTCGGTGACTATTTACCTAATATCAAATGGCACCAGCTTGATAAACCATTTCTGGGTGTAAATGATCCTAAATCTTTAGTGTTGAGGGATTTTTTGAATATCTCTGGACAGAAGCAGATTAATAATGTAATGATAATGACAATTGCTTAGATCTAGTAATAGTAGACGCGAACTCTAACATTACCGTCTCAAGGGCACCCGCCTTATGTAATCCTGATACATACCATCCACCATTGGAATTGGACCATAGTATTAAAACATCAGCATCTAATTTGCACCAGAATACTTCTCAGCCTAAATATCACTTTAGCAGAACAGATTATAAAGCTTGTGTTCGTGATTTATTGATGGTCAATTGGGAAAACTACAACACATTAAATTTTAATGATTTTATTCACATGTTTTATAATATTTTATGGGAAATTATAGATAAGTATACTCCAAAAGGTAGACATAAAAATCACAACTACCCACTTTGGTTTTCGACACCATTGATTAAAATGATAAAAGAAAAGAATAAATACAGGATGCGATACAAAACACACAACAACCCTAGGGACCAAGATACATATAATATGTTACGTACACGAGTCAAAAAGGCCATAGTAACCAGTTTTAGGAATTACATTGCAAAAATAGAAAAGGATTTAAAAATAAACATAAAAGCTTTTTGGCGATATACGAAGTCCAAAAAGACACATAGAGGTGTCCCTAATATAGTTTATTACAATGACACAGTTGGAGAAGGTGGAAGTAGTGTAACAAATCTATTTGCTAAGTACTTTGCTTCTGTTTATAACAATGAACGTCCCCGTACTAATTTTGAACCTACTTACGCCTCATCAAATTACAGCCTTTCCTCCATTAATATTACAGAAATTGAAATTGAAAATTTGATAAAGCAAATAGATTTAGGGAAGGGAGCTGGACCAGACGGGCTGCCACCAATTTTTATTCGTTTCTGCAAGGATGGCCTGATTGAACCATTACACTTATTGTTTAATAAGTCCCTCACAGAAGGAAAGTTTCCCGACTTATGGAAAATATCATACATCGTCCCCATACACAAAAGCGGTAATATGAATGATGTAACGAATTATATAGACCAATATCAATTATATCGCAATTCGCAAAAATTTTTGAAGTTCTCATATATAATGTAGTTTTCTCTCATTTTCGTCACATAATTAGTCCTAGACAACATGGTTTTGTTGCCAATCGTTCAACCATGTCAAACTTACTTAATTAGACCACCTCTATTTCCGATACGTTGGAGGCCAGGGGACAAATTGATTCTGTTTATAGTGATTTTGCAAAGGCGTTTGATCGTGTTGATCATTCAATACTTTGCAAGAAGTTAAGTCATGCCGGTATTCATGGATGCCTACTCTTGGTTGCTTTGGCAGGTTATGAATCTACGCCATTTATACCCAGCTCAGATATCCCACAAGGTTCAAAATTAGGTCCATTGCTGTTCTTAGTACATAAATGATCTTTTAGATATATTACAATGCAACAGTTTGGCTTATGCAGATGACTTGAAAATTTACTGCCGTATTGATAAAATAAGCGCCTGTACGAAGCTTCAGAATGATCTAAATATGTTACAGCAATGGTGTCTAGACAATAATATGTCCCTGAATGTAAAAAAATGTCAGTTCATAACTTTTACTAATAAAACGAACTACATTAAATTTAATCATCACATAGATATGATTCCCTTGAGCAGAGTTACTTCCATTCGTGACTTAGACGTACTCTTTGATTCATCACTAACGTTTCGAGACCACATAGAAAATCTGGTAAACAAAGCTAAAAAGATGCTTGGTTTTATAATCCGCATGTCTAAACCTTTCCAAAACTACAGTAGTATCATATTGCTGTACAACTCCCTAGTCAGGAGCTCTTTGGAATATTTTTCCACTATATGGTCTCCCTATTACTCTAAGCACATAGATAACGTTGAGGAAGTTCAATGTCGCTTTGTTAGGTATTTATCCATAAAAAATGGTATCCGTAAAACGATTCCACAATATAGCGATAGGTTGAAACACTTTTGTATGTTAAGCTTACAGGAAAGGCGGGTTCATTCTGACTTATTAATTCTATTTATTCTAATTATATTCACAAAATCATAAACAGCACTATAGATGCCCCATTAATAGGCAACTTAAACTTTAGGATAAATACACGTGTAATGCGTTATCGGGGTACATTTGATATACCTATATCTACTTAAAATACCACTTTCAATAGCCCCCTCACACGCGTGTCAAGGCTGTATAACGAACTGTCTATGGCAGTTGATGGTATTGATGTCTTTTCAATGAAATTTGCATCGTACAGACACGCCATACGAAACAATACAGCTGACTCAAATTCTTAAGCACCCTCGATTTTTTTTTCTTGTTTTAGTTGTTTTTTCATTACTTTTAATCAATTCCTTTTTTGTGTTTAATTTTAAATTTTGATCTCTAGTTTTAATATTGTTATTGGCACTTTTGTAGTCCTAACATTATAGATATCATTGTATTAAATGTCATGCATATCTGTTATTTGTGTAGTTACATAAATATAGAATACTGAAAATGTTATTCACCTTAAGAAATCATGTAATGATGCTGTTAATGTGCGCAATATAAATAAATAAATAAAATAAATAAAAACACAGCAAATAATCGTGTTCATCACACAAATATTTGTTCTGGATAAGAATCGAACCCACGATCTTTCACTTAGCAATCAGAATCGTGGTGACTCTGATTGCTAAGTCTTAGCCACTGCATAGGCCACAGGCCACAAGACAGTCAATACAAACAGGATAAAAATAATATTTAATACTATAAGACACGGGTGTCCTCTAGTATTTAAATATTATTTTTAGTATTAGCAGCTACACCCACACCCCTTTTTTAATTTAATCTCCCCAATCCCATCGGAATTTCGGGAAATCCTTGCTGTCCACCCCTTTGGACTCCTTTATTTTTTTTTGTTTTACGAGGTGGTAAATCCCTTCAGATCTCCGACTCTTGGGGAAATGAGAGCCGGAGTATGTGGTGTTACCAATAAAAACCACCTCGACTTTCTCATGTACCCGTGTGTCGGAGGGTCGGGTATCGCCGAAGCATTCGTCGCAACCCCCCGACGGGCATTGGCCCGCCAGATGGTCAGGCGGGCCCCTAATAAAACCCCCTTGGCGGCGGATGAAGGTGTTGGGCTCCGCTGCCAAAACACCCTGCGGCTGCAGAGGAGACGAAGGACGGCAACGCAACACCGAATCTCCTCTTCCTCTGAGGCCCCACCGCGACGCAACAATGGTGCGCCCCCATTTGGTCGCGGGAGGTAGGGCGCGCGGCAACGCAACACCGACACGCCTCTCCGCCCGCGACCGCACCCGACTGCGAGGGACAGATAGGCCCATGTGGAGCGTCCTCTCCCGGGATCCCGCTTAGCTTCACCGTGGGTGTACCTCAAACTTACGGTTACTGAGCCCCCCCACCACGACAAGGTGGAGATCCTACGGGGGGACCCCCCCCCCTTTGGACCACTAGGAATATTTATGACAAACAGCTTCTTGCGCCCAATGGCTGTTCGTTTTCTGTCACTGAGTCAGTAACGAAAGAATTTTATATACTTATATAGTTAGATTATGTGTGACTTGCTTCTTACTTGAGGCAGTCAGGCAGTCATGTCAACCTAGTAGAGACATCCACTGCAGGATATAGACCTACCCCAATATTCTCCACACAGACCGATCTTGAGCCGCCCGCATCCAACCGCTTCCAGCGATCTTAACCAGATCGTCCGTCCACCTTGCGGGAGGCCTACCCCTGCTGCGTCTTAAGGTATAATTCCTTCAAAAACGCACAGGAAATAAAAATGAAATGAATTGTGTGCGTGAACATGGATGTTTGTCTTGGTCTGGGTGTTTCGATGCATAATATGTATGTATTTACAAAAAAAAGTATATATGTATGTTTATCCATTGTCTAGTACCCATAGTACAAGCTCTGCTTAGTTTGGGACTAGATGGTGTTGTGTGATTGTAGCAGAATATATATTATTATGTTCATTATAGCATGGTAAGCATGGTACTATCACTCCCGTATTCACGTTGCATATTTTTGACGTGACAACGTCTTATAAATTGGTTTGCCGGGTGACACTTCAAGAAACTGCGTTACGCTCCGCTCACGTTATGCGCTCACAATGAGAGCGAGTGAGAGGCACGCGTCCCGCCTAAGAGCGAGAGAGACAGACATAAAAAGTGAAAGGCACGCGTCTTTCATCCTTCTTCCTACTATACGAATGAATATTCACATTAAAATTATTTTACCACTCAAAGTCGTTGTCACGTAAAACTTTCGCCCGTATACCGACTTTACAGGCAACCAATTTTAAACTGATTGTTTCATTCATAAAAATATTACACAATAATATGTAGGTATATTAATTGCGAAGATAACTGTATCGATATAGCGAGAACAGTTAAACGAACATAATTAGTAATGACTCTCATAATTAGTAATCTCATTATACTCGTATATTCATTACTGATGTATGTATTTGTATAATTATGCTATACGTAGATCTCTATGTACAATCAAAACATGTTAGTACGAATTCTGTCGAACATTATTCACCGACAGTTCTGTGCTGCAATGTTATGGCACTTCGAAGTTACGTTTGGCAGATGTAACGTTAGTAAGGAAGTTGTTACTTCAAATGTTCTTTGTTCGAAAGTCTTGTATCGAAGACACATTTAGTAGGTACTTCGATTGTACCATGTAAGTCCATGAGAATAATCTTTATTTAATAAGTTATTTGATAATCTTTTTGATTGTGCTTCGAAAGGAAGTATTATTTGATATATTACGACCGGTTGGCGCAGCGGAAGTGTAAGCGACTGCCACGCCGGCGGTCGCGGGTTCGATTCCCGCTCAAGTCAAACATTTGTGTGCGTGAACATGGATGTTTGTCTTGGTCTGGGTGTTTCTATGTATAATATCTCATCGTATAATATCTAATCGGGTCTGGCACAAAGCGCTTCCTTCGAAGCTCCCTTCTTATGGGCTGCCCGAGAAATTATGCGAATGGGTCACCAGCTTTCTTACAGACAGAAGCATAAAGGTCGTAGTTGACGGTGAATGCTCTGACGCCTTGTCTGTAAATACTGGTGTTCCTCAAGGCTGCGTGCTATCGCCTACTCTGTTCCTCCTGCATATCAATGATATGTTGCTCGATAGCAGCATTAATTGTTATGCAGATGACAGCACAGGTGTTGCTTTATATACCGGCCACGCCAACATTTCTCGGGAAAAGTCATCGAGAGCCGACATAAACTTGTGTCTGAAATTGAGACCTCCTTGGAGATGGTCTCAGATTGGGGAAGACTTAATTTGGTCCAATTTAACCCCACAAAGACACAAGTCTGCGTTTTCACCGCAAAAAAACTGCCGATGGTCGTATGTCCTCGTTTTGAGAGCACCCCCTTGACTGCCTCCTCCAGTATTGGAATACTTGGTGTCGACATTTCGAGCGAAGTCCAGTTCCGCGGTCACTTAGAGGGTAAGGCTAAGTTAGCCTCGAAGAAGCTTGGCGTGCTAAATAGATCGAGACGGTATTTCACTCCGGCCCATCGCTTGCTCCTTTATAAGGCGCAGGTCCGGCCGCATATGTAATACTGTTCTCATCTTTGGGCAAAAGCACCCCAGTACCAGCTTCTCCCTCTAGACCACATCCAACGGAGAGCCGCTCGAATTGTCGACTGCCAAGATATTTGCAATCGGTTAGACCCCTTGGCGCTGCGTAGAGATGTAGCCTCGCTATGCATCTTTTATCGCTTCTACTATGGGGAGTGCTCCGAGGAATTGTTCGGATTAATCCCTGCTGCCTCTTTCCGCAATCGTTCTACGCGACAGCATTTCCATCCCCATCACTTAGATGGTTGGCAATCCACAACGGTGCGTTTCTCTAGAAACTTTCTGCCTCGCACCTCTAAACTGTGGAATGATCTGTCACCTGCGGTTTTTCCGAACCAATACGACCTTCAAACCTTCAAAAAAAGAGCGTATGCCTTTTTAAAAGGCCGGCAACGCACTTGTGACTCCTCTGGTGTTGCGGGTGTCTATAGGCGGCGGTAATCGCTTAATATCAGGCGATCCATCTTCTTGTTTGCCCCCTATTTCATAAAAAAAAAATATGTATGAATTTAAAAAGTATATATGTATATTTATCCATTGTCAAGTACCCATAGTACAAGCTCTGCTTAGTTTGAGGCTAGATGTTGTTGTGTGAATGTGGTAGAATAGAATATTATTTTGCAGACTACCCATAGACCCATAGCCTGCTCTGGGCTGCGATTGTACATGCAGACAGTTTCAAACTGTGTCTGATCATTATCTTGTGAAAACTCTGTTGTGGGAATATTCAAATATTTTATTATGTGCAGGGATATTGAGACATAGGCATTTAAGAGAATTGACTCTTTTTTTATGGAAAATCAGTTTAGATTAGATTAGATTTGATAATTCTTTATTGTTTTTTGTTTACATTTTGACGTAGAAACTGCGAGTAGATAGTAGTTACGACAGCCAAGATCCATTCAGGCTGTAACTAATACAGTTGTGAATACATCGTAACACAGTGTTTATAATAGATATGCAAACTTGAGTAGCTTTAGTAGCTTTGTAGCCGGCTAAATATATTCTCATTCAGACTTGTGTATCAACGACCTATGTTATTTTGGTAAAGGCTATATTAGCGATAATGTATTAACCGAAAGTATTTTCCCTTTTTGTCAGGAACCTAGTTTATATCTTTGGTTCCGTGATAAAGGTCGCTGGTTGCGACTATTAAGAGGTTTAGGGTACCAGTGTCGAATAGGGCAATGGTGGTATGTGATAGGGTGTTTGTGTATTTTGAAGGCTAAGATCGCCTTTAGGTATTAAGTTTTGTCAAATGTTACCTGGAACTAAACATAGACTGTTGTAAAGTAACATCAAGAATTTATACAATCGCAAAAAGTCTAGTTTTTAAGCTTTATTATGTCTATTTATGTAACAACGCACCTACTTAAGGAACTGATACCGATAAAACATGGCTGGTGATTGCCACACGTGTGTACGTTGCTGATAGTACGATGTATGTATGAGTAAACCAATATTATTCTTTTCAAAACCAATTTACTGAAGTTATCCTATGGGCACATGATATGCCCGGTAACGTCAATAGGCTCGCCCCCTATTATGTGAGACCTAAAAATTTCATGGCAAAATGTGGGTGTAATATTACACCTCTGCCTACCCCTTCGGGGATACAGGCGTGATACTATAAATATATATATATATATATATATATCCTATGTTTGTACAAAAATCAGGGACTTAACTAATAGTTTAACTCCTACAAAAAACAAAGCGAAAAGCAGATACATTTTAAATATTGTAAGTCCTACTGTTGCGCAATACGGTTTTCAGGGTCGCTAAACTGATATTTGAATTGAACAGGAAAATAAACTTAATCAGCTATCAATGGAAGTACTTTGGGGCTCACAAACAAAATGCTGGCAAATATTATATTTTGAAGCATTAATGGACGTTGAATATTTAGATCAATATTCCGGTAGTTACATGTTGAACCTAAAAGGTACAATAACTTCAGTTCGTTAGCTTTTTAATTAAATAAACGGCCAGAATGTGGCCATGTCCGCATGATTAATGCAGTTAAGGCATACCCAAGGTCGCCACGCGGTTGCACTCAACGTATTTATTACCGGCCAGCGCGTACGGTCTACGTAAATAAACCACCTCTGTTGTTACGCCGTTTGAAAGGCTCTGAGCGCCCAAAATAGTCCTAGATTAATGTTCCCTACTAATGTATATAGTCCGTGTTTATACCTACGTTTACTTGGCTAACAAAACATACAGATTTGATTAATGGTTTAGATGTGTTTCTTAATTGATAAATAATATATTATTGTAGGTGAAGAAGTTGCACGTGACTTTGTTATTTTCACACTTTGTAAGCAGGTTAAGTGTTATTAAAAAGGTATTATTTACCGCTTCAATGACACAAATGAGGTACTTCAAGGTACTTCCTTTGTCTATTGTTAGTTCTGTTTATATTTTTCGAAATATATTTTAGATTGAGTCTTTTAAACTTCAAAATTTTTGACAATTTCAAAGTTTAATTTTATTAATATTTATTTTAAACTGACGTTGACTTAAAAAACTAAAGAAGGATTGTATTTTAAAAAAATGTTTCAAAATAATAGTTTACTTTGCATTAGAATCATGTAAATATTATTATTTTATTAGAACTGTTTATTAGAACTGTTTATTCGTAGTATTCTTCCGCATCACTGTCATCCGGTAACGTGCCCAGAAGACTGGCAGCATTGCCACGCTGAATGGCAATGCTGATTTTTTGAGCAAACAAAAAACCAGCCCTCTGGTCACGTGAGACGTCGATCAAACGTTTGGAGATGTCTCGGTACAAAATACGAGCGCTCGGACCCCATGAGCCCAGCGTTTCTACCACAAACGGCTGGAATACATAATTTCCAACAAAATTACCGTATTTGCGCCGTTTGAGGGTTTCCGCCGTTGCAGCAGCAGCGCCAGCATGACATGCTGTGCATGGAATATGTGGTGGCGCAACGGTGTCTTCGCACGTTGCGTCCCACACCAATGGCCAACCCATTTTCCATGGCAACAATGACATACCGCTTGGTCTCTTACCGTCGTCTCGTACCAAACCATTTGGTATGCCAGATGTGACAAGAGTACGACGAATTATGTCATTCAAATGTGCATGTCGTGGATTTCTACCCGCGCTTCTACTGCAAGAAAGCCCATGATGTCCGAGGCTATCGACGTCTTCTCCACAATGACATCGATGTGGAGAAACACATGGAGCACCCAAACGTAAGCAAGTGACAATACGGAAGGTCTCATCGTCCAACATGGTTCCAGTGTTGGAAGATGGTAGTGCGTGTAGCCAAAGAACAGATTCCCATTCCCCCACAGCCAGCAGCGAGCGCGCTCTGCAACATAAGAAGCTGTAGACAAAAGATTTTTCTTACTAAGTTTAGTACAGAGCGGCAAGTCTCACTGTCTCTGGGAGAAAAATAATAATCTAGTGATATAGCATTAATAAATAGAGCATGGCTGGCATTTCGAGGATACAGAGTAAAATCTTTGTCTATTTAAAGCGATCCATTCGTAATTAAATTAACCATGCAATCGGCTTCAGACAGTTAAAAATGGCGGGATTTGTCCAAATGAATGAGCTGTGTTACGGTGCTATGGAGCTACGGCGCTACGCAAGCGTAGGCGCTCTACGCCACCGCCTACGAATCAGGCTACCGTCTGCGGGAATGCGTAGAAAGCCCCCCACGCGTACGTGACTCACAATTGCGGCTTGAATTACTCGCTGCTATTGTATTGTAAGACAAAGTCCTTGTTGCCAAATGCTTTTATTACTGCGGAAAACAAATCGAATGTTTGTTTTCTTTTTTCCTCTTGGTTTACAGAAACTACCGAACCTTAAAATCACGCCCATTAAGCTAACAAGTAAGTCGATATTAATCATCATTTGGTAATTTCTATCAAATTTATTACACTTACAATTAGTACAATTAATGGCAGGTTAGGCATGTAACTTTGCGCTATGATCCTTCACAGAAAGAAAAAAATAACGCATAATAAAAAGATAACTTTAAAATATGGCCACAACCACACTACTTACATTCACCACTTACAAAGCTATGGCCTTAAAAGAAAATTTTTAAAATACCTAAAAAAATTAACGTAATCATAATTTTGCCTTACTGAAAAAATAAAATTTACTTACAGTTTCAAAATACTTCCTAGCCATATCTACATACAGAAAACAACATCATACACAGAGAACACAGTCCAGTAAACGAGGTGCAAGTAGTAGTTCCGTACGGAAGGAAAGCGATACGCAAGTACATGGATCAGTCGTACCATCAATCTTGTCAGATTTACGGGCGCTACTCGTCCGGTTTATCTCGCGATCTGTGACTACGGGATTATTGAACTACCCACTCACATCCCGACAAAAATGGGAGAACAATGCCCACTTTGTGTAGGAACGCGGGGAATTTTAAATTAGTGCTCGCTTTTTTTTCTGTCTGCCGTTTACGGTTAGGTAATTGCGTCATGTGACCTTTGAATTTTATACTTATTAGGTACATTATTATAGTTTACATGAAATGATTGTTTGAATGGTGAAGCGGCTTAAGCGTTTAATACAACTATGTTGTGGATTCCAACGACACACTTTACGATGCTTTGTGTCATCTAAAATCGAAGTTTGTCAAGGCCTTTTATCAAAAATTGAAACTTTTCCGTTGCATCTAAATAATATACAGCTAACAGTGTCCTCAAGAAAAGTATTTTACTTATATATGTGGATTCTATGTATCTACAGTTTCTTGCCAGTTGCTTTCTTATCGCTTTTAGTCTGCTAATGACAATTTACCTATGTGTACATTGTTACAGAAATAAAAAATATTGTTATAAGTAAGAATAATAATCATATTAACATAATGCATCCTTTCAAATGATTGCGGTTTTCACACATGTTGCGATATTTACAAGTAATGACCAATCATCATGTTCCCTCTTCTGTAACACAAGCTGAAACGACGGCGCAAAAAATATTTTTAAGTATAATCATAAGTAGACTGCACCTGCGGCTCCGTTCGCGTGAATTATACTCTCAAACTGTCCCCAAGAATTACAATATCGATAATCCGTACAAAAATCCGTTCGATAGTTTTTAAGTTTATATGGATCATACAAACAGACAGGAATTAAGGAGGATTTAATTTTAGAGTTTGTAGGGATACGACTGAGACCGATTAAATAAATATTGGTTTTGTAGTGTATATTATATGTAAGCAATGCCCATTCATTTCATTTCATGACTAATATAAATATTTACGCGTTGGTCAAATGCAATTTAATGAACTTCAAATACCTTTGTCTCTGTCTCGATTCGTCATGATTATTAATAATTCAACAAATACTCTGCTCTTACCTTCACAACTTCAAGAATCTGTATATAATGGTACCTTTTTAAAATGATAAGACAACTTGACTCTAATTTTATCATTCCTACCTATTTCCACAGTTAACTACCTCAAAAATAAAACCATTACCGTTTTCAATTTACTACAAAAATGCTGACCCAAAATACAACACAAGTTTCAATGAGTAGACAGACAGTTCATTGAATAAACGAGAATAGTGTACATGTGTGCTGTATTGTAAAATACGGGCCGTACGGAACTGGGTCAGAATTTGTAGCACCGTATTGTCGGTGTAACTGATGGCAAGCACGGTATATTTTTAGCTGCAAA
This sequence comes from Euclidia mi, assembly GCA_944739405.2. Taxonomy (NCBI): domain Eukaryota; kingdom Metazoa; phylum Arthropoda; class Insecta; order Lepidoptera; family Erebidae; genus Euclidia; species Euclidia mi. The sequence goes on from OX123198.2 coordinate 38,183,608, forward strand.
TTCACCCTTGACTAATGATCGCGGGCCTTTATTACACGTTGCATGTGAAACAATTGATACAGTAGATAAACATACTTGAGCTATCGTGTATATCTTGCCAGAATAACATATATTTGTACATACGTATAAATTACGCCTTTACATTTATTGATGTTATACTCATGTCCGCAATCCGCCAGTTTATGTGAAAATAAGATAGATATATCGATGGATTAACATAGATGCTGAGCTGTTAGCCTTTAAGGTACTACTATTCTTACAAATATTTTGCGTATACCTATATACCTATTATAGGTGAAGGTTGTTGAACTTTATGTATTATGTATAATATATTTTTTCTAGGCTCACGCCTGTATCCCCGAAGGGGTAGGCAGAGGTATAATATCACACCCACATTTCGCCATGAATGTTTAGGTACCACGTAATAGGAGGTGAGCCTATTGCCGTTACCGGGCACAAGGCTCTCCATTTAACCCTGAAATACGCCCTCAGAGTCATTACCTGATTTATAAAACGGTTGCCTACATAATACTTCCGCAACAGTAACCTATTACTTTAATCTGCAGTCGTCCCATTTTATTCAGTAGGGAAACAATAGTCGTTATAAATGAAACCGATATATCATGTTCTTTCAAACATTTCAAAATAAATTGCCGATATTTGTCAAAGCATAGTTGCAAGACGTTGCGTATCTTAGGCTAAGGTTTGTCGATATTCAAAATATTTTTTAAGAAACTTTAGTTTTAAGTAATAAATCTATGAATCATCATTTGTTTTTGCTTTTGCGTTACAGAAGCTGGTTAGTATGAGTAATGTAAAACTGTTGGCTCGAACCGAAACTAGATACTGCTTTGTCACAAAATATCGGCACAGAGTAGTCTACTACGTCATTTTCGTCTGTGAGTATAAACGTCAAAGGCTCAATCACACCATCATTCATCAGCAGCTTTGCTTTGCTTTTGGTAGTGTTAGTCGCCGTCATGTGAAGGCATACAGGTTAGTATCACCTTTGAAATACACAACAAACCCAACTACTTCGAATCGATAAGTTGATCAATGTGTTGTGCCTTATAAGCATGTTCTTTTTAAATCGCTTTTAATGCAAATGTATTTTAGGTCTATGCTGTTAACTGATCAGAGGTTTTGGGTATTGTATTGAATGTCGAAGCTTGGCATCAATATTTTTTTATATGGGCCTAGTCCCACCCTCATACCTACTATTGTGTCACCTGTGAAGCCATGTTCAGCAGCAGTGACCATTGATGACAACGAGTTTTGACACTCGTGAAGTCCAGGGGAAAGTTAAACTGTCTTGGAACCCGCATCGATCTTAATCAGAAGTAAGGAGTAAGGAGGAGTTGGAAAATAAACAATTCACTTACATATTGCCAAGTGTCAAGTATTTGACTGATTTGTTTAATTATTTATGAAATCGTTAGTGAGCCTGCCTAAGCCTGGGTCGTGAGTTCGATTCTCTCACATGGCAAATCTTTGTGTAATTAGATTGACTACTTGTTCTGTGTCTGGGTGTAATTTATCGATTTATAGAATTCGAGCTTGTGAATAATACACATGAACCTTCCTCAAGAATCATCTGTCTGCTAGTGAAAACCATACAATGATTCGTTCGGTAAATTTTTAGGACTCGGAGCTTAATTTATAAACGTATGTAATTAAGAATATACCTATAAGCATGTTTATCAATTATCTAGTTGTAGAACAATCTTGCCTTAGTTTGACGGTATGTGTTGTGCTAGCGTAATATATATTTGGTATTCATTTGTAAAATAAAAAATAATATGCAATTCTTTTCCAGTATTAAATTTAATTACAAATTTTCAAAGCCATTGTCATGAGTTTATTTAGTATTTGAATTTGGCACCTAGACTGAAAATTATGGAAATGTAATTATAATCTCATTATTTATATTTTAGTTCTGTAAGTTTAATTAACATCCAAAGATACCAAAGATTCTTTTATCAGACTTGTTTTTATGTAAATAATTAACCTTATTAACCTTACATTAAAAAATAATTATTATTAAATATTTTTTACCTTTTACCAACCGTACCTTTTTTTTTGACTCATGGTGGAAACCAAACAATTTACGGGCTGACCTCCCCAGGCTGGGCCCCTAAAGGGGCTCAGTCTAGGGAGAGTGTGGTGACTCCCCGACGATAAGCGCCGGGATTACCCACTAAAACCACCATGGTGTTCCTCTATCCGATCCCATTGAATGGCGGGGTTACGGGATCTACATTAGCATTACTACCTGCGACCCCGCCTGAGCTGGCCCGCTGAAGCGGGCCCCGTTCCTCGCATGCATCCATCTGCATCCATCATAATTGTCCTCATACATCCTCTTTTATACTACGAGCGGAAAAGAACGACGTAGTCTACTAACGCTACCAGAGGCCTTATCGCGCTCCGCCGCCTCCTTGATCGACATCACCGTCTCATTACCATCCGTACCTACCAAACAAAACTGAAATCATTTTATATTTTTATTTAAGAAATCTTATTTTACGTGACATAAAGTGGAATATTTATATTTCTCTGCTTATTTTTCCAACAATCAGTCTGTTACTGCAATAGATATATAACATTTTAACATCTCCAGAATAAGTCTACCAAACAGTAAATATATTGGATACTGCCCGCGTCTTTGCTGACAATAAACTATATTACTGCAAAGTTTTATCAAAATCTATTTAGTGTATATTTACTAAATGGATTTTGATGTAGAAGAGTAACTAACATACATCCTTTAATACTCATAAAATTTTACAAGTAACTTATTGAGAAGATGTGAATTTTAATCATTGTACTACATCAAACTCATTTACAAAAAGGAAAATACTTATTGGTTAAAAAATTGTTATACTTTTTGACTGGCCAATCGTTTTGATATTTTTAACGACTACCCATTTAATTTGTGTCCAAAAAGATTATAAAAAAAACATTAAATCGAACTTTATATACTCCGACGCCGATAACTAACAATTAAAATGCATTAAAAGCTTGTTGCTAGTAAAAACAACAAGAGTTCATTAACTTTTTTAGTTGCAATCGTTGAATCCAAACATTATTTTAACCAACGTATATTAAAGAGCATTGTTTAATAAATGGGTCATATTAGAAAAAATTTACAGTTACCAAATTGAAACAAAAATTATTTTCGTAACAAAAATGAGAACAGTTACAAGAAGGTCACAAAAAGGAAGTAATAGGGCTATTTCACAGTGTAAATAAAAATGCAATGCAAATATGAATTATTTTAGACCTTTTATTTCGCATCAGTGGGTCGCATTTATCACAAACTATTTAAAAATTAAACTATAATTAGTTAGACGGGTTAGGGAATGGCCTTCCATGCCACAGTTAGGCAAAGTTAAAAATTGGTTGCCTGTAAAGTCGGTATACGGGCGAAAGTTTTACGTGACAACGACTTTGAGTGGTAAAATAATTTTAATGTGAATATTCATTCGTATAGTAGGAAGAAGGATGAAAGACGCGTGCCTTTCACTTTTTATGTCTGTCTCTCTCGCTCTTAGGCGGGACGCGTGCCTCTCACTCGCTCTCATTGTGAGCGCATAACGTGAGCGGAGCGTAACGCAGTTTCTTGAAGTGTCACCCGGCAAACCAATTTATAAGACGTTGTCACGTCAAAATAAAAATTTCAATCGATGTAAATAAGCCTTTACTTCCTTTTTGTTACTTCATAATTGTTACGTTACAAAAAATATAACAAACTGTAACAAAAGGAATAAAAGTTTATGTTTAATATAACCTCAAACAAAATAAAAACTTGTGAGAAGTCTATTTCATATTTTCGTAATTACATTTGATAAGATAATAATAATACCATATTTATAAAGGTATACAATATCTAAATCACTTGCTGTTTTAATATGCAGGTAGGGTAAAAAGGAACTATTAACATACATACATACATAGTCTCACGCCTATATCCCCGAAGAGGTAGGCAGAGGTATATTGCTACACCCACTATAAAGTTTATTTTTTCTCCACAGCAACAAGTCCACACTTCATAGAAAAAGCACGCCGCAAAATGGCTAACCGCCGCTATTTTGTGTAACTTGATTGGTTGTTGAAATTACAAACGCAGTGTTGCCAAATCAGAATTTTAATATCTACTAAATATTAATGTTACAAAATAGAATCATACAAATGAAAAATAGTTTGTACGCAGATTTCATGTAATTTAAATCATCTAATAATTATTTTTAGTTCGAAAATGATCAAACTGTAGATAGCTTTATTAAAACCATACATATTTTTTAAATGAAATATGGATCCTAAGCAGCAAGTTTGAAAATAATTAAAGTTTTGTAACGCGCACGTTACCGAGGACAATTTTTACGACAGTTACTTGCTACATAAATATGTATTTAAAGTTAATTACATAGTTGAATTCGGTTTTCGTTGATAGATTTGAAGAAGGATGTTATTTATTATATATGCCCGCAACTACACACGCAAATATCATTTTAATGCCCGATCGCGTGGGAATTTCGGAAAATCCTTTCTTAGTGCACCTTACGGTCCCCAAGGAACACACACACACAAATTTCAACTTCTTGTGCCTAATAGTTTTGGCTGTGCGTTGTCAGTCAGTAAGGCAAGAATGTTTTATATACTTACGTTTGAGGGTAAACAATACTGCAGTCATAAAATCATACAGTCGAGTTGCATCGTGCAAAAAAGAGAAGTAGAAAAGCGCGATCTAGTCGTGGGCATAGGGTCAAAAATAAAGTTTTGTAACATCACCCTTCATAGCAAAGCCGAATAAAAAGATACAGATCGTATTAGAATTGTATCATTGCCTCGCACGATAAGAACGATCATTAGTTCTATTCTTATATTTGTATGTATATTAGAAATAATTAATTAATGTAGAAAATAATTATAACCACTCATGTGGTTATCTTATTACAGTCACCGTCCAGTTTGGTGTTAAATAACCGTGTGTATTCTGACAGCTTTTGCTTTGATAGGACCCACTTTGCACAATAGGTTAACTAACTCCAAAAAAATATTTTTTGCACTCAATATAAGCTATCTGATATATTATGAGGCAAAAACCATGTTTCAAAGTAAAGCTAAAAACATCTGAACGGTTTGAAGGATTTAAATGCATTTCAAGATTTCGCCTTCAAAGTAGTTGCTCCTGTTAGGGTGGAGTTTTGGTCGATGGGATAACTTGAGAGATACGGAAAACAAAACTTTACCGGTGCTTGTATTTAACTTGAAGTTTTCGACTTGGAAAGGGAGCAAGTGTCCTTAAAAGAGGTGACTTTTAATGTTGTACTGTTAAAGTGACAGGAAGTCTGTATGTCTTGTAAATTGTATTATCACTCTATGATTGACATACTAACAAAAATAATAAAATCTGATAAGTTTTTAAAATTTTAAGATTTTCAAAATAATATATGACTGTTTAACCCGCTGGTTTAGTGGTTAGTAGTCCATAGAGCTGTGCTCCGCAGACAGTCTTTCGTTCGATACCCACTAACGAAAAGTATTTGTGTGTCGATCCCGACAACTTATACTGTATCACAGTGTCATCTATATAATTATAATATTTATGTATTTAAGACTACATAACAAATATGTTTGTAAATTTAGATGGCTGTGTTTCAGCTTTAATAGAACATTACTATAACTATATCCCGATTTATCCTAGCCGAAGGGCAAAGATCGTCACGCAATGGGTGCCGCAAAACGGATGGCGGATAGGAGGCAAGCCTCGAAGACGATGGCATGATGATCTAGACAAATTCGACAGTATAAAGGAGACCTTTGCTTAGCAGTGGGCCAACATATGTAGATTAAAAAAATATATATAAGCTATATTACTCACATGCACAATTGTACATATCCCTTCTGCAGAACAACACCATTAATCAAACTTAACACAAGTAATTACACAAGCACTCATTCAAACCGACTCATCGCACACATCTCTACGTACTTAATATTCGTGCACGCACACATTTCGGCCCGGCCAGGTATAAGTGTAAATAGCTGGTTTAATCTCACCAACCTGAAACAAAGCTACTGGGCTCTAGGGGCTCGTATGACATAACGTGACGGATGGGATCCGTCAGATCCCTTTCAATACCGGCACATCTACCGTGGCCGACCGCCGGCCAACTAATTCTTCACTCTGTTGCCGCCTTTATAACATAAATCTTCGTGATACACAACCCATATCAAGGTTCTTTACAGGAATATTACCGGTATTTTTAAGGTCAACTGGAATTTGTTAACTTCGTATAGTTTTGGTTAGTGACGTCAGATATAGAATATAATTATTTGAAAGACGTAGTGGTCGTCAACATAACTAAGTATATTTTTTTTGTATATTGGTAGGTCCACCTGCCGTCTCATAAAAAAGAACTATAATTGTTCAAAAATAAATTACCAGGTAATTGGCATTTTCAGGTAAATTTTGTGATTAAAATTACCAATGCTCAGTCGCCACTACAGTCCAAAAACTTCAGTTGATAGTCTTCAAATCCAAACATTCACGTCATATCATTTTAAAATCACCTACAAACCGTATAAAGGTGATTTTCCACCAGAGGGGTGAGACAAGGCGTGGCGAGGAGAGAATTGAAATCGCACTGACCCTTTTCCACTAAAACTTGCCATCGCGAGCTCGCGCGAGCTCGTGCGAGCTCGTGCGAGCACGCGCGTGGCCGCCGCGCCGCCCGTAGGCTTCATTAGATAAAGATATACTGGTACTGGTTAATTTATACTCTATGTTGGAAGCAATACGGTTCATTTTTACACAAACAAATATTTCAATTCACGCCTCGCATATTCTCGTCAATCCATACTGTTTCCACCAAAGATGCGCTGGGAGAGAATTGAAAATTTGCCATACAAATTTCAATTCTCTCATCGCCTCGCCTCGTCTCGCCACTCTGGTGGAAAATCAGCTTTACACTCATTATTAGTGAACCATTTCCACACAGCTTCCCTTTGACACGCCTATGTCATAACATACACATCACATATCAGTATTATCTACTATACTCATACCATACAACACGTTGAGAACGTATCCAATACGACGAACAACGTCTGAGCTAATTAGGACAAATGCACTAACTTGGGAGGCTTGCAGGCTATACATTACAATACAACACTACGTACAAGTCTATTTTGGCATACGGTAACACGAAACTAGAACTGTTAAAATAAACTTTTAAGTTGTGTTTGTCGTACTCCGTAACATGACTCTTTTCCAAACTTTTTTGTTTGCGCTGTATAAAGTTTGGAATTGAATTGTGTAAGTCTAGTAGTAAGTTACACTATATTGATACCATTAGCCAACAAATAAATAATTAAATGTAGAATGTGTGTATCATCATCTACCCTGTATATTATCTGTCCCGCTAATAGGCACAAGACTCTTCCCACTATGTAAAGGCTTAGGGCACAGTCCAGCACAGTGGCCTAGTGCGGCTTGGTAGAGCTAATCATATGTATTTCTAGAACATAGAGAACTTTCAGACATGCAGGCGTCCTAGCCATGTTTTCCTTCACTGCTCAACAAGTCTTTGGTGTGCTGTAGGTTACCTTATTTGTCAATGTAATTTTGTTGAAGAAATTTCGAAATTAACAAGATACACACTTTTATAATTAAATGGAAACAGTAAGCGTGCTCCTTAGCCAAGGTGTGGCATATCCATATGTGATTTACTAATACAAGCCGTTGTCTGTCACAGTAACCCTTTGACTCTGATCGCTCTGCAAGCAAACTAAGACGTACCTACGTCCATGATGCGACAAGTGACAATTATGTATTACGAAATTATTTGTATTGGAATGTTAGTTATAATTAGGTACCTACATAGTGAATGCGACTGGATACAAGACAATTGCCCATAGCGTGATGTTATATATAGCCTATGTTCCTCAATAAATTGGCTATTCAACACAAAATAATTATTCAAATCGAACCAGTAATTTCTACATTCAAAGAAACCAACTATTCTGCTTTATAAGATTTGAATAAAAAATATGCATTCGAACAATTCACAAAAAAGCCACTCGTCGGTTTTTTACACGTAATATTTCACGTAATCATTCATTTGTGCTATTTACCTACTATCAACATTTAAAAATAATTATCTAACAACTTGAAGCTAAAACTTTATTCGATTAGGGAGTTCTGCAATCGCTTTTTTTACAATCCAATTCGTCATTCGAACCAGTTTCCTTAAACGGCTACTTTTACCCTGAATTTAGCAAAAGCCCTTTGAATATATTATCCTTATTTATCTTTAGTATTATTGACTTAGAATGCTAGCCTTTTCTCAATCCTGCAGATGCTTTTATAGACTCATGCGAGATAACTTTCATTCTATCTTTTGGGAGTTCAATCTCTTAGATCTATATAATATACCTAAGCTTTTAAATAGTCTCAAATCTGATTAAACTATAATTATTTAAATTGGTGTTGGATATGGTTAGATTAAAAACTTTAAATTTGTTTAACTTTATATAATGGCAAAGAAGTATAAGTATCCTCATAATCTTCGGCTCTTTAAATGTGCTGCTGCTGCCTTTTTCTACCTTGAGCATGGTTAGGCCATAGACGCCACGCTGGCCAAGTGCTGGTTTTCAAACAGCAGATATGTTTAAACATCCAGGTTACCTCAAGATGTTGCTTATCACAATAATAGTATAGCAATCGTAAGGCGAGAGGCATAACATTAGAAAGTCAATGGTGCGCGCTTCGCATTTGAAACCAAGATCCTCTACATAACAGGCTCTTCGCTACGCTATCGCTACCTTTTTATATGTAACACAACGAATTTTGGAGAACACATCGTTCATTTAACCTGCATGCTATTATGCAAAACCTTATTAAATCAAAAACTTGGTGTGGAATGAAGTGTAATAGCAAAAGTTAAAAAACATCATGAAACTCATGCCAAACTAAAATACAAACAAGACCTTTAATGATACTTTTTAAATCACAATATTTGTTATCCCTAACAAGACCTTCACTGTATCGGTAAACTTTCAACACCATATTATTCTAATCATGGCTATCAAACTATTTTAACCCACGCTACTCCATTTCGCGTTATTCCACAAAAATATGTTCCTCATTTCCTTTAATAAATTGAATTTCCGTGGATTATGACTACGTTAATAATGCATGTTTGTGCTAGTTCATTAAGTCGACGTTGGAATGACGCCATGCACAGAAGGTGCTAGTGTTCCTGCAGTTATATGCATTACATTAGGTAATTGCTCTACATAATTGTTTGACTCACTGCGACATTACGTGACTTAAGTTTAAAATACTCCTGATAGCAAACTATAGAAATGCTTTTTATCGTGTAATCTATGCGAGGTAGATAAACAAGCCAAATACGCTCGTGTATACGGATACAAATATCACGCAGCTTTATGTAACGCAGTGATGATTAACTGATGTATGAAGGTCAATCTAAGACCATCACCGACCATTACAGGCGCTGGGACGAAACAAAATAGTAATTTACTTCTTTATTTGCTTAATGCAAAAGCCAAAGTGATATTGTATATAAATAAATATAATGTAAATCAGTCATGTATATCCTAATTACTTACCGTTTTTGGTAAGCAATGCCATTTTTACACCCCACCTCTCTTGCCGAACGTACTTAACTTTCGTCCTTTTCAAACTATCCTTTCAACGTCACTGCTCACATTTTCGTCCCTATTTGACACCCAATGATATGTACAACTTTAAAACCAATATCTTATCGTCAAATAAAATGAAAAATACCTAACATTTCAAATAACAATAAACCTTGTTATATTACAGTCACTATAAAGTTTCTAAAACCAAATACTCATTACACTACAATGCCTTTACAACAAAAATAATTTCAAACGTTTCCAACAGAAGTACACTCTTATTTTGTTCCAAGCACGCAGAGCTTAACAAAGGCATCTTACAATCTGCTACAAAGCTAAATGTGACCCGAGTATTTGTTAACTCTCTCGCTGGACAAAATCAAGGCATAATTTGACAGGGTCCGATTTAATTCGTATAAATATTGTCCTGGCCGCCAAATTCCACGTAATACGGGTGTAATCAATTTACGAATCGGCTACAAATAGAATCAAACTCAAACTCAAATATGTTTATTTCCATAAAAATGTTTAAATTTTTTGGACACGTCAGAAAGTCATACAAATAAAAAATAATAAAAAAGTAACTTTAAATGCATATTAACATAGTTGAGCATTGAAAAAAATGCCTGTTCAGAAAGTAGAGCCTCGTGAGAAGAATCAGGCAAGAAACTCCGGGCCACTCTTTTCTACGTCTTGATTTTATACAATTTAAAAACTTTGTAACTACACTGAATTTTTCATAGGCATATGAGCTGGTGCGACTATAATGTTGTTGTCAATTAATAAGGCTTTTTTAATAATAATATAAAAGTACTAACTAGCATAATATAGACACAATAACTCACACTCACATGAAACTTAACACTAATCAAACATAAGTAGCCTGTGGGACCGAGCAAATTAATCCCAAGCATTTTTATCTTCAATATAATCTAGCACTGAACAGTACCCTTTTTGACAAAGTTTACGTTTTATAATCCTTTTGAATTTATTATAACTTAAATTTTGAATATTGCTTGGCACTTTACTGTAAAAGCGCACACATTGGCCTTGAAAAGATTTTTTTATTTTCTCTAGCCGGGTAGCCGGCACTACTAGCTTACTCTTATTTCTAGTACTCAAATTGTGGATATCACTTTTCTTTGAATATGAGGCCTTGTTTTGGAATAAATATATTAGAATCTAGTGTAATGCCTAAAAATTTGGTGTTATCCACAAGATCCAACACATCATCCTTAACCTTTACTGAGGTGTTCACTTGTTTGACGTTAGGCATAAAAAATCGAATACATTTAGTTTTTAGTCTATTTAAAAGCAGGTTGTTAACCTCAAACCAGCGAACCACCTTTGAGATAGCAATGTTTACATCGTCCATATCAATTTGCTGTCGTTTTAATTTAAATAAAAGTGAGGTATCATCAGCAAACAGTACTATCCCGTGCTTGTCATTGACGAGGTGTGGTAAGTCATTAATATAAACTAAAAATGAAAAAGGACCGAGGATTGAACCCTGTGGGACGCCCATTTTGACTACAGACCCATGCGAACGCGTCCCGTTGACATCAACTCTCTGAATCCTATTACTCAAATATGAAGTAAGAAGATGCAAAGCAGAACTACTTAAACCATAGTGACGTAATTTCCTGATCAATGTATCATGTTCTACACAATCAAATGCCTTGGACAAATCACGGAAGACACCTAAAACATCATGTGAATCCTGCCAGGCATCAAAGATATGTTTTACAAGCTCAACACCGGCATCGTTCGTGGAGCGCCCCTTTGTAAAACCAAATTGTTTAGAGTGTAGAAGCTCGTTATTATTAAAATAACTTTGCAGTTGGTCTAGTATCAATTTCTCGAAAATTTTGCTAAATGTGGGCAGCACAGAGATTGGCCTATAGTTGGTGGGGTCTGATGTGCTACCTGCTTTGTACAAAGGTATTACCTTGCTATCTTTCATAAGATCAGGAAATACACCACAGTCAATACACTTATTAAATATTAAAGCTAATCTGTTAGCAGCTAAAGCAATAATGGACTTGGTAATAGTAACGGAATTTCCCCACAAGTCTGCAATTGAACAAACGCAATGTACAACAACAATTGTTTAGCGATACCTACTCGTTTACGTTGATATATACATACATACATACATAGGCTCACGCCTGTTTCCCCGAAGGGGTAGGCAGAGGCATATTAAACGCCCATACGTTGATATATATGGTGTGAAAATGTCAGAAAAAGGGTGCATATATTCCCACCAAGAACTTAGGGTCCCAAGCCAACCTCGCCTGCAAGTGGTGCACCTGCCGATCAACGGACGAGGCTCTGGCAAACAAAATATCCCGATATGCGGCAATAGGCTCGCCACCTATTATGTGGGATCAAAACACTGGCGATAAGTGGCCGTTTAATATGACTCTGCCGGGGTAGGCAGAGTCATATTAAACGGCCACTTATACTTATACTTATACTTATACTTATATATTCGGGAAAACAGGAGTAAGTCTATGTATATGTATGTATGAAAATGTCACAAAGTGTACTTTATATAATTCCATTAGGTATGTTATCGAGTTATTATTGCATCTGAATAGAATGGTCAAGTATATTCATTAATTAAGTGATAGTCTAGTGGAGCTACCAAAACCTTGCCCCGTGCCTCGGAGGGCACGTTAAGCCGTCGGTTACGACTGTAGGAAGATCATTGATAGCCGTTATGGGGAGACTTGCATAATATGTATGATACTACCACAGCAAAATGTTTGTCAAATCAGATTACACTAGAATGTGAACTTCTAGCTCCAAGGTACAAGTCTTGGATGCAACCGCGATATCACTGTGACGATGATGATGGAATAGTCGACTATTTAAAAGGTAGTGGTGTAGTCGTAAATGATCTAGTGTAGAAAAGCTCATCATCTTCTAAGATTTGACTAACATCGGGCGATCCAAAAGAGGTCACAAAATAATTTAGTCACCCAGTACTAGAAATTCATAGAGCATTTCTAGTAATGCATAATTATTGCAAAGTATTTTCCAGCTACATATCCTACATAATTCATCATCATCAGCCTTTAACAGTCCACTGCTGGATTAGGCCTCTCCTTTGAAAGGAGGAATTGGCCTACTATACCACGCTGGCCAAACGGGTTGGTATGGGGTTTGTATCAAGTTTTCCTTCTCTTACAGTGCTGTTCTAAGCATAATATGCTCCCTCTGTCGGCTCTTACGACATCCATGGGATGATACGAGGTGGTGACAATCCGTATTCTTAATCCGTCACCACACGGACGACCTACCTAATTACATTGTCGTAAAATCTAAGCTTTATTCCAATTATTAACACGATCGGACACTAGGAAGTGGGTAAAATTTATCTTGCAAGATTTGTGTCACACTAACTATACACCACTATTTTTTTATTAGTACAAAAAATTTAACAGGGCACTAAGTATCTTTAACTGATCATATTTATGTAGTTAAAAAATAAAACCACTAAGTCCCGAAACTGTCTCAAAACTGTCCACAAAAATACGTGATAATTGGTAAATGCATAACTAATACTATGACCGACCTGCGTACTATCATAGTAAACTGACCCATTGATAAATTCCTCCCCTCCTCCCCAGCGCCGCGCCCCGACGATGCGACAATCAGTGCTAAATTGCTAGCGAAAGTGAGCGTATCTAATTTCGTTGCAAAAGTTAATTGTTTGTCTGCGTGTGCCCGACGCGATGGCCTATCATATCAGTTCATATCACGGCAGTATGTAGCTATGCTTCGTGCGTACTTTTTACGTGAAAAAATCGCGAGTGCACTGCTGTGTACCCATGGACATCTTATTGTGAGTGTACAAAAGTGAGCTTTAGTTACTTTAGTGTCAAACAATTAAAACAGTGCATATTGGACGCTTTTGACGAAGTGAAAAGACAGAAGCGTACTTCTCTCGTTAAAAATTCGTCTGTGTATTGACAACGGTGATGGACATTTCGAAGCACAATGGAAATACTTGTAAGTCTAGTGAATAATACGTACTTAAGTAAATAATAATTTGATGCGGGCGGCTCAAAATCCGTCTGTGTTCTCCACCTTGAAGAAGGCCTATGTCCAGCATTGGACATCTCTGGGCTGACATGATGATGATAAGATAATATTTGTAAATAGCAGATAATTCCAACTTCATAAATACGCCAAAAGTACTATTTTCCATTAGTCCAGCAGGCCTATTGCGTATTTTTGACAGTTACAGTTACCATCGCCACTTCGATGTACACCGAAGTTTGATGTCCACCGAGATTAAGGTTCATTTGGTATTGCGTATGACACATATTGTCAGTGCCTATCAAATTGTTGTTAACACTTCACTATTTTTATCGACACCATTCGACTGATTTAAGAATACCCATTGGACCATTAAAACTTTATGGATTGTAAGACTTCTTAATTTAGCAATAAAATTCGCTTCTGAGACATGAATTTGGCGCGAATTGTTGGAAAATATGTCAGCATCCATTGTCCAATATAAAGTTGAAAAATATTTGTTTTGATTTTGTGTATTCGCTTGTGAAAGCCCAAACTAATTTTGGTAAAACAAGATTCATCGTAAGTGTTATAAGTATAACTTATTTAACGTTGTTTGAGTATTCTTGTTTCATTTCTATTGTTTTTAAACTAATAATAAGTGGATATTGTGAAAAGTGAATGACTTTGTGATATCAAACAAGTCGGAAATGTTATACATTGCTGTTTTAAATATAGGTATAAGTAAACCATATATTTTCAAATTAAATTAGTGCTTATTCATTGAGCACAGCAGTTTTCCGTTGAGCTTGTAGCATGAGAGGATTAATTTTCTCCAACACTTGCTGAAAACCAACTTTGCTCAAGCGAAAATTGGCAATAAATTCGCCTTCTGGCAACTGCAGTGGGTCACTAGCATCCCGTAGACGGCGTCGTTGGATGCGAACTCGCTTCTTTATCCGCTGTTTTTCAGCAAAATTGAGCAATGAAGGTCGTGAAATATCTACAAAGTTTACAAAGGACACTATATAAATCAAACAAAGTAAGTTTTAAATATTTCCGTCCACTATAGGCTTCAGTGATAATCACTACAACTCGAAAAACACTACCTTTGAGTGGTGTCTTTCACGAAGGCAACTTCAACCGAAGTGACTATCAATTTGATGCCCACTAAGCTTAGACAATCGCAATATTAAATTATCGATACACAATCATCTGTCAAAATAAGGTTCAGTGGCTATCAGCGACACCGGGTGCCTATGACGTCATCTCAGTTAGCCACTGATGTTAGCCGATACGAATTTTGCTGTTTGACAGTTATTTGATGTACACTTTGCCAAGTGATCATCACTTTCAGTTGTCAACTGAGATACGCAATAGGCCTACAGAACACCTTCTTTTATTTTGATATTTGTTTGCTTTCTAATTACATACTTCCGTATTTAATTACTTGTTAAACTATAAATTTTACCGGTCCTAAGCCCGAATGAAGTATGAAGGAGAGGGTAGAATTAAGAAAATTAAAAAGTGACTACCGACACACATTATTTTGCTTCATTTTATTGTCTAAGGCTACCTACATCATAAGTGCGACAGAGAGAATGCGAATGAGCAGGATGGGATATTATCAATGAATAAGTGAATGAATTGTAAAATATGACTATGATTTAAGTGAGATTTTCTACAATAAACAAATGATAATAACTTTGCTCTTTAAAGATATTATGAAATTCTTACGTCACATATATGATAATAATGTCTTAGACAATCTGTCCTTAAAGATTTTGTACTAATTAAAAAATAGTGGTGTATAATGGTTAGTTAGATAAAAGCTTGTAATAAAGATATTATTAAGTTTACATTTTCCCCTTCCGTCCGAACTTTGATCGAAAGCAGACGTGTTACAAGTTTCTCAAATATTAAAAACACTTAATTTTAATTTCAACAAATAAATTAATAAATTATAGAAAATCAGACTGTCCTTTTCCATCTTGCGAAGTTTCTAATTTAAGACAGCGGCCATATTGTAAAGTGAAAGAGAAGCAAACAGAAGATCCCTAAGGAATAAAGAGTCCCGGAGGAGCCAAAATACCTGCGACAAAAAACAGCGGTACCAGAGTTGCATAAGCCCGCAGAAGCTTTACACTAACTACGCAACTCATACAAGAGCGAGGTGATACACACTCACATAGAAGTAAGTGAGCATTATTTTATAGATCTACGTATAACATACAATTACAAGTACCAGGCGCTCAGAAGCTATTGTTGGTTTTCACACAAAAGCGGACCTCTTTTTAAACCAAATTGTTGCAAGCTGCGTAGCCGAGTGGCTTATAGAGTCTGCTTGCGATTGAGAGCACGTCGGTTCTACTCCAGGTGATACTTCAGGGTTACTTTTTGTGATTTATTTCTATCGTGACCAAAGGATTCTAAGCTCACAAGTTAGTGGCTTCATATTCCCGAAAGTTTTTATTAATATATATTTTATTTTTGTATTTTATATTGATAAATACAAATCATGTCAAAAAGGGCATTAAAAAGGACATCTCCTCAAACACGATCATCATCTCCAAATATTTGTATGGAACCCAATATTTCCAAGCTTACCGATGAAGGGACGATGGCTATACAAAAATCTAATAAGAAAAATGAGCAAAGCGAATCCAATCCGATGGAATTGAAAGCCATGTTTTCAACTTTTGAACAGCAGCAAGACAAGAAATATAATAAAATATTAGAAACAGTTAAAGAGATAAAGGAACAGAACTTGAGCATCTCGTCCTCTATAACATTTTTCTCTGAAATGTACGACGACTTGAAGAAAAGGTTCGATAATTTGGAAAAGGAGCGTAAGGACAGTCAGGTTTATATTCGGCAATTGGAAGAAAAACTTGAATTACTGGAAAGGAAAAGTATATCGTCATGTATGGAATGCAGAAATATTCCCTGTAAAAATAATGAAACAAAGGAAGATCTTTGCGAACTGGTAATAAACATAGGGAAAACCTTAGACGTACCCGTGGAAAAGTCGGAGATCCGGGACGTATACCGCACCACTACAAAAACCTCAGGCGAAAAACCAGTAATCGTGGATTTCGTTACAACGATTAAAAAAGATAAGTTTTTAAAGTCTTTCAAAAAGTACAACAAGGAGAATAGTAGTGCTAAACTATCAACGACCACTCTTGCCCTTGGAGGCCCTGGAAAACCAGTTTTTATGTCGGAAAATCTTACGTATAGAACTAGGCGCCTCTTCTATATTGCACGAAACTATGCTAAAGATAATCAATATACATACTGTTGGACTACGAACGGTAAAATTTACTTGCGTAAAAAAGAAGGTATGCCTGCTATACGCATCTCTGTAGAGTCCGACCTCACTAATTTAAGCCCGCAAGCATGACTAGTTCTTTCTTGTAATGTTATTATTAATTCACTATTTGATTTATGTTGTCATTATTTATATATACTGTTTTGACGTGACAACGTCTTATAAATTGGTTTGCCGGGTGACACTTCAAGAAACTGCGTTACGCTCCGCTCACGTTATGCGCTCACAATGAGAGCGAGTGAGAGGCACGCGTCCCGCCTAAGAGCGAGAGAGACAGACATAAAAAGTGAAAGGCACGCGTCTTTCATCCTTCTTCCTACTATACGAATGAATATTCACATTAAAATTATTTTACCACTCAAAGTCGTTGTCACGTAAAACTTTCGCCCGTATACCGACTTTACAGGCAACCAATTTTTTTACGAAGTTTTTTTATGCTTACTTTTTTAAAAGCAGTATTGTATTTTTAAATGAATTGCTAAATATTTTTTTTAAATGAAGTTAATTGCATGCCTTCTTTATTGTATTCAGTTTTCTTACATAATAATACTACAAACACTATACACAAACAAAACACATCCAAAAGAACAAAATATCTAGAACAAATACCACTTTACAATGTCATCATGTCAACAACAACAAATATCGTTGTACAAATGAATTGTTATGTCTCTCTCACAAATCCAATCACGAGTTCATCGCTACTGTCCTATATCCATAGTGGATAACTTGAATAAATTGTCAGATGATCTCGAATCAGTTAGCGTGTCGGAATCTTTACTATGCTCCCCCAGTCAGTGCTCACAGTACACCTTCCAAAAACCAAAAGATCTAAACGTACTTCATATGAACATACGCAGTTTAAGTCGGAATTTTGACGAGTTAACAATCCTTCTAAGCTCGTTGAACACTACGTGTGACATCATAGTATTATCTGAATGCTGGCTTGGCAAGGTCGCAAAAATACCAACAGTGAGTGGTTATTTAAACTATCAATCCTCGTCATCTAACCAAAATGACGGAGTGTGTGTTTATGTTAGAAGCAATCTAAAGCACTCAGTCTACGAGCCCTCACTACCGGACGCGAACTGTCTAATCTGTACAAGTGGTGATGTTGCAATTGTTGGCATATATCGTAGTCCCTCGCGCCCTAACCTTGATTGCTTTCTGGGTGGCCTTAACGATATTCTCGGGTCTCTATGTATGTATAAAGACACGGCTATTATCGGGGACATGAACATAAATATTGCTTCGGGCCAGATAAATGCCCAGTCAGAAGAATACCTGAACTTGTGTTCATCACACGAACTCCTCCCCGCACATCTCATCCCCACGCGTGGTACTGCCTGTCTGGACCACATTATGTTGAAGACTCGTAGGCGAGCTATGTCATTGGTTTTGGATACCCATATCACTGACCATCTCCCTACACTATTAAGTCTGGACTCAAAGAGTATGAGAAAACACCTAAGTCTAGATGTTCAACGCACAGACCTACCAGCTGTGATCACCGACTTAAAAGCTTTTGATTTCTCACTCATATTTAAAATACGCGATGCAAACTTGGCGGCCGAATATTTTATTTCTAAACTATCCGATATTGTTCAGTCGCACACCAAACTAATTAAGCTTCCATGTAGGAAAGTAATTCTTAAGCCGTGGATGACTCCAGGCCTCATGAAGTGTATAAAAAACCGTGACAACCTGCATATTAAACTAAAAAAAAGCCCGGAAAATATTATTCTCCAAACAACATATAAGCGATATCGCAATTTTTGCAATAACTTATTAAATACATTAAAAACTAATTACGAACGCAACCAGCTCCTCAAGGCCAAAGGTAACTCGGGGGCTACCTGGAAAGTAATCAAGAATATTACTAACATTTGCCAGCAAAATGCTCCTCCATATGAACTGTTAAATTTACATAGGGATCCAGGGTCATCTGTAAATCAAGTCAACAATTACTTTGCTAGCGTTGGTAGGTCATTAGCCGAGACAATACAAGCAAATACGCGTGGTACCACTGACTCGTCTAAAACAACACAGGACGGCAATAGAACTGGTAAGTCTATGGTTCTATTGGATATTACTGATAGTGAACTAGATGTTATCATTGGAGGTTTGAGAGAAAAGTGTGCGGTGGGCTTGGATGGAATAACTACATCTCTACTTAAATCAGCACGCGAGTACCTGATTCCACCCCTGAAACACATCTTTAACCTTAGCCTACACTCTGGTATATTTCCAATGGTATTAAAAAAAGCAAAAATTCATCCGGTCTATAAGGGTGGGGACAGAGGCCATATCGCTAATTATCGCCCCATTTCCATCTTGACCGTGGTGTCGAAAGTCTTTGAGAAGTGTATTAACAATAGACTAATGAAATACCTTGACGACTTTGGTATTATTTCCCAAAATCAATATGGCTTTGTTAAGGGAAAATCAACAGAGGACGCCGTTATTGACCTCACGGAAACTATTATTAATTCCCTTGACCAGAGGCTAAAGACCGTTGCTATATTCCTGGACCTCTCAAAGGCGTTCGATACCGTCTCTGTTCCCATGCTTATTGACAAGATGGAATCTATAGGCATAAGAGGTACAGTCCTGGATTTGTTTCGGAGCTATCTTAGTGACAGAACTCAGTGTGTGAAGATTGGTAGGCACACCAGTGAAGAGCAGGCTCTCACTTACGGCGTCCCACAGGGGAGTGTTCTTGGTCCGACTCTTTTTCTAATATACATCAATGATCTGTGTCTACTCTCCATTCCTAACTGCAAGATTTTTACTTACGCAGATGACACGGCATTGGTTGTGTATGCGAAAAACTGGAGTCTTGCCTATGATTACGCCGATAAAGCTTTTTCCACCGTCAGATCATGGCTTGCTGCCAACCTTCTCACACTGAACGTAGACAAAACTAAGTACATTACTTTCTGTACTTCTCACAACTCACAGCCACCGAGTGGACTAGAACTTAAAGCTCATACTTGTGACCAACTAAATGTTAACTGTAGCTGCCCTCCACTGTCACGTACACGACT